>CM071953.1:31680000-32080000 GCA_036784905.1 Acrossocheilus fasciatus
TATATATATATATATATATATATATATATATATATATAAAGAATTATTTTCTCTTTATGATTTCATAATTCATACATCAAAGGGTTAAAGTTAAACATTAAAGTTGCACATGAAATTAAAGGTAATGAAAACAAATGTTACCGTGACATTATCGAAGTTAAGAGAAAATTCAAGCAGACTGTTAAAGCCATGATGTGTTTAATGTGTTGAAATAAACATTAAATGAAATAAAATCATTAAGATCGCCTCATGACTCTATCACTTCGTGTTAAGATGTAAAAATTAAATAACTGAAGAGAAAAAAATAAAACTGCTTTTTGAAAAAGATGTAAAGAGTAAAAATGTTATTTTATGTTCTTGATTTTAATAACAGTGAGTTAGCCGGTAAGCTATAGCTAAACTAACCATTTCAACCTTTTCTAAACCGGAAACAGCTAATGACAGACGCCAGAGTTACTATATGAAGACACAGAATAAATCATGCTATAAAATATAAATAAACGACAGCTGTATTCATGAGCGTTTGATAAATATAAACTCACATTTGACGTGCAAACATGCTGAAGTTTGTTTAGGTAGCGTGAAGTCGGAAGCAGACTGTAAACACAACGTGACAGAAACACACAAAATAAAAGTCCCATTCCGTCTAACCAATATAACGGACATCGACGAGCAGAGAACGAGGATTACATTAATACAGTTGGAGAACTAAACTTAATAACGTCTGTCTCAACAATCGAGTCTTCCGGGTAAATTAACAAATATTTAAATTAAATTAAATTAAATTAAATCAAACCTGAAATAGAGATAAGTAAACCCATTTTCGCCTTATACACACAAAAAAACAATGCTCTGGTAAACCTTAATTATGAGACAATTCTGAGATTTCAACGTCAAAATTATGACAGAATATATATATTAAAAAATTATGAGAAAAATAAAAAGTTGAATTATGCCGTAACTGCGTTTTATGTCATTACTTTTTATCTCATACATTTGAATTTTCATGTCAATTTCGAAATTACGACTTAATGTTATAGTCATATGTAATGTCATAACGTCTCCTTTCATCACAATTATGGCTTTCTTTTTTTTCTTTTTTTTTTTTTTTTTTTGATTTTGACTTTTTGTGACAATTTTGACCTTTTATTTCAGAATTATTGACTTTCTGTCGAAATTTAGAGTTTTTATGTCATAAGTAAGACTTTCTGTGACTGATAGCATCTCGTAATTTCTTTATCATTTCTTATGTGGTTGAAGCTCTAGTTTAAATTTTGATTTGAAAGCTTCACTGCCCTCTACAGGTTTATTCACGCAAAGTTTAGTGATAATATTAATTTTATGTGGATCTCAAACATTATGGGGGGGGGGGGGGGGGGGGTAATCACAACAACAAATACCTTATTTGGAATTAGTGATAAGTGAAGGTTTATATATGACTTCATAATGCTATAAAGAGTATTTTAAAAAGTCATAAAAATAATACTAAACATTCCACATAAATACATGCAAACAAGTTTTGGAGCAACATGAGGATGAGTAACCAATGAAATATGTTTTGGTGAACTATCTCTTTAAAAGTCTTGGAACACTTCAGATGAGTCACATCTCAGGAGGTTCCTGCATGTTTTCCAGATTTCACAGGGGCGCCGTTTATATGAATTGTTGTCAAGGAACAGAAGCTTTTGGGGAAAATGTTATTGTCCTCCAAACAATCTCTCAGCATTCATCTCCAAAACACGTAAACATGAGAAAAGAGTAGAGAGTTTACATTGCTTAACTCAAAAATATATTATAAAGTTTATTTATTATATTTGTATACTATAATACAACAGGTGTAATATAAATTTATAGTAGATTTATGGCTGTCCTGTGCTATACAGGGTGTGTGCATGCGTGTGTGCATGTGTGTGTGTCTCTGTGTGTGTGTGTGTGTGTGTGTGTGTGTGTGTGTGTGTGTGTGTGTGTGTGTGTGTGTGTGTGTGTGTGTGTGTGTGTGTGTGTGTGTGTGTGTGTGTGTGTGTGTGTGTGTGTGTCCAGTCAGGCATCATATTGTTAAGACCGTGATATTGCACAGGACTGAAGTCAGTCAGAACAGAATGTGCTCCATACAGGAGACATGAGCATGTGGATACTCCCTAGATTTGCATAACAGGCAAGGTAAGTGCTTTATTTTTTTCATGATATTATTGTTCTGATATTAGTTTCACTCATTTTGAGATATTATAACCTGCTTAAAGCATTTCAGCATTATATGACAAAACTAAACATAGAATCGAACATTGCATCTGACCTTATTGCATGATGTATTTGTGGATTTGTATTAGTCTTTGAACTGTAAACAATATGCATGTCGTTGTTTAAAGTGTTTTGATGCACAAGTTCTGATCCATCACCTGATTTATTAAACTTTATTACATTTGTTCAAAAATATCCAAGGACCAGCTTGTGGTTGAACTTCTAGCATCTTCAACAAGCAAGAAAATTATTTTTTTAGTCACTTGTGTTGGTCTTTTTAATGCACAATATGCACCATGAACACCTTTTAAAGATGCACAGAAGGTCTGAAGGATTTGTCTTTGATTGTCTTTAAGGTTAGATATGAATGAAAGCATGGCCAAAGGGTTTTTTCTGTGCCTGCTGCTTTGGCTGCTTGCACCTGCGGCCAGATGCCAGAACAGAAGACAGTCTGGAGAAACACTGAACCTCACCACAAAACAGGACAATGGTAAACGCATCAGTGTTTCATTCAGTGTCAGAGTATCGTTTATTGTGTTGGCTTAGTATTGCATGTAAAAAAAATGAATGTTAGATATCTTTCTAGACAACAACAAGAGTAACTAAAAGACTTTTTTTTCAGAAAAAGTCCAAAAGTCTCAAGACAAACCAGATAGGCTACACTTTTCTCAAATTGTTCTGATGATAATATAACTTGTGATGAGCATTTTTAGACTCAATTAGAGAAAAGGCAAAATAAAATCATTTTCGTGTGTGGTCTCAGACTTTTGTACCTCATCACTCTAAACCCTATAAAGCCTACTGTATCATATTTGATACACAAATTTCTAAGCAATAAAAAAAATGTTTGTACACAATCTACTACATGCCCTCTGTTTCTGTGAGATGGTTTTAACTTTTTAACAAGTAAAAGGCCTTTTAATAGAATTGTAAAATATTCCTCCCTCTTTTTCTGCTGTGAAATGTTTAATGGTTTTTTATAAAGTAAACATAAGAATAATTTTTATATTTTAAGTAATATTGCAAGTTGGACTTAAACAGCTTCAGGTTTACTTTATTATCCATACTCCTTTTTTTTCAGAAAAAAAAAAAAAAAACGTGATAAAATGTGAGTATCAAATATGATCATCAGGCTTTTGAGGAACTTTTTTGTTCATCTCTTAATCATCATTGTATTGCATTGCATCATATGTTTTAAAACTACAGAATTTAGATAATAAAACTAAGCATATAAATATCTTACTAAGACATATTACTGGGAGATTTAGAGTGAAAACTGATATTTATATGGAGCTCCATATTCTCTTATATCACACTACTCAAAACAAACACATTAAAATACGAGCAATTTCTTTGTCTAAAGGTTCACTAAAAACGGTTTCATTAAAAAAAAAAGTCTGGCTATTATTTCATATGTCAGGCTTTTCAAAGCGGTCCCACGGAAGAACCATTTTTGGTTCTCTAAAAACCTTTCAGTGAACAGATTTTAAAACAACCATTCAAGTACATTTCATTTTTTAATCTGAAGAACATTTTGTCCAATGCAAAAGTTCCATGGATGTTAAAGGTTCTTCACGGAACCATAATAGATAATACCAATAAAGTGTGAGTTTATGGTTTGTTTTTTCTCTGGTTTCAGAGTTAGTATGCACACTAGAGATCGCATTCATCCTGGACAGCTCAGAGAGTGCGAAGGGCCTTCTGTTTGATCGAGAGAAAGCGTTTGTGCGCTCCTTCAGCAAGCGAGTGGAACAGATGCAGGTGTCTGAATGGCATCTGAAAACCCGTATGGCGCTCATCTTCTACAGCAGCTCAGTCCATATCGACCAGCACTTCAAAGACTGGCAGGACCTTGACGTCTTCCTGAGCAGATTGGCGGATGTCATCTACATCGGCCAGGGAACGTACTCCACATACGCCATATCCAACGCCACTCAACTCTTCACCAGCGAGACCAAGGAGCAAAGTGTGAGGGTCGCTCTGCTCATGACCGACGGCGTTGACCATCCGCGCAATCCTGACATCATGATGGCGGTCACCGAGGCAAAAGCCCACAACATAAAGATCTTCACAATTGGCTTATCAAACTTGGCAAAGGACAACGTGAACAGCGCCAAACTGCGGGTCGTAGCGAGCAGCCCAGCGCAGCAGTACTTCCACAGCCTCACTGACCCCAAACTGGAGGAACGGCTCCTGCAGCAGCTCGTGAGACATTCACTTCATCTGTCAGACTCATTAGCTTTAGCAAGACATGATGAGCCCATATTAGAAATACAAATAAATGATCAATGATATACAGTAATAGAATGTAAAAGATGCATTCAGATAGCACAATTAAAACAGTCAATACTGAATTGAGAAATGTAATTAATTCTTTTAAATGAATAAATAAATTAAGGCTTGCATGCCACTTCAATCACTATTGATATAGATCTGCATTTTGCATCAAATAAAGTCATGATTTTATCACTTTGTGCAACAGGATAATTACTATAATAAAAAAAATAAAAAATGTAATATTTCATGAAACACACACATATAACTTCTATATATATATAATTTCTATGCAAACACAAAATCACCTTTTGAATTAAAAGCATATTACTTATTATAATTAAAATATTAAAAATCTAATATAAAATTAGATTAAAAGAATTCTATAAATATAATTAAAAAAAACTGAATTAATCGCATCCAGAATAAAAGTTTTTGTTTACATAATATATATGTGTGTGTACTGTGTATATTTATTATGTATATGTACATGCATGTATATATTTAAGAAAAATATGTTACGTTTATTTATTAAATATATTTATATATGATATAATTTATATGAATATAAATATATACATGCAAATACATACTGTAAAATATATACTGTATGTGTGTGTATTTATATATACATAATAAATATAAACAGTACACACACATATATTACGTAAACGAAAACTTTTATTTTGGACGCAATTAATCGTTTGACAGCACTAAAAAAAAAAAAAAACTAAAATAAAATTATTTGTATATATAACACAAAATCACTTGGTGCAAATGAAAATGTGTTCTATATATATAATTTGTAATACATTTTTATTTCAGCTTTATTTTAATTATCTGTGCAGCCTTAGACCTAAAGAGAGAAATGAACAAACAAACAAGTAAAAACACAAATGGCCCACTAATACTCTGGAGTAACAAGTTTTGCATTCCAGAGCACACATTTTAATAATAAAAAGAAACACAAAGAAACTCTATGAAAATGAAAAACCATCCAACACAATAGTTTGGGATAATTCTAAATTCTGAATCTAAACTTCTTGATTGTTATATCATCTAAAAATATAAACTATATTATCCACCCATTTTTCTAAATTCTGAATAGCCGTCTGAAAATTCAGTCTGCTGTCCTGAGGCATGGTTCACACATCAGTGGGTGTGGGGGATTTTCCACAGAAACACAGAAGGGGCTGCCGCTCATTCAATGTCAAGCACTGTCTGTGGTCGCACAATACGGGCCTCTTAGAAATGCATCAGAGTTTCCCATGCCGTGCACGGGATTTGACAATAAACTGAATTCATTGTACTGTGATCTGTGTTCTAATTTTTATTTCTCTTTTCATGTTTTTTTCTCAGGAAATAATTGCAAAGAATGAAGTAAGTACTGGACTATCAAGAATATTTGACTTGATTAAACAAATATATTATACCAAAAAAGGGTCAGTTCACCCAAATATAAAAATTCTGTCATCATTTACTCACCCTCATGTCGTTCCAAACCTGTATGAGTTTCTTTCATATTTTGAACACAAAAGAAGATATTTTGAAGAACCAAATAGTTGCCGGTCCCCATTGACTTCAATAGTAGGGGAAGAATTACTATGAAAGTCAATGGACACCGTCAAACGTTTGGTTACTAACGTTATTCAAAATATCTTCTTTTGATAAAAGAAAGAAACTCAGACAAGATTGGAATGACATGAGGGTGAGTAAATGATGACGGAATTTTCATTTTTGGGTGAATTAATTTTAAAAATGCTGATTGCAAACTACCTGTTGGTTGTATTCCTCCTGCCAGTGTCCTCGGCCACCGGTGTGTTTGTGTGAGAAAGGTGAACGCGGCCCTCCAGGAGCTCCTGTGAGTATCGCTGGGATAAAATTGAGGCCATTTTCATTTATTAGTGTCATTCATGAGGAAAAACTCTACTTTGTTTAGGGTAAAAAAGGAGAGCAAGGTTATGAAGGAGCACTTGGTCAAAAAGGCTCAAGGGTGAGAGTGAAAATAATTACTTGTAATTATAATCATTAGATCTGTAGTTTACTATTGTTGATTCGCTGGCCTGACCTGTTTTACAGGGGGAAACAGGAGCACCCGGGCTTCCAGGAATCAATGGTCCAGAGGTACAGCACATCTTCTTATGGTCACTTTATACAGTCTGTGTTATCAGTGACTCTCACTGACACTCAACACTGTTCTTGTTTCTGGTTCCTCATCCACAGGGAAGACCTGGGTTCAAAGGTGATAAGGTGAAACCTCAGAGTTTTATATTTCACATATACATATATTATTGCAGTGAATTCGTTAACAGCTACATACAGAATAATCTTGATGGCTCATGATGTCAGATCAGAAAGAGAAATGTTTTGTCACAAAATCGGATAATGTAGTCAAAGGTTTGAAATATATTGTGATTTTTTAAAGTCTCTTATGCTCACCAAAGCTGCATTTATTTGATCAAAAATAAAATGTTAAAATAACTGTTTTCTATTTAAATAGAGTATTTTAAAATTCACCAAATTAGCAAATTGATTTTTGAAGGATCATGTGACACTGAAGGCTGGAGTATTGATGCTGAAAAGTCAGGTTTGCATTCCAGGAATAAATTTGTTATTGTAACATATTCAAATAATAATCAGTTTGTTTTTGTTTTTTTACAATATTATTTTTTTCTGTATTTCTGATCAAATAAATGCAGCTTTGGTGAGCATAAGAGACTTCTTTCAAAAACATCCTAATTATTCCAAACTTTTGACCAGTAGTGTATGCTAAATTAATATTGTGCACATATAATAAAATCACTGGAATTATTAATGCTACTATCACTGTTCTTACACATTCTGTTCCACAATGCAATCACTAAGACTTGAGTCATGTTTTAGGGAGATCAAGGTAACTGTGGACCACCAGGACAAAAGGGACATAAGGTACGTCTTCTGTACTGACCTAAAATATTTATATTCTAACAAGCAGAATACATGATTAATAAATAGTTTTTATTGTATTTCACAGGGCACCGAAGGGCCTCCAGGGCTGAGGGGCCCCAGAGGAGAGCAGGCACAGTATAAACATTTACCACTTACATGACATGATTATATGCCACACTGAAGGTATCAGCTGAATTAGTATACACTGTTTTTATACTGTGGGATACTTATTCAATTGTTTTAGTATTTAATTTGAATCTGTAAACCTTTGTAGAAGTCTTTGCAAAGGTGGCATAAAATTCTCTATGGTATTTGTGTTCTAAATGATGAAATATTTGTTTCCATGACATTTTTTGACACAAAATAGCTCCAATAGCAAAAGAGATTTTTGACGAACTAACTAAATAAATAAATACATTTGGGAAAATTTTGCAAGAGCAGCCAAAAATTATAGTCAAAAATAATAAATTGTGATATATATCAAAGACAGTCACATTGAATGAATTTATGTATTTATGAATTTTAATCAATGTTGCTCTTAAAAATTGATATCTCATGATTCTTTTTCTTGACATTTAGAATATAATTGTTAACATTATGTATAAATGATATTTGCATTATTTATCCATATATGTATAATTATATTATATAAATGCTTCCAAAAAAATAAATAACTGCAGTTCTGTCATGATAACTCTCGGAGAGTTTAGCTTGGCATGGCAATATACTTGGCAATGTTAATGTGTTTGGTCTTGGTGGAATAGATCTGCTACGCTGTTGCGAGTATTACTGGCAATACATCCACAGACATGCTGCTGTGAGCATGTAGGAAATACTGCTGCTCCACGTATATATATATATATGAAATAACCCCCATGTAACATACATGAAATTACGCCGTAGCAGACCTATACAAGTGGAGCTGGGGAAGTTGGAGGGTTTCTGAAGTGCGCTGCAACTGCTACAGCAAACACTAGCCAAATATTCGAATGTTGAGCAGCGAGCTTATTGGTCGCTGATGCGATAAGAAACCAAACTGCTGCGCCATGTGAATAATGATGTGATTGACTGAATCAGCCTGCGCCATCTAGAGTTTCATGACAAAAAATTGTATGAATATAACTATTTATAAAAAAAACAAAAGCAATTCTAGTGCAGAATTGACACATTTTAAGACCCAACTGCCATATTGTGTTAATTTACTGAAAAAATTTTGTTAGACAGATTTGATCTGTAAACAAGAACATTAAGCTTAATTAAACTTAAAACATCCCAAAAAAATATACAGCAGTATTGAGTAAGATGCTGACAATCAGAAGATTTAATGCTCAAAACAGCCAACACATGTCATAATCTCTAAAATCTCTTTATACAGTTTATTTATCCATTTATAAATATAAAATTAAATGCATTAGTTGTATCACAAGTTGTCTCATCACAAACGTGGCAATCATGGCAGTCCGTGGCTGTTTCCCCACCCTGCACTTATGGAATGTGATCGGCAGATCGCTCATAATCCTATGCTAATGTACACATGTAAAGCAGTGAATCCAGGCTTGCAGGATATTATTCTTTTTCTGAGGACGACTTTGTGCAGTGGGATTAGTGAAGAGACAGAATAGTTCAGATTGACTGGGTCAAGTCCCTCAAAACCCACATTTTAACAGGCATCTAGCAGCCTAAAAACGCCATATCATCCGTGTTTATTGCATCTAGGCATATGGTTGAAGAACTGTAAAAGGAATAGTTCACCCAAAAATGAAAATTTGCTGAAAATTGCTGACAAGTCCTCAGGCCATCCAAATTTTTTCTTCATCGGAACAGATTTGGAGAAATTTAGCATTGCATCACTTGCTCACCAATGGATCCTCTGCAGTGAATGGGTGCCATCAGAATGAGGGTACAAACAGCTGATAAAAACATTATAATAATCCACACCACTCCAGTTAATCAGTTAATGTCTTGTGAAGTGAAAAGCTGTGTATTTGTATGAAACAAATCCATCAATAAGGCATTTTTAACTTGAACTAAAGCACTGTTTACAAGCAAAAATGTTTGTGTTATTATACATTATGGAATTAAGGACTATTTTAGCCAGAAGTAAACATTTAGCAGTTAAAATACCTTAACAATGGATTTGTTTCTTACAAACACACACACACACAGCTTTTAGCTTTACAAGACATTAATTGATGGACTGGAGTTATGTGTTTTTATCAGCTCTTTGGACTCTCATTCTGACGGCACCCATTCACTGCAGAACATCCATTGGTGAGCAAGTGATGTATTGCTAAATTCGTCCAAATCTGTTTAGATGAAGAAACAAAATCATCTACATCATTTTTTTGGCTGAACTATACCTTTAGTAAAATTTCAACATAAATTTCAACCTATTTCTTCATTATTTCACCAGGGTCTGAAAGGGCCTCCAGGAGACCAAGGACATGAGGGTCCAGCAGGACCTAAAGTAGGATCATATTTTCCATTTCTTTGCCAGTGAGACGTCTGTAACTGATATATTTGTGACTTAAATAGAGACAGAGATCTGGTGGTAAAGAATGATCTTAGAGATGTTTCCATGTCGGTTTAAATGCAGATCTTTGCCTTTCGTGTTTAGCTAGGAAGCTTTAACAAAGAGTGCCTTGAAAATCTGACAACTATATAATAGCACATTCAAATGAAAAAAAAAAACCCTAAACTGTTAGACACAAGGGATGCCTTTATGCTCTGTAAATGTCAGTTGGAATATACATGAGAGAAAACATGTACTGAACCCTTTCACCACACCTCAGGCTATTAGTAGACTGTTGTTATGGATATTATGACTTAAAGTAAAAGTAGCAACGTTACATGTACCCAAGATGACTGTAGAAGATATATCAGCTTTAAATGTACATGAATAAATTAAATTCATATGAAGATCCAAATGAATCACTTCGGACTGTTCCTAGGGCGATCGAGGGCCGATTGGTGCATCTGGCCCACCGGGAGATATTGGAGTCGGATTCCCTGGTCCAAAGGTACATTTCTCAGGACTTGAAAGAAATTAATACTTTTATTTAGAAAGGATACATTGAATTGATCAAAAGTGACAGTAAAGACATGTATAATTTTACAAAAGATTTCCATTTCAAATAAATGCTGTTCTTCAAACTATCTATTCATCAAAAAAAGTTTGAAAAAAATGTATCACAGTTTCCACAAATTTGTTTTTTTTTCTAAATCAGCCTATTAGAATGATTTCTAAAGGATCATGTAACACTGAAGACTGGAGTAATGATGCTGAAAATTCAGCTTTGCATCACACAAATAAATTACATTATAAATATATTAAAATATAAAACAATTATTTGAAATTGTAATAATATTTCGCAATATTACTGTTTTTACTACAGTATAAAAAGAGATATTATTAGTGATTTTTCTTTTCTATGGGATGTTGTGACTTGGAAGCTTGGAGGCTGAGATACTTTCTTGTTTTAGTATGTTCTTTTCCACATCACAGTGTAGAAACCTGCATGCAGTGTATTTTATTCAGCTTTTTGAGATCTCTTAAACTTACTTGTGGTGTGGTTGTTATAGGGAGACAAAGGGAACCCAGGAAGACCAGGTCTTCCTGGTCAGGTCGGCATAGGTCAGCCAGGACAACCTGTAAGTAAAAACAGCTTATATGACTTTTAAACATGCATCTGTAGATTATAATGACATAATGATACACGCATCAATGCAGGGTCCTTCAGGTTTACCAGGAGCACAGGGGAACCCAGGAGCTCCAGGCGAAGGACTTCCTGGGCCAAAGGTGAGCAGCTTTAATTGTTATAAGAACATTTTAATAATCTAAAAAAACCTTTTGTGGAATGGAAATATTCCATGTATCTTAAAGGATCTCCATGGAACCAATGATGCCAATAAAGAACCTTTATGCTTAAGCTCAGACCGCTATGTTATTATTTCCCTTTAATGGTTGTGTGAACAAAAACATTGAAATATCACCTTTGAATCTGTTATTGTGTTTGTGTCTTAGGGTGACCGCGGCTATGTCGGAATTACAGGTGGACGTGGACCCCCAGGTTATGGAATTAAAGGTGAAAAGGTATGTCACAGTTGTGTGAGACCTTACTTGTCTATGTAAAAGCACATTATGCATTTAATTTAGCCCCTGAATGCATCCTTGTAGGGTGATGCGGGACCTCCTGGATCACCTGGACCATTAGGAATGCCTGGCAGGGGGATTCAAGGAGAGAAAGTATCTGTTATTTTTCTGGTTTTGCATTTTGATACCAATATTCCTGTACTAGTAGTGCTACAGTAGCTGACACAAGCATGGGGTTAATCATCTGATTAAACCCTAAACAACATGCATGGTTTGTGCAACAGACATGAATGAAACCTGAAATACTGTAATGCAGCTTGCTGGCAGAAGTGTGCTATTACTTTTCTAAATGAATGGAAACATGCACATAGAGCCACTTGCAACTAGTCGACTTTCTAGCAATTACTGGAAATGTCCAGCTAGCCACCCAAAAGACCCAAGCAACCACAATAAATATCGTAGAAATCACCCAGAAGACACTAGTGACCATGCACTGGAAATTTCTGACGAGCCACCAGAAGACCCAAGCAACCACTTCTTTTCCTAATTGTCACCTGTTTCTTTATATCTAAAGGGGAATCAGGGACCGGCCGGTCCTACTGGTCAAAGAGGGAATCCTGGGATAGGACTCACGGGACCAAAGGTAAAACTGCACCATACAAACATCCATCCATCCATCCCTCCGTCTATCTGTTTGACTATCTACACTGTGTTTTTATTTTGTTTCCTCTCAGGGAGAACAGGGTTTTCCTGGAGAACGTGGAGTCCCTGGAGAAAGAGGAATTGGAGAACCAGGACCCAAAGTGAGTTGTCATTTCAATTAAGCTGTTGCATGACATGAAAGAACAAAATAAAGTATCAAATAGTGAAATCAGAGTTGTATTTATGGGTTGATGCCGTAGGGTGAACCTGGATTACGAGGTTTACTAGGTGAGGCAGGTGTACCAGGAGAAGATGGAGTCATGGGACCAAAGGTCAGAATGCTCTTAATGGCATGTTAGTGAGGTATAGCTTTACATAAAAAATATTCAATATCTTATGATATCTTGTTTACTTTAGGGTGATATAGGCTTACCAGGACCCAAAGGACAAGACGGACCTCCTGGAAGAGGCCTGCCAGGAGAGAAGGTAATGTATGGATGTGCTTTATTGATTCTTCAGATAAAACTGAAGAGTATTAAACATTATTGTATATGTATATATACACATTACAGGGTCTAAAATGAGGTGATCACACATTAAATGTACTAAATAGGCTGTATCTTCCTTCAATAGGGGGTTCGAGGGGAGAGAGGCTCCAGAGGCCAACCAGGACCATTGGGACCAGTTGGGCCAGCAGGGCCAAAGGTGGAAACAAATCATTCATCAAACAAAAAACAAACAAAATACCACACAAAGAAAAGACATGTGTCTCTGTCATTGCCAGTATTCACTTAAAATCTATTGAGTTACTGTATCTTTCATTTAAAATAGGGAGAACCAGGGAATGTTGGAGTTCCAGGTGTTTCTGGGCCTCCTGGAAGGGGCATACCGGGACCTAAGGTACGTTTAAGAAATGCTCAGGGTTAAATACAAGCAAAAAAAAAATAAAAAAAAAATGAAATGAAAATTTAAGTTGCAAACACATTACATTAACTTAATGTTGTGTGCAATTTAAACTCAAATATCTGCATTAATTAAATTTCTTTAAAAATTAAGTTGAAATAACTTAATAAAATTGTCTTGTTAACTTTGGAATTTGGGTATGCTTTGGATAGGACTGGATAAGGAGAATAAATGTTCAAATTAAGTGTTATTTTATGTGTTTTTTAGTGAATGAAAAGACCTGCTAGTGTTTAATGCTGTTATGTTTGACAATTGAAAGAGTGTCTGTGATGTTGAAGTTTTTGTGGTTACCGTTGTGCTGAAGAGTAGACCACATGAAGGTAATCACATATTGGCTCTCTTAGCAATGACTACACTAATGCCAGTGACAAGTAACATACTTGTTCATTTTAGATATGTATGCTAAATAAATTACATTTAGCAGGTGCTATGATAGCTGTGGATTTGGACTGAAGAAAAATCATATAAATTGGTTTTAGGCTCACAAATAATCAACACAAAAATATGTGTTTAAGTTACAAATTGTTAAGTTCTTCTAACTCAATGTAGTTTGTTGGTTGAACATGATTTTAATGTTTCTTTTATTTATTTATCTATTTTTTAGCCAACACATTATTTTTTTTAGATTGCTCTGAAATAAAGGCCAATTTACTTTCATTGCAACTTTTTCAAATATTCATTCACATATTTTTAATGTGGCGTAAACTTCTATATAATGTTTGGACTAACAGTATGTGTATGTAGTTGATCAGGAGGTCTCAATACCATGTTCATCTTCCTGTAGGGAGATCCAGGGCCGGTCGGTCCACAAGGTCCTGCTGGAGAACCAGGGATAGGCATTGCAGGGCCGAAGGTAAGAGTGACGCCCTAGCAGAAACCTGCATTGTTGTTTTTTTTGTTTTTGTTTTATTAAGATGCATTTTGTCCGTCTTTAGGGTGAAATAGGTTTGCGAGGACCCATTGGACCTCCAGGGCTGAAGGGAGAAGGCTATTCTGGCCCACCTGTAAATATGATTACAAAGAATATTTTTCATGCAAATGCTACATTCGTACAGTTTGTATTTACTCTGACATACCAACTGGGAATATAACAGTATAATTTACGCTATATACTATATGTTTCGCCCATGTGATTAATAGGGGCCACCAGGTCTGCCAGGTCTTACAGGAGAGACTGGGCCAGAGGGAACCGGTTTACCTGGACCAAAGGTAAGGTGCTTGCTTAACACCACTTTTCTTGAGAAAATGTAAACATTTGAATCTTTTTTTTAAAAAAAAGCATTCTATTAAAGCATTTGATGAATTGACATGTTCTGTCACAGGGGGATCGAGGCCCTCCAGGTTCCCCAGGGCCTGCTGGAGCACCGGGTCTTGGGCAAGTGGGCCCAAAGGTAGGAAATATATGTAGAATACATCTATGCATATCATAATCAACACTCCATGATTCGATAATACAGTGATACAATGAGTCATTAGATGTGTTTGCAGATATGTTCAGGTGTGCTCTGAAGTGTTTCTGTGGTCTGCAGGGCTCCATTGGTCAGACTGGTCCAGCTGGTCCTCCAGGATTACCAGGAGAGGGCATACAAGGACCAAAGGTAACAGGAATCTGAGGCTTATCAACAGTATTCATAGAAACACATTATCGTGTGTTGTACAACAGTGAAATACTCAAGCTGTTTAATTCACATGTATTTTGTTTTTGTACAGGGTGCTCCTGGATATCAGGGTTTACAGGGGCCAAGAGGGCTTCCTGGAGAGGGTCTGCCGGGGCAGAAGGTGAGGAGAGTCATATATATATTCTTTCTTCCATTAAACACAAAATGAAATGTTAGCCACTATTTTCCACAAAACTGGTGATTTATAATGCCAAACTTACAGTATATGCACTAACATGCAATTAAAAATGTTGCGTCATGTCAGACTTGAAAACATGACCAAAACTGTCAGTGTAAAGCTCCTTTAATGTAACTACTCTGTTTTAGGGGGATCGTGGGTTACCCGGAGCACAAGGACGTAAAGGAGACAGGGGAGGCCAGGGAGAACCAGGATTTACAGGACCACCGGTGAGAAGAACTGAGAGGGAAAATTTGATCATCAATCATTCACGCGAGACTTGCTTTTTAATCTTTAAGCAGTGTGATAGCTGATAATTCCAAGCATTGCTTAAGACACATGACTGCATTATTTAACTACATTTCACACACCTGAACATTGTGTTTTATAATCGCAGGGTAATACAGGAACAAAAGGAGAACCGGGTCTCACGGTATGTACACAGATGTCAATAAAGAATTCATTTTGGACCACGGTCATTTGTTCTAGAGCCAAAAAAAAAAAAATAATAATAATAATAAAAGTATTATGCTGTTGTTGCATGACCCCATGCCAGCTGTAAAAAAAAAAAAAAAAAAAAAATTATAAAAATGATTTAACTAAATAATGAAAGTGCAAGGTAAAGTCCAGTGCATTGCATTATGGGATGTAGTATTCCACACAGTGCTTACTGCTCATTTTGGTCATCTGCAAATTGGTGTGTGATTTATTTGTAATTATTTGTGAAATTTACCAGTATTTTCGATTTCTGAATTGTTTCAACGCATTGATTTAAATGGGTTTTTGTTGTTTAAATAAAAAGACTGAAATAGTATTTTCTCGTTAAACATATTCCAATAATCTTAGTTTTATTTACAACTAAAAAAAAAAATAACGAAAACATTTTTTTTTACAGTGTTTTTAACAATTTTTTATAATTTTTTATAAAGGTATATATTGGTATATACATATTATATTAAACATCAGAAATTATTAAATTAGAAACTAACTAACTGAAATAAGTTTAAGTAGTAAAAGAATAAAATTAAAAATAAAATAAAAATAATTGAAAGATTACTACAGAGCATTTTGTACATATGCTATATATAACTGAAATAAAGCTGAAATAATACAAAATACTTAGTAAAGTTAGTAAAGTAATAATAGATTAAAGGTTATTAAACAAATAACAAAATGACTCAAACTTAAATTAAAATCAAAATGAAAACTGAAAATATAAAAACTAAAAGCTAATTCTATGAACATAATAGTACAGTATATAAATAATACTACAATTACACTTCTACTAGCTAGTGTGAAAGAGAAATGGAGCACTTCAATAACGAGATTTTTATGTATTTTGCAGAGAGAGGAAATAATCAGCTTAATCCGATCTATTTGTGGTAAGTATTTCAATTGCAGATATTTTTGCTAAATTTGATTGCTTTGTGGTGAATCAAACCAAAACTGATTTGGCTGGAATGATTTATTGTCATGTGTCAGGCTGTGGCCGGATTTGCAGACTACGGCCTCTGGAGCTGGTGTTTGTGATTGACAGCTCTGAGAGCGTCGGCCCAGAAAACTTTCAGGTCATTAAAGACTTCGTGAACACCTTGATCGACCGCGCGTCAGTCAGTCCCGAGGTCACACGAGTCGGCGTGGTTCTCTACAGCCACATTAACCTGGTGGTCACGAGCATACAAGAGCGCTTAAGTCGTGATGAAGTGAAAGCAGCCGTGCGCAGGATGCCCTACATTGGGGAGGGCACTTACACAGGAAGTGGCATCAGAAAGGCCAATGAGATCTTCCGCTTTGCTCGGCGTGGTGTGAGGAAAGTGGCTGTGGTCATCACGGACGGCCAGACGGATCATCGGGACACGGTGAAGCTGGAGGATGCGGTCAGAGAGGCCCATTCGGCCAATATCACCATGTTGGTTATAGGAGTGGTGAATCAAAGCGACCCCATCTATGATGATTTTAAGCAGGAGCTGAAGTCAATAGCATCGCCGCCCGCCGAAGAGCACGTGTTTTCCATAGAGGACTTCAGAATGCTTCCTGGTATGTTTGCTGATTTGCAAAAAAGGCTTAATATATGTATCAGCATTTACACAGAAAGATTTGCTGAGAATTGAACAAATAGTTGTAACGAGGAAAATAGAAATCATGTTTTGTGGCAGTATTTCTGGAGATTTAAAGTGCTGTATAGCTCACCCAAAAATGAAAATTTGCTGAAAAGTAACTGACTCTCAGGCCATCCAAGATGTAGTTCCTTCATTAAGATTTGGAGTAATTTAGCATCACATCACATCAGTGAATGGGTGCCGTCAGAATGAGAGTCCAAACAGCTGATAAAAACATCACAATAATCCACAGCACTCCAGTCCATCGGTTAATGTATTGTGAAGTGAAAAGCTGTGTGTTTATGAGAAACAAATCCACGAAGACGTTTTTAACTTCAAACCATTGCTTCTGGCTAACATATCAGCCCTCTATTCATAATATTGCTTTCTCCAGTGAAAAACTCATCTCGTCTGAATCAGGAGAGAAATCTGCACAGATCAAGCAACGTTTACAAATGAAAACAGTCCAAAAAAAGCAAATATGTTGGTGAATTTTGATGTGAGAGGACAACAGGAGATGGATTTTTTTCACTGGATGAAGCTTTATTATGGATCATGATAAAATATGGATTAAAATGAAATGCCTTAATCATTTATTTATTTATTTTACAAACATACAGCAAACCCATGACTTTGACCTGCCTAAGCTACAGGATCACATTAATTAAATGCATGTTTTCTGTCTCTGTGGTCTAGAAGTGGAAAGTAAACTGCTTCAAGAGATCTGTGAGAACATTGATGGATCGATATTCAGCACGACCTCCAAGGTAAACTCACGAACTCTTTGTGAAAAATTGAAATTACATTAAAAAAAAATTATTATTATTATTATTTTTTTTTTTTTTTTCTAATTATTTTATGCATGCTGTTTTTATGAATTCACATGAATAGTTACATTAAAATAATACGATTATTATTTGTCAAAATGCAGGACTGTTTTGCTGTATATCTGTTATTATCAATGTACTCTAGTTATGAACGCATACAAACATAATTATAGATATTTAATAGTATTAAATGAAACCAATCAGCCAGGTGCAGTTGGAGAGTTGTTCCCCTACTATGATCCCAGAGCAGACGGCACTGACATTATAGGCACCATAGCACCATATTTGGAAAGAGACGAGCTGAACCTCCTCCCAGATTTCTCTCTCACGTCGTTGGATCGGCCCAAGCAGGACACGTACGGGACTGAGCCGCCGCTGCTCATACAGGATGATTTTATTGCAGGTAAATGCTGCTCAAAAGTGATACAATACAAATGATAACTGCAATTCTGACTTCCTGTAAATACGATTTTCTCTCTCTTGTGTCAGACGAGGGATGCCTACAGCCTCTGGATCCCGGTCCGTGTCGAGAGTATGTTGTTAAATGGTATTTTGATCCAAAAGCCAATTCATGTGCTCAGTTCTGGTTTGGAGGTTGCCAAGGCAACAAAAACCAGTTTGATACTCAACAGGCCTGCAGAAAATCCTGTGTGAAAATGTAAGTCTTATCATTAGAGCACTGAACCTGATACTAAAAAAGACAAAACTAAAAGGGCTCTTTATTATTTAAATATACATAAGCTTTTAATATTCAACATTTTAAATAATACAATTTTTTACTGTGAATATTTAAAAAAAAAAAAAAAACTAAACTTGAACAATCTACAAGTGCATCTATTTGCATATATAGTGGCCACAAAAAGTATTTACACAAGGTTAAGTCACAATTAAAAATGTCTAAATCTATACAGAAAATATCAAGTGCTTTTATTTGCAAGAAATGTATGAATAATTCTGGCTCAGAGAAAATGCACTAATATTCAGACATTATTTTGAGCAAAAATACTATTTCTCGATGAGGGAAATGAACAAATATTCAAACAGTCTGTAATCTTTTACATGAAAACATTTGATGGTAAACTAGTTTTTGGTCACATTAAACATCTTTGTAGATTTTTTGTATATTTGTATTGTGGTTTTAAGTGTGTTTAAGCTCACTGGTGCGGTTTAGTTCATGACTAGCATTGAATCTGTACTTGTATCCGAATGGTCGCAGGTGATGAGTGAAATACTCCAGCATGTACATGTCTGCAGGCCGCATGTAATGAAACGAGATCACAAAATCTGCACAGCAGTCAGGACCCTGGAGAAAGACAAAAATCAGTAAACATTATGTTTTGAGTAATCTTAGACGATGCAAAAGGGTCATTATACACAAGTCAAACTGTAATGTACACAATTCCTATATACATATATGACTCTTATTTTTAATATTTACAGTTATTTTAATGTTTAAATTCAAGCATGACTATACTGCTCTATTATGCTGCTGAGCGAAGAAATAAAAAAAAACAGAAAAACATTTATTTTGATTGTAAAATGAAGTTCTGACTATCTGAAATTATAGTTAAAATAATAAAATTAAAATATATACATTTACATTTAAAAATCAATAATTTTAATGTAAGTAATTGTTTATGCTGTATCAAAAAACCAAAAGGGCTTTTATGTTAAACACTTTATTCAACATGAAACAATGTATGCAAACCATTTTCTGTAAAATAATGTATTTCTGAGTGAAACAGTATATTCAACAAGAAAATGTAGGGTGGGATTTTATCAAAATGGATAAAACATGTTTTCTGCTGTAAGTATCTGTATGTTTGTGTAGACTGAATCTGAATCTTACATTAAATATTCAACACATTGGACTTGATTCTGATCAGTGTTATTTCAATACCATTGAGATACTAATATAGTTTTTGTTAATATTTTGAATTAGTTTTTATTTGTACATTTTGTTTTCATTTTAATAATTTAGTTGTTTTTACACACACACACACACACACACACACACACACACATTACATTAGTTAAACTAAATATATTTCAAGTTAAACTAAATAATAAAAAAAAAATATTGCATTTGTCAACCAGCTGAAAAAGTATTTATTTTTTGTTGCAGTTTATGTTTATTTTATGAATTTAGTTTTAGTTAATATAATAACTGTGTATAGAAATGGGGGATAAAAGTTTTGCAATTTCTCACAGCCTAAATAATAATAATGCTAATAATAATAATAATAATACTTATAATAATATCAAGGTTTTTTTTTTTTTTTTCTTTCAAATTGAACTAAAAATGTATCACGTAAATCTCCAGTTCATTCCTGTTGAATGTCTTAGCAACGGTAACCGGGGGCGGAGCTTAGGGTTAACTGACCCACACATATTTTCAATGAGAAACTGGCACTCACCCGTCTGGGTTTGTAGTAACTGTAGCCCCAGACCTGTTTTCCATTCTCCGGGGGAATGAGGTGATTTTCCGGTCTAAAGGGATTAAAGGTTTCCCGTTGATTCCGATCTCTTGAATCCCCGGCCTTCACTCCTATGGTCTCCATGCACCTGCCCAAGGCCATGTCCTCCACGGAGCTGAAATGCTCGCAGCGTCCCATACTGAAGCCTTGCACAAATCTCCTGAGGGCCTCTCGGCTCAGAACGTACCCGGCTCCTCCGCTCATGTAACCTTGACGGACAAACGGCCGGAACTTGTGGCCGAAGTAAACGGGCTTTTCTGTGTCATGCTGGGAGAGCAGGTATCTCAGGTTCTCCACTACCACAAATGTGTCGTCGTCGGCTTTGAGGAACCAGTCGGCGTGCTGGAGGTGGTGGGCATGGATGTACTGAAAGGCCCGGATGGTCTTCCAGTACAGCTGCGATCGGCCCTCGCTGACGTTCAGCCCCACGGTGGGGAAGTCGGAGCTCTGCGAGCTCATGTACAGAACCTGGTTACAGTGTTTAGCCCAGGTGGCACGAATATGCTGGAGCTTCTTCAAAAGATGTTCAGGCCTCGTCATGATCCAACACAACACACGCACACGGGAAAACAGGGACTGCGCCAGCTCATCTAGGACATTAAAGCAAAACATGCACTAGCAGTCAAAAGTTTGGGCTTTCACTTTATTGAACGTACACTACCATTCAAAACATCTGAGGTCAGGCAGATTTTTCTTTCTTTTTTTTTCTTTTTTTAAAGAAATTTAATACTTTTATTCTGCAAAAATGCATTCAATTTCAATATCTATTTCAAATCAATTGTTTTAAAATTAGTTTTTCAAAGAACTGCGAAAAAATATTTTTCATTCCAAATAAATATTAATCAGCACAATTTTTTGGAGCAGCAAATCATCATATTAGAATGATTTTTGAAGGACCGCAATTTAATGTAACATTTTAATAGATATTTAAATAGAAAACAGTTATTTTACATTTTAATAATTTTTCATAATATTACTGTTTTTACTGTATTTGTGATCAAATAAATACAGCCTTACTGAACAGAAGAGACTTCTCTCAAAAACATTAAAACATTTTACTGACCCCAAACTTTTGAACAGTACAGTATGCTTTTTTTTAAAATATATATATATGTATATATATATATATATATATATATATATATATATATATATATATATATATATATATATATATATATATATAACAAATTTTAACTACGCACAGAATTTAATTTCTTTACAAAATTAAAAACTGAATTCTGATTTTTTTTAACAAAGTACATAGGAAATATAATTGTAATAATAAAAATTTAAGATTGGTTGTCCAAACTTTTGACTGGTGTTGTAAATACTATGCAAATATGATAAGTAATAAAGAACATACCATTCTTTTTCCATGCATGACTCTTGGCTTGAGAGGAAAGGTAATGTGGATATGCTAGTAGGTCAAATCTAACACTCATGAGTTGCTGAACAAAGACAAATCCAAGGAATATCCCACACAACAGAAATATGCGCCGAGACACCTGAAAGAAAAGAAAATATTTGCAATATAACCATAAATAACTGAAAAATATATATATAAAAAATAGGAATGTATTATTTTGTTGACTTACCATATCGGTGCAGTTCAGGTCACATTTTGGTTTATTTTTCAGCAAATTAAAATGACGTCTTAAATTTTGAATCAAGGAAAGCGACTGCTCTCTGCTGAGGTTCAGGTGTTTGTCTCTGTAATAACCATCAGCCACACCTTTTTTATTGGAAGTGACCACATAAAACCTTTATTTGCTGATATGATGAGCTGACATCACAGGCTTCAAATGTCTTGATAGTGGTTCCATGAACCTTGCTCTTCATGCATGAGTTATTGAATTAAAAAAAACTCAATTTTTGATTCTCAAAATGATGTAGCGAATTTCACAAAATCAAAATTTTGACAAAAACATAAATTTTCTGTTCTGTTATATTGTGTGCAGCCATCATAGGAAATGCATTTTAATTACAGAACACAGTACCTTTAATAATGCTTCGTTTTGTAGACGATCACCTTAAATTTGAAGAAGTAGTCAAGTGTGGAAACTACTGTAGCTGGGCAAGAATGATCTCTGTGTGACTCCAATAATGGGTCGGCCCTCAAAATCATGGGCTTAAAGCTCCTTGAAAGTGAAAAGCACTCAAGAATGAAGATCAAGAATTGCTGGTCCTCCTTCCATTTGAAGTTTAAGAAGCTATAGGAGATTTGTCTAATTGCACATAATTGTCACACAGAAGAAAAGAAAAACTTCAGATAAAACCTCTTCATAAAAGCATTTAGACACAGAGTGGCAAGACTTTAGAAGAATGACTGAGGACAGTTTTTACTAAAGAGCACCATGTGAAACCACGTTCCTAAATCTAGTAAGCTGCCAGCTGCCTTCTAAGCCAACATCATAACTCAAATGGATTGAGATTTAAAGATACTTCTCAGTATTTTTAATGGGATCTTTGGATTGCATTATGGGATTTCTTTCTTCACAAATGAGAGCGAAAAGAAGATACAGTATCTTAGAAAACATCATAATTCCTACCTTTTGGATCAGACTTTGCATTCAGAGCACCTACGATGCCTTAAAATGCTGCCTAAATATGCAGCTTACTAGGTTTGTGACAGAGTCAGTGATTTAGTAAACGCAGCTAGTAATGCAAATAAATGAACTACGTGAGACTGATGTGTATCTCTCAAGACACAATTTATTTAAAAAAGATCTGTCAATTTCTCTGTGACAATGTGACTGTCTAATCTCATTTGTCAACTGTTTTATTGTCAGATAGCATTTATAAACAAAAATACTTTTCAAAAATGAGCAACATGAGGGAATACTAAAAATGGACATACAATCATTCAAATAAAAAAAAAAGTGATTCTGATTGTGGGAAAATGAGGAGTAATGGTGTCATTTCTGCTGAATTTATTTATAAAACACTAGATAGGAGTACATAATAATGTAACCCGGATTAGTCTTTGGATCTGGATTGCGTCCTTCAAAGAGTCCAAAGTAAAGGACAGAATTGGTTCCACTCATGTCCAGCTGTGAGGGGAACAAAGTGTTTTTAAATCATTAACACGTCATGCAGCTGCATCAAGAAATGGCGTGCTTCTGGCTACATTCTTACAAAAACTTTAGAAGAACCATTTGTTTCCCAAAAACCTTTCAGTAAACAGTGCTTAAAAGAACCTTTTTTTCCCCGTAGTGTGAAGAATATTTAACTAATCTGACGAACGTGTTTCCACTATAAAGAACATTTTGTGCAATGGAAAGGTTCCATGTTTGTTAAAAGCTCTTCATGGGATCATCAATGCCAAAAAAGAATAAAGAAATGGATTTTTAAGAGTGTATGTCCGAATGAAATATTGCTTTACTACTAACTGATTGCTGCAGAGGACATGCAGTGTACGTACACTGTAAAAAATTACTGTAATTTTAACGGTTAAAAACTGTGAAAATGCTACAGTAAAAAAACTGTTAAATGGTTAACGGTAAGTTCCCCTAATATATATAAGGTGAAAAACTGTAATAGACATTTCAGACAATTTTACAGTGAAATACCGTTTTTAGAAATGAAAAAGAATATAAAATTTACAGGGAAAACCGTAAATTGACGTTCCCAGAATTCCCTGCATTGCATTTCAAATTTTGTTTGAATTTTATGTTTTTTCTTTGAAATAACTATGTTTCTTCTTAGTTTTTTCTTATCAGTTATGTTTATTAGGGTTGTTTGTTACATCTAATATTGTTAAATTAATGTTTACTGCATATTTCAGTTTAATGAGTCTCACCATGATGGTGTTTAGTGTCTGTGTGACTGACACTGTGCACCTTCTATATATGTTATTATTTAAAAGCTACCTGTAATAGGCTTTGGTTCATCATGTGACTTTCTCATCACCACCTGCATTTTGTGTTTATCAGTGTATTACAAAGGTACAAAACAGATTTCAGTACTTCAGTAGGTTGGTATATTAACATTATATCAGTTAATGGAATTACGGTATTTGACTGTAAATTTAAGTTAAAACCATAAAACCTAAAATGTTGCTACCGTATTATTTACGGTAGAATTACGGTAGTTTTTTTTACCATAAATTTTACGGAATTGTTTTTACAGTGTAGTATGCAACATTGTTTTGCTGTACCTGGGAAGTGATGTCGGTCCTCCATGGATCCACCTGGAGCCCGTCGCACCAGCCTGCGCGGCCGTACAACCAGGTCCCGTGTTCATTGGGCACTGCTCCTTCAGACACCCGCATGGCACAGCCCAGAGGTGATCCTACACGGACACGCACGTCTGTTTCACTCACTGGTACACATTTCTTCTATTCATGTCATAAAATGTTATCAAGTCCACTAATTCTGTCGCCCTGGTGCTACTAACCAGCTGACTCAAACACAAGGGTGTTATTGACAGATCTGTTGATCAGGAAATTATGTGATGTCACACAAAATTCACCGCAGAAGTTCTCGTCAGACCCGTGAGCCGTGATAACGGCATATAACTCCACCTGCCACACAAAAATACACATTTAATTCAGTTTTAATTCTCCAGAAATATTACATGAATGAAGCATTATACAAAAATAATAATAAAAAAATGAATAAATAAAAATAAATAAATGGATTGACTGATTGATTGATTGATTGTATTACTATAAAAGTCATATTAATAAGATTTTTAAAAACACATTCAATCCATGGAAAGTTTTTACTTATCCAGAAATGTTAAATGCAAATAAATAAATAGATTAAAATTGATTCATTAATTACAAAATAATTTGTATTAAAATAAAAAATATTTAAAACAATTTTATTATAATATTTGCATTACTATTGTTACTATTAGTATTATTTATAGTACTATTCCAACACGGAAAGTGTTTTACTATATATATATATATATAAAATTACAAATTATGACTTATTAAAATAAAAAATGTATTTAAATATATTTATTACATTATTTGGTCGCTAAGGCTGATATATTGTCTGATTGGGCAGTTTTTAATGAAATATTCAGTTTTTCTGTTTGGCCAATGCGTTTGAAGCAGGATTTTTATTTTGACTAGGACACTGACTTTTAGATTATTTAAATGCTATTCCTTTTACTATTTCACCAATAATAACGGATAATGGATTTATCACCTTCTTTGTTGAAGCTGGAGGACTGAACTTGATCTCTTGGTATCTGCTGTTATAGTCCTTGTCAAACGTCCCCCCGGGGAAGAGTGACATTACCTTGAAAGGGTACAGTCTGTCTGAGTAATTACCTGCGAAAACAACGTCAGATGATGTCAACATCCATAACAGACGTCCTCATCCCGCTGAAATCCGTTTGACTTGGTTTATGACTACAGTAACTGGAGTTGCATTGATGCATTTTGGAAAACAGCCAAGCCCCTAAATACACTTCCAAGAAAAGCTTATTTATGGTGTTCTGCAAGTGCACTAAAGTAGAGCTAGTGTTTATATAGATTTATGACTCATTGTAAATTTTATTTCAAAACTGAGGCTGACTACAAACTATAAGTGTGCAGGAAGCATCAGTAACAGACTCGAAGTTCTCTGTAAGTTACATGAAGTGGAATTATTCAGAATAGTAATATCAACCCATTTTGATAATGAAGAGCCTTCTGTAGTGTTAACTACTGTATGTAGATGATATTCCACTTCACTTTTACAAAACTGGAGACGCCTCATTTTGTTCCTTTAGAGTATGACTCGATAGAACATGTGTGGGTGAGCAATAGCATTCACAGCTGCACGCAGTAAATCAGTCATTGATATGTTCTTTCCAGAAAAATGTTGGTGATTATGCAAAAAAAAAAAAGTTCTTTTTCAAAATCTAGTGTCCACTGCCTACACACATCCCTTCTAAAACAGCATCCTTACTGAAGCAGAACCTCACATGTGTTCAGTTTAGAATGCACTACATAGACAGCAACTCTGTGTGTCACACAAATAGCGCAGGTGGTCCCAAATTCTGTACACTTTCCATACACACAACTAAACATATGTGGCATGAAAAATCATTTGCACAATTTACAAGCTTTTTGAAACACTCAAGCATTATTTGCATGTACAGTACACTGTAATCAATGCCTAAAATGCCTGATAGTCACAATGGATAACAAAATATTAAAGCAAAAAATACAGTACAAACAGTAATATTGTGAAACATTATTACAATTTAAACAGTTTTCTATGTGAACATTTTAAAAAAGAAATTATTTCTGAATTTTCAGCATCATTACTCCAGTCTTCAGTGTCACACGATCCTTCAGAAATCATTCTAATATGCTCAAGAAGCATTTCTGATTATTATCAATCTTAAAAACAGTTGTACTGCTTCATATTTTTGTGGAAACTGTGATACTTTTGGTTTTGTTTTTAGGATTCTTTGACGAATAGAAAGTTGCAAAACACAGTAGAAAAACAAATCTTTTGTAACATTATAATGTCTCTACTGTCACTTTAAATCATTTAATGTGTCCTTGCTATATAGAAGTGAGTTCTGACCTGTCTGGTTGCTGTGACTAAAGCGTAGATTGAGAGACGTCATCCATGGCATGGCCCATGGCACAGTCTTCATGGTGAAGACACATTTCTTGTCATTTAGCAGGGGAATCAAAGGAGAAACATCCGTCAACCAATGACCTGTGCCTCTGTAAAGAAAGTCACAAACAGTTTCTACCATTAGCAACAAACTAACACACTGTCTAAAGGCCAGTTCTCATCAAGAACGATTACTATAACGACAACTACATTAGTGTCCCCACCAATGTACAATAATGTTATATACTGTATATATTATAAGTGCAAACTGCAAGTTTGTAATCTGCCACCCTAAATGCTCAAGCTCTTTAAAGCAGGTGGATTCTGATTGGCTGTCAATGTTTTTATCATTCATCAGCTGGAAAAATGGTTCTGAAAGTCATTCCAATGACCGGTATCATTACAGTTGTGGTGTGGACTCTGCTATTCTTTTAAATATAGAATGACATTTAAAACTAAATCTCTATCATTATTTTTAACATCCTTGGTGTGAATAGGCCTTAAGGCTAATTTCTAATGTCCACAATGATGATGTTGAAAAAATAGCAACAATTCAGTTGAATGATCATGTATTGTACCTGCGGAAGGCCGTTATCCAGCGCCCGAGCTCCAGGTTGCAGTATGGACTGGTGCGATCGCAGCATACGTACAGCTGTACGGTGTGATCCCAGTGAGCACATGTCTCGTCCCTGCGGCCGGGACAGGACAGGGAGGCGTCCAATTCCAGAATATTATAATCCATGAAATCTATATTCAAAAACAGACAGGATTAGAAAAAAAAAATTTTTTTTAGTTTTGTACGATAGGCCTGTCACGGTGGATGTTACTAATGTGAAGCTCAAACCTCCAGGCAGATCCACCACTGCTTGAGCTCCCGTCTCTCCCTGCATCAGATGGCGATCAAACACAGGCACTATAACGGCAGGCAGTCTCAGCTGCTCCTGTAGAGCCTCATTGAATGTGAACCTAGAGAATAAAATAAATGTGAACTGGACATAAGAAAAAAGTGAAAATAAAAGAAGTAAAATTATGATACCGTAAGCAAGTGATAATATCAGCCAGGCCAATAATCGGACAACATTTTGCAATTTTAAGATCAGCATTTGGCACATATTAGTCAGCACGCAGTTCTCCAGATATCCCTATTGGCATTGGCCATCAGTCAATCGCTACATTCAACTTTACTTTTCACTCGATTCAAATTGTGACAACTAGCCCCGGTTTCCAATGCATGCACTAAACAAAACGACTAATTGTTTTGAGTGGATTGAACACACAAATGTTTTAAACATGATAAGTATTAGCTGTTAACTGTTTTAAGGTGTCCTTGTGTAATTATACATTTAAGTACTGAGTAATATTAATTAACTACATGTACTTACTATATGGTTAGGGTTAGGATTAGGCATACTTGCATGTAATTATGCATCATTTATTGTTTTTATAATAGTAAGTACATGTAACGTGTAACAAGGACACCTTAAAATAAAGTGTTACCCAGTTCTCTTACCACTGAGCCTGCCAGGCCATGAATCTAAAGGTGGGGTAGAGAAACCAGCCCATCTCAGACAGCGCCCCCTTCTGGTTGATCGCGAAGAATACGTTTGGAGAAGGTGTGACCTGGAATGTCACATTCACAGGGCGCCCCTTTCTATCGAAACAATCAGCATGTCAAAGATGATTGAAAAAAAAAAACTACTTTTGAAGATATTGTAAAATGACAGCAAAAGCATTAATTGGAGTGGTAAAGATGATGTGTTATTAATTGGCTGAAATATATTGCAGCATTTTCACAGATGGCCAGGCTGTTATAAAAAAGAAGTAGTGTGTTTCTATGTTGCATGTTTTTAATTATTAACTTCACACATATACAAAAAAAGAACCATTGTTATTTTAGTATTATTTATATACTATTATGTATTATTTTTCATATTTATGAATTAGAATTCAGTTTAATTTTAAGTTTTAGTCATTTTGTTATGTGCTTTTGTCATTTTTCTTAGCTTTTTATATTTCTATTTAGCCTTATTTTTTTATTTCAGTTTTAGTTTGATCAACATTTCTAATATTCATTTAAGCTTTTTCATTGATTTTAAGTTCTTCATCTAAAATGTATATTTTATTTTATTTTACTTCAGCTTTATTTCAATTAAAAAAAACTATTTCTAATAGTTTAGTTTACAATAACAGCAGTGATAAGATATGGTAATTAACCCGGACTTTACTAATGTTATCTTCAAAATCTGAATTATTTACAATCCCAGAATAATGTGAATAAAATATAGAAATAAAACAATTTATGTTAAGAACAAACACCTTCTTGTTGTCCTTCACTCTCTCCCTCCCTTTGACTGGACTTTGAGATATTGAGTATGTGTCTGTTGTTGTTGGTTTTTTTTAATTTTTTAAATTTTATTTATTTATTTATTTTATTTCATTTTGGATGTTATGTATGAAAAATAAAAAATGTTGATAACAAAAAAAGAACAAACACCTTCAAAGGTGGATTAAGAATCCATATCTCAGTCGTGAGCTATGATGAAGATGCTCACCGTAGGGCTTGCATGACAGATGGTTCAATATGGAGCATAGACGCAGGTATGTTGATGGGGGTGGAACAATCGTCTCCTAAGCAGTTCATGTCCTGTATGGGATTCCCGGGTAATGCATACACCAGCACCCCAGTAGCGTTGGATTCAGCCATGTTTTTTAACTTAAACATTTAAAAACATTGAAAATCAGGCCATATATTGTATTTTGAACAAATATCCATGTTGCCTAGCTCATGCAGCACACCTTTGTGAAGAAAGAGCAGCCACCCTCAGATACCCACGCGACTGCACCTTTGACAGACGTCACACGTTCACAACCATCACCTGCATCCAGCAGTCTGTAAGGATGTGCCCCCCAGCGTCCATTCAGCCAGTCGTATCGGGCATTGAGACGCTTGGCGATCACCGGTATGCTCCAATCTGCAATTCCAGAATATTTAAGAAATGACGCCCCCAAAACAAATGGAACCGAGTCATGTGATCCCATCAAGACACACTCACCTGGAGAGGAGAAAAGCACCTGAGAGAGGCCGCAGTTGTGTCCACCGCATCCCCATGAGTACAGAACTCTGGGTAACCAGTTACCCAGCGCAAACACAGGTGTAGGAGAGAAATGCAGTCTGGACAAGATCTCTTTTCCTCTAACAAGACAACAAATGGTGTTTGAATATTACATATTGCCTTAATTATGTCATTTTTGCATACTGTGGTAATATCACACTACAGTTATGGCATTTTTTAAAGGTAATTAAAAAAAATTAAAAATACTATAGTATTACCATGGTATCCAAACATCATAATATGACCTGGTATTTTTATATAAATAAATAAATAATAAATTAAAAAATTAAAAATAAAAATACACTACTAAAATCTATGCATATTTGTATATTACACATGGAAATGATTTAAATGGTTTTACAAGGTAACTAAAAATATTACAAATTAATTAAAAATATGATTAACAACAGGTAGTTTATAGTCCAAATAAACCTATTTATACCTAAAGCAACGGCAATCGACGGTAAAACCATGTACTTTGTAATATCCTATAAGGCAGTGAAATTTACATAGTTGTACACTATTGTTATTATTTAAATGGTCGTCTAAGGTAATTTACAAAATACTACAGTATTGCCATGATGTCCAAATATCATAATAAATAAATAAATAAAAAGAAATACATAACTAAATGAATACATTTTTAGGAATTAAATAACTGGTCTGTCTGTATCTCTCTATCTATATAGCTACAGTGAATGTTCATGTATACTATGGTAATTATTGAAATGCTTCTCCAAAGTAATTTAAAGACTACTACAGTGCCATGTTGCCCAAAATCATAATAAAACATGGTACTAAGAAAGAAAGCAAGCTACAGTGATGGTGTAAGATGTTAATGTGTCTGTACCCATGAGCTGCGGCTCTGTACACCTGTTCTCTCATCCAGAGGGCGTCCTGCAGCGCAGTGTCATCCAGGGACAGCAGCAGGACTTCAGTGTTGGACGGCAGATATTTCAGCAGGTCTGACAGGGACTCGCTCCACGTCCAAAGACACTCCAGAAAGGCGGATTTATTGGTGAACGCGTGAACGATGAGCGCGCTCCTCAAGTCGTTCTGAGGAGGAGGAGGACTGTAAATAAACACTCCGTCCAGAGTTTGCACCTGGAAAGCAGGAGCAGCATCACCAGGCTCAAACCCCTCCAGACCTTCAGTGGACCTTCCTTTGTGTCTGGTGCTACCTGCAGAGTCTACGTACAGCAGATTATCTGAAGATTTCGCATTTCTCGGAGGAAGCGTTGCATTAACGCGAAACAGATAAAAACAAAGCAGCAGAAATCGACAATAAGACATGGTTTTCTTCAGTTCAGAGCGGGCATTTCTTTGTTTATAAACACGTACGTGTACCTGTACACGCTCCCGAGTCTGTGTATCTAATGTCACATTGTTTCACTTTTAATTCAAGTTCTTCCTCATTTAGATAAACGCGGGGGCGTGACCTACGGAGGCCTGGCAGGATTGAGTGACACGTTCAAATAGCCAATAAGAGACGAGAAGGAGCGTATTGCTAAGCAAAATACTAAATGGAATCATACAAAATAAATATTCAAAATACATTCAAACATTAGAAAGAATGAAAAACATTATTTATTTCAACTTTATTTCAATGAACAAAAATATTTTAATAGTTTTACTTTTAACAATAACACCACTATCATCAGCATCTCATGTTTCGATTTTCTTTCTTCCTCCGCTGCATACACTTTCAAATATATTATTATTATTAATTCATGTAATAATAATTCATTGAATTACAGGAATATTCAATAATCATATCTAATTAAGATCATCAATTATATATTACAATATTAAATATTTATCATTAAAATTAGTAAATAGTATTTTAAAAAATAAAAATAAAGATAAATACATAGAGCCGCTAAAGAATCCTTTAAAACAATCAGCCAACACAATACACACACACACACACACACACACACACACACACACACACACACACACACACACACACACACACATATACAGTGCCCTCCAAAAGTATTAGAACAGTGAAGACAAAATTGCTCTGTTGACTGTGGAGTCAAGACATTTACGAATGTGATTAAAAGATGAATATGAGACAAAACTACAGAATGTCACATTTTATTATTGGGTGATTCAACACATAGATGTTTTACCAGCTAAGAAGTTCAGCACTTTTGAGCATAAGTATTGGAACAGTTGCCTCACGGGTCTTTCTGAGTGATCAGCTGTGTCCTGTTGCATTAATTCTTCAGATATTAAAAGCAGGGAATGTGTCGTATCAGTTATATCCATTACTTCTGCATTCTGAATCTTGCATTCGATGATGACACACACAAACCAGGATGAAGACGAGGGAGCTGACTTTGAGAGAAAAGCAAGCAATTTGGATGCTAAAAGAAAAGAGGAAGTCAATTAGAGCTCTAGCAAAAACAAAGGGCATGGAGAAATCAAGAGTTTGGAAACCACCAGCAACCAACAACTACCTGATCGGCTGAGAAAACAACAGTAGCTGATGACAGACAAATCATAAAAGCTGTGAAAATGAACCCTAAAAGATGTGTCTTTAAAATCACCAGAAAGCTGGGGTGATGCTCTGACAATCTGCTGTCCTCAGGAGACTTTGACACAGAATTAGAGATGCTACACAGCAAGATTCAAACCTCTGACCAGCTCCAAAAATAGAAAGGCAAGATTAGAGTTTGCAAAAAAGCACAAAGGTGAGCCAGAAGAGTTTTGGAACTGGGTTTATGGACCCATGAGACAAAGATGAACCTTTATCGAAGTGATGGGAAAGCAAAAATGTGGAGAAAAAAAGGGAACTGCAATGATCCCAAGCATACAGTCTCATCTGTAAAGCACGGTGGAGGTGGTTTCATGGTATGGGCCTGCATGGCTGCCTCTGGAACAGGCCCTCTCAACTTTACTGATGACTTAATATATGATGACAGTAGCAGAATGAATTTGGAAGGGTACAAAACCATCTTGCCTACCAATATTCAAGAAAAGGTCACATTTTTTTAAAAATACAAGTACAATGTAAAAACATGTATGTACACAATAAGTGCATTGTATCAAATGATTAATTCAAATGTAAGTACATAGTAGTTAAGGCCACCTAATATAAAGTGGGACCCAAGAAAATGCCACCAGATTCATTGGGAAGTGCTTCATATTGCATCAGGACAATGACCCAAAACACCTGCCAGTTCAGCCAAGGAATTTATAAGGGCAAAGAAATGGAAAGTCTTAGATTGCCCGAGTCAATCTCCAGATATAAATCAGATTGAACATGAATTTCAGCAGCTGAAGAGGAGAGTAAAGGCAGAAACTCCCCAAAACAAGCAACAATTGGAACTGGCTGCATTAAAGGCTGGGAAAATTATTTCAAAGGATGAGACGAAGAGTCTGGTGATGTCTACGGGTCACAGACTCACTGCTGTGATTGTGCACAAGGGATCTGCAACTGAATAATAGCTTTTAATATTTTATATCTGCCTTATGTTCAACTGTCCCAATACTTATGCTCACATCAATGAGTGGGATGAACTCTAAAAGTGCTGTTCTTTTTATTTGGTAAAACATGTATGTGTTGAAACGGCTAATAATAAAATGTGACATTCTGTAGTTTTGTCTCATATTCATCTTTTCATCATATTTGCAAATGTCTTGACTCCACAGCCAACAGAGCAATTTTGTCTTCACTGTTCCAATACTTTTGGAATAGAATAGAATAGAATAGAATAGAATAGAATAGAATAGAATAGAATAGAATAGAATAGAATAGAATAGAATAGAAACTACAAACACAGACACTTGCAGTCAAGCAACATATGGACAGCACTGATTTACAGCAATCAATTATAACAGCATCAGTCAAATGAATGTGAGTGAAGGAAATCATGAAGTGCCATGAAGTAAAGTTACTGTCTAATTCTGAGACTCCTTCAAATTGATCAGGCATCTTGAGCGATGTGAACCAGGAGTGGATCAGAGGTCATGTGCAGAATGGAGAATTATGGCTGAAATTGACAGTGGATGAATCTCACTGGGATAATCCAGTGAAGCAGCAATTTTCTTTTAATAATTCATAATTGCCACCTGATTCATCATCTGCCGGTTTCACCAGCCCTATTTAAACAGGAATCTAAGCAGGAATCTTCACGGGCAATGCTCAGGTTATTTATCACCAGTCTGATTTCTGTTGTCCCGAGAGTTTGGCTTCAGACTCAGTGCATCATGAAGATCTTCCTGCTGATTGTCCTGCTGTTCTCTGCTTTGTCAGATATTTTGTGCCAGAACGTCAGTCCTGATGAGGATAACTGGATGAGTGACAGGTATCCAGGCGAGGTTAGTGATTTCAGTTTTACATTGTCGTTCTCAGTTTGGAATATGGAAGTGATATCATTTGCAATTTAATACACAATATTAATATTTTAAATAAAATCCTTTAGCAGCATTATACTGTATAAGGAAAGTTTGTCAGCTGGTTGCGATGCTTAATTATTTCTATCATCCGAAGGTAAATGTGCTGGAGTCTGATCTACAGACGATGTTGGAAAGGGTCAGTCGAGCACCTGGACTACAACAGGTTTTTGGTTTAATGGGGAAAAGATCATCTGGTAAAAATATTTGACAAATTTCATTGTTGAGATTGTTTTTCCTTATCAATTCCACATTATCAGTTGATATGGTATAAATACAATGTATTATCTAAATAAGCTAAATGTTGCTTTCTCTTCACAGCAAAATCACAGATAACACGAAGACGTAAGTATTTTGGGGAGTTTTTCCTAATCAAGTGTACAGTACATTGAAATTGTATTTGAAAGTATTTAAATGTGCTTTAAAAATAAATGTCCTGCATAGATTTATTTTATTTTATTTTTTGCAGTTATTATGACTGTTGGGTGTCCTATAATTGTTGCATTTACATTAATGCCATGATTAAACTTCTTTCAAAAGACGAAGCGGCTGCTAATGCTGAATCTTGTGTGAATCAAATCTGATATTTTTTGGTTTATCTCATAAATGACTTCAGGGCAGAAATTCCAGACTTTTGTGGGTTTAATGGGAAAACGGAATGTGGTTGAACCAGGTTTGTCAGATTTCTCTTTTCTTTTTCCACATGTATACAGCTGTCACAGCGTTTTTAATGACATATATTTTCTTTTAGGATCCTTCTAGTGAAAAGACAAGCGCTGTGACTTTGTTGAAGCTTTTAACATGCACCTACTTTTGGTCCAAACTGATAATGCTCTGTTCTGAAATAAATTTATTAAAAATAAAAACAAGATAATAGTCATTTGGGAAACTGCATTTGTCTTATTTATATACAGTGGCGCCAAAAACTGTTTGGGTTGCACACTAAAGCCACAATTAAAAATGTTTAAGTGTGTTTTACCACCCAACAAAACCTGAGGATCCAAAAGAATGAGGAAGGATTGGTAATGTGTCGACACCGCCACCTAGTGCTGAATAATGATTAGTCATACTGTCACATAATACACTCCCATGATCTCTGCAAACTTGCTCATTTGTTAAACGGACACAAATACAAACAAAACCAAATTACTAGAACTCTTCACAAATAGTCATTCAGTTCATTCACAAGTTGGTCAGAGCGATAATAGGACGACTGGGAATTTTCAAAGAAAGTTCATTTTAAGGCATACAAGTGATTATTTTATTTTATTTATTGGCTCTTTAAAATTGTGATGCATTTGTTGGTTAAAAGTACTTTTACTTTCTCCACTTTAAACATGAATTATTCTTGAAGGTTCAATGTATTGCTGCCATATAACTTTAAAACCTATTTGGAAACATTAATTAATACAAACATGACAAATTTTAATGATTAAATATTGAGCAATTCAATTCAACTCTTTGTTGTCATTGTCATAATAATTAACAACGAAATATCGTTAGAGCATCCCCACTGCACAGCAATGGTAACAAAGTGCAAAGTGATGCAGGCCAGTCACAGTTATTTTTGTGGTGGGATGTAATGTGTGCCTATGGGCAGAATGGGGGGAGATTGTCTGTTTCGCAGCCTCACTGCCTCTGGGTAGAGGCTGTGGGTCAGTCTAGCTGTTCTAGCACGTATGGACCTGTACCTTCTACCTCAGGGCAGCAGGTGGAACAGGTGATGTGCAGGATGTTTTGCACACGTCTTAGGCAGCGAGTGGTGAAGATGGTGCTCATCTCCGGAAGAGTAGTTCTGATGATCTTTCCCGCTGTTCTGACCACTCGCTGAAGTGCCTGCTGGTCAGCCTTAGTGTAGCTGGAAAACCACATAGGAATCCATAAGATAAAACACTACTAATGGAACAGTTGGAAAAATTCACCATTAGCTGCCTGGGAATTTTGGCACTCTTCAGTTTCCTCAGATAGTAGAGGCGTTGTTGGGCTTTTCCTGCAACTGAGGCAGTATTAGTGATCCAGGACAGGTCCTCTGATACAGTCACCCCCAGAAATTTCAAATCTGTGTCTCTCTCCACCACCTCATTGCCGACAGAGAGTGGAGAGTGTTTATATTGTCCAGTTTTGCACCATAATGCCAAGTGTTGTACCTCATTCCTATATGCTGTCTCATCGTTGTTGTTAATGAGCCCAAGCCCCGTGCTGTCATCCGCAAATTTGACAATATGATTTGATGGGAAGATGGCACGCATCCATGGGGGACCCAAGGTTCAACTTAGATCTAAGTTTATACGGATGGATTGTGTTAAAAGCCGAGTTAAAATCGACGAAGAGCATCCTCGCATAGGTGTTCTTAAGCTCTAGATCAGGGTTCCTGGAGGGCCGCAGCCCTGCAGAGTTTTGTTCCAACCCTGCTCCAACACACCAACCATGTAGCTGGACTTGATTAGCTGGATCAGGTGTGTTTATTAGGGTTGCATCTAAACTCCGCAGGGCTTCGGCGGAGTTTAACACCCCTGCTCTAGATGTTCCAATAATGTATGGAGCACAGTCGCAAAGGCGTATGCAAATTGGTATGGGTCAAGTGTTGATGGTCTTGCTTTCTTAATGTGTTTGATGATCAACCTCTCCAGGCATTTGACTGGGACGGACGGAGGTAAGTGCCACAGGTCTGTAATCGTTTAGACACTTGACATTAAGACTGTTTGGGAATGGGTACTATTGTGGCTGCCTTAAAGCAGGCAGGGACCCATGACGTGAGCAGTGAGATATTATAGATGGAAGTGAAGACATCCGCTAACTCGGGCACACAGTCCTTCAGCACCCGGCCCAGAGCTGCAGAAAACAAGTCTCACGTCATGTGTACTCAGGACTGGAGCGGAGTCAATGGTGGAGAGAGGAGGCAATTCAGGATCTGTTTTCCCTGTCAAAACGGGAATAAAAGAGATTCAATTCTTCGGCTAAGGTAACATTACTGCTTTCCGAGGTAGATGTAAATGTTCTATTATAGTCCGTAATAGACTTTATGCCCTCCCACACCTGCCTGGGTTTTATGCAGTTATTCAAATTGGCTTCAATACGCCTTTTATGGTCTAATTTGGCAGTATTGATGCTTTTCCTCAGAGCAGTCCTGGCTAAGCTATAGGCAATAGAGTCCCCAGATCTGTATGCTATATTCCTAGCTCTAATTAGTTGCTGTACATTGTGTGTCATCGAAGGCTTCCTATTTGATGCCACATGTCCTTGCTTCCAGGATGTTACACTGTCCACACAAAAATTAATGTAGTATAAAATATTTGTGGTGTATTCATCCAGAGATTCACGTGTAAACGTGCTCTCTCCCTGAAATACATCCCAGGTTGTGCGATGAAAGCAATCCTGGAGCATAGGAATAGCAGCCTCTGGCCATATTCTCACATTTTTTAACATACTCCCAGCCTTTTTGATTCTGGGTATATACCGTGCGTGTAGCAAAAGAGGGAGATGATCCGACAGTCCTAGATGGGGATACATCTAGGCTTTGGGCAATACTACTTTTAACGCGATACAGGGGGATAACATGATGAAAGTGTGACAACTGCCCCGTGACAAAATAATTTCAATATTATGATCAGTTTTTCTTGTACAAAAAAAGTTATAGGTAGATTTTTAGTAGATTTGAATGTTTATTAAAAAAAAATGAGGGTTCCCAGTCTTGCAACACTATTTGAGATCTTTCAGCAATCTAAATGAGCACCCTGTATCATCACAAGTTTATTAAGAGACTGTACAATACAAATGAAAAATAAAATTAAAAATACAGAGACGCAGAACATAACATAAGAAACAAAACAAAAATTGCTTTGGACTCGTGTCCTAACAGCTGAAATACTGTTCAGCAGAGGTGAGCTTACAGACAAACATGCTGAAACCTCTCTATCATGAGCACGACCGTTCCTGACTGTCCATGAATTAAGACACCCGTCTGCTGAGTATTCTAAGAAACATACAAAAAATATTACGTTAGCTGTCTTGATGTACGTATACATATTTATATATTTATATATAAAAATAACTGAAATAACATTAATGAAGTTATAGGAGGTGGTCAAAGGATACTGACTAGACAGACATTATACTTTGGAAACACTTCTGCAATAAGAGAAAAAAAATTATAAGCCAAAAGAGCAAATAATACGTCTGCCCGTCCCCGGATGTCACTTGTGCATTTACAGTTGTAGAATTTGGCCACGTTACATGGGATTCTTCAGGTTCATCGAGGGAAAAATGGAGCACAGTCACATTTTTTTTCTTTTAAAAAAAAACGCACTTCTGTTATAGAGGTTCGTGTTATTTAGTTAACGAGTAAACAATTTATCACCAAAATATAGTTCGACAGTTAGACATTTTTCGAATATGACTGTAGACATCAGCTGGTAAGTGAATTCAGTATATATTTCGTTTAGATTGGTATGGGTTTGGCTTGCCTAAGACTGAGTTTCACAAAGGTAAACGCTTTAGCGGAAGTCCACGAACAGCTTGAACGCCTCCGTCAGACCGCAAGGACAGCTCTGAGTCTGAAGGCTACACAGATATCAGGTCAGGGGGGTTGGCGAATGAGAACAACCTGGTCATCATTAATGATTTTAAAAGATCTTCCCTTTCTTCTTATTCTTTTCCAAAGTCCTGTGGGGGAGGAAAAAAAAACAATAATTAAAAAAAACTGCTCTCTATTTCAGAGGGTTCATTTTTGTAAAAATATGATATTTAATTAAAAATTATATAAATCAGTCAGATCACATACATTTTCTGCTGCTCCAGGATACGCTGCTGGGTTTCCCAGGTGGATCTCTCGTCCTCAAACTGACGTCGTCTCTCCTCCAGCTCCTTATGCTGAGCCTCCAGGTTCTTCTTCATCTGCTCATGACGCCGCTGCAGCTGCACGGGTCACAAAAAATAAAAGGCCAGGCTCCGTTATTGCCCATCAAATCAAGCACACAAAGCAGACAGCTGACACAGAATGCAGAATTAAACTAAAGTGCAAAAAGAGAGAGTTTGGAAAGCATTTTGAACTTGAGTGTTTATTTTTAACAGAGATTATTTTAAATTTTTTTATTAATGCTATGAAATAGTTTTTAGGACACGCTGAGGGAATTGTGTTGTCAGTACCTCTGCCTCTGAATCTCTCAGCTTCTGGATCTTCTCCTTGACTTTCATCTCAAACACCTGCTCCATCTCCATCTCCATCTTTTTCATTTTGGCCACATGCTCCCGTCTCTCCTCCTCCATCTGGGCAATGGGGCTCCTAGCATTGACACATGCCAATTACAATCATGAGAGCACATCCTATAGATTCCCCTAGAGCAATGCATCCCTGTGCATCTTCACAAGACAAGAGGAGATGGAAAGGTAGACCAACAAAGCCCTCGTTGCCCACTCCTTATCACAAAGATGGGCTCAAGGTGACACCCGTGACCAATCGCTTCCACAAAACACCTCAGGCAACTAAAGGCTCATGGCTTACCATGGCCAGTATTGCTAAGGCAGAGAAAAAGGAGGAAGAACATCAAACAAACAAACATCCTGGTTCTCCAGGAACCTGAAAGCTGTTAATGGCCAAAGCATTTATGCTGATCAGAGTTAGAGAGCGGCGCAGGAAAGCTGCAAAGAGGTACGGCAGGAACATATGCAAAGATGATGGGAATCTTTAGACACCTCATGATACCATGTTGATTCAGTCCAAAATGATTCATCCATGATGCATCTCATTCAGGGTTATTAATGTTAACTAAAACTGAAATTAAAACTAACACCATAAAAAATCATTACTTGAAATAGTAGAAAAAAAAATTGAGCAATATTACATATATATATATATATATATATATATATTTTTTTTTTTTATTATTATTTCAGCTAGTTGCCGAAGCATAGTTTCTTTTTTTGTTGTTGAACTAAATAAATATTAGTGATTAAATATTTAAATAATTCAAAATTTGAATCAAAACTAAGATAGTATATAATTAAATGATCATAAAATAACATTGTTCTCAATTTTGGAACTTCAAAATAGAAGATCTTATTCATGAAATATGAGCAGAACGAATTTGAATTGAATGCAACCATTATTGCGAATAAAAGTCTGAGGAAGAACTGCAATGCATCTGTGAATCAATTTTTTCTCCCACTCATAGACAAACAGTAGGACATACTCCTAGATATTTCACATCAGGAAAATAAGGAAGGGTTTGACTTCCTCTAATCTAACCAATACAAACTGGGTTGTTGTCACAAGGTCTATTACTCCCCGGGAAAAAAAAAAAAATTAATAAATCACACATGGAACTGGTGGAAAAAGAGGGAGACAACAGACACCGCAAGACACCGTTCCCAGAGGAAGAGAGGATCCGTACAACACAGGGATTTGGAAAAATATAAATGACCACTTACATGCCTTCAACCGAGTCAACTCTAAAAGACAAAAACACACACACTTAGCATGCTACAAATCATACTGTGCACTGAAGAGCAAAATAATGTGTCAACAGAAAGCAGATGAGAGGAAAGACTAGTCTGGATTATAACGCTTTTAATGTGGTTTCCTGCAAAAAACGATCATTTAGGTTAGAGGTGACTGTCGAATACTTGGAAGCTGCATGGCGTGACCACAAACGTGTCTGTGAGCGCGTGCTCATGCATATGTGCACACATGCTTGTGTTAAGAGTCTGTCTTCTTAAATTAAGGGTTAGGGAGCACAGCAAACTGTGAAGGGATATCTTGATATAAACCTCCTCAAACGAGAGAAATGTACTGACAGAAAATATTTTTAAGCCATCAGGTTAAGTAAATCGAAATAGACCCCATTTACTTTGTTAAACCCCTTCCTGTTTTTCATTATATGATAGATTACATATATTATATTATATTTTATTTTATTATCCCTTCTCTACAACCACCTGACTCCATTCTGTAAAGGCCACTTCTCACAATCCAATCAGTTCTTAATGGATAAAATAAAGTGCTGCCCAACATTTTCTCCCAGTGAATATCCTGTTTGACTTGCAAACAGCATTTTATGTTGACTTTAAAAACAGAAGTAGGCCAGCCACAAATGTAAGTATGGTTTACAGTGTGCTCTCCTGTATAACAGACAACAGGAAATGATGGAACATAAAATGTCACAACGCTGTTGGACAAATGAGCATCACTTACATATATTGATCTAAAACCTTCTTTAATAATGCTATATTCAACAAATGTTCAGCATTATAGTTAATAGGTTCAAGTTAATTTCAGTATAAGTGTTAGTGTGTTTGTCATTTCAGCTGTATTAATTTATTCATAAGTATAAGCACTAATATGACACTACTAATAATCAGACGGCTGTTTAAATTCATATACACAACACCACAGATGTGGAGTGGCACATGCCAGGAACACATTGTTGTTTGAGTGTTATAATTTACATTCACACATTGTGACGCAATGAGGTCAGAGTCGAGCGTGTTTTAAGCATCTGAGACGAGGCGGTATGGAATGTAACCCTGCATGTAACGGATGCTATCTGCCGTCTTGCGTTATTCCAGGCATTTTCGCTCACACTTAATAGTGTATAAACATCACAAATCTCAGGACAAACCATGCAGGCCTTTGTCATTTGGTATGAAGTGCATGTTCTTGGATCGAGCAGACAGAATTGTTTAATATCAGTGATATTATACTAAATGTAACTAACTTGGTGAGCTGGCCTTTGGTTTTGTTGTTGTCGATTCCATTACAGGTAACAGCCGCGAGCTTCCTGCTTCTGTAGTTCTCATAATGGACGTTATTTGTTACGTCCTTGAGGTCCTGCATGTGGGTTCTGACACAAAAAAAGGTAAACAAGTACATTTTTAAACACTGGCTCCACAAAGCCATGCTTTAAATATGAGTGTCTTTATATTAGATATATAAAATATCAAATCAAGTGGCATTTTTGTTGAAGAAAAATAGCAGAAGCACACATTTTAAGCAATGCATTTGACAAAAGTTGCGGTCAAATTGCCAAAGTGGTGTCTCATTTACTCTCTAAAAGCTATTGCTTGTTTATTACCAAACTCAGTGTATTTTGACTTGCAGTGGCTGTATGTACCTGATGAGCATATTCCTTAAGAGTGTGAAATCACAGTGGTCTCCATTCTCAACTGTGGAGAAAGAAAAGATAAATCAGGTTTTAAACACAAAGCTATTCTTCAAATATCATTTATAGCTGTTAACTGCAGGATGAAGATTGACCTCACAAACAGTAATTTCCAGCAGATGTAAACATTTTTTAGAGCATATAATCATATCCATGAACAACTACAATACTGTTCAAAAGTTTGGGGTTAGTAAGATTTTTTTAAAATGTTTTTAAAAGAAGTCTCTCATGCTCACTAAGGCTGCATTTATTTGATCAAAAATACAATAAAATCAATATTATTGGGGAATATTATTACAATTGAAAATAAATGCTTTGTATTGGAATATATTTTAAAATGTAATTTATTCCTGTGAGGCAAAGCTGAATTTTCCTGGTTTCATTTCTTAATATTTACAGGTTTTCCATGCCAGTGGGGACCTATGTTATTTTCATATTCTAAAATGAACTGATCCTGCATAATACCATTCATAGTTATTTATTTATGTTAGCTGCTCGACCAAAACGATCACAGGTTTGTGATTAAAACTGCAACTCTAAACATTTCAGATGCATTTGTGTGTCAAAGGCAGTTCAAGTGCATCTACCTTCTGCCACTCCCCAAGGGTACTGCCTTCCTCTAACCTTCTTGCCATTCACCTCAATGATAGTGTTGCTTCCGACCACAGCCAGGGGCAACCGATCCTTGAGAGAGTGAGAGAGAGTGAGAGAGAGAGAGAGAGAGAGAGAGAGGCTCATGGATGGCTGTGTACAAGGAATCTGTCTGCTAAAGCAACACGCAAAGCTTGGCAGACTTTCAGTGTGCAGCCACCTGGTGAACCACATGTACGGTCCACCTCCACAGACACAGATCCAGAACTTTATTACTATGTTACACTTCATTCTCCTATATGAACAGCATTTAAAGGGGAAAGATCATAGAAAACAAGGATATTTCTTACTTGTCCTTTTTTAAATTGAAAACACAATTCAATACAAAGTGTTTGAAGTACAAAGTATAACACAAAAATCCTCCATCAGAACATTTCATGAAAGCCCTCAGAAACGACATTTACAATTTCACAGCTCATAAACACACAACTGCAAACACAGTCAGTTTAATTCCGCCGGTCATTAAATTATGAATGTTTTTGTTGGGAAATATGCAAGTTGTGCAAATGTAGAACTCTTACTTTGATTTTTTTCACAATCTTGTTTTCCTCCTCATCATCCGTCTCTGGAAACTCGTAGATTTTGATCTTGTGCTCCAGGATTTCTCGCATAATCTAAAGAAACATAAAAACGACTGTGAAAATCACACAAACTCTCTGCGATTTCTTTAGGGCCCAGCACACAACCTCCAGAGGATCGCCAAGAGCGATTGTTTAGGGTTGAGGAACATCCTCTGTTTATTTATTTGTGGATGTGCTCAAATCTTTTCATCTGATCTTTCCTGTCTAGGCGGTAATGCTGTACTCCTGCTCATGGTTCCTGCAGAGATAATACTCTGACAGATGGCAAAGCGCTCAAGACACACATGGTGCCAGAGGCTTGAACTCCTGCTGTCTCTTCTTGGCTTTTTCTTAATCAGGAGTGTAAACGGACAGGACTTAGTACACGAGAGCTGGAGGCTATAGCCGGCTGACCTGTTTCTTGAACTGTTGGCACTCTTCGGGTGTCAGGGTATCTGCTTTGGCAATCAGTGGGATGATGTTGACTTTCTCATGCAACCGTTTCATAAACTCGATGTCCAAAGGTTTCAGTCTGGTGGAAAAACATACAACACGACACCATGATAATGATCACAGTTCTCTCAACAGCTTTTTAATGGTCTTTGCAAATGCAAGAATCACTGAAACTACAGTTCATACTTAAGGTTAGGGGGTTTGAACTTTTGCACAATTAAAAACCACTCACATTTGCTATAGATGAGTTAATAATGCAGTTTGGAAGTCCAACTAAATTTGGACTTCTAATCTACAATGATAGAATATCTGATGATCCACATTTTAAGAAAAAACAAGTATTTAAAATATATATTAAAAAAGAAATCAAATAACCAATAAATCTAATACTTTGTTTATTTTATTTCCGAGAAATGTATTATTATTGTAATTATTTATTGAACATTGGTGACTTTTTGAATATGACTAATTGAAATATTGCCGTTTTGAATATTGTTGTTTTATAAAATAAAAAAAATAAAAAGTCACTAGTGGTCGTGTGTTGCTTTTACTGCTAAATTGGTTTCCGTTTTGAATCATAGGCAACAACACCCATATTATTTAGTTTGTTCCACGCTTCAATTCTGATTATCATCATGACTGTGTGGACACAAGGCTGAATAGAGCGACACGTTCCTGCATCTTCACTGCCACTGCACACAGATCCGCTATTGTCTGAGAACAGCTGCTTACAGTAACAGTCATTCTAATGTTTTCACTGACTAAGAGGAAAATTTCAGTGACCTCAACTCCGGTTTCTCAATGAAATCTATTATCAGACATCTTAGCAGGAAAACACTCACAAACATAAAGGGAAAACTGAATGAACTGAAGTATGGTACAGGTTTGTATACAACCAACTTATTTTGTGCACAAAATTATTTTTTAAATGTTTTTGAAAGATGTCTCTCACACAAGACTGCATTTATTTGATAAAAAATAGTCAAAATCAGTAATATTGTGAAATAGTATTATAATTTAAAAGAATTGTTTTCTATTTGAATATATTTTAAAATGTAATTTATTCCTGTGATGCAAAGCTAAATTTTCAGCATCATTACTCCAGTCTTCAGTATCACATGATCCTTCAGAAATTATTCTAATGTGCTGATTTGCTGCTCAAGAAACATATATTATTATAAATGTTGAAAACAGTTGTGCTGCTTAATATTTTTGTGGAAACTGTGATACATCTTTTTTTCTGGATTCATTTATTTGAAATACAATCTTTTTTGTAACAACATAAAAGTCTTCAATGTAATTTTTGATCCGTTTAATGCATATCGTACCTTTTCCTACGTCTAATTGTAGGGTTTAACTCAAACACAAAAAACTGAATAAACTCTGAATTGTGTCACTTATGCACACAAACTACTTTAATTAGTGATGCTAAATGGGAGGTCAACATATCATTGGTAAGTTTTCTCCTTTTTTTTTTTTTTTTAAGACATTTTAATGAATAATGAACAGCAAGAAAGCAGAAGGACAGGTCTCCGATCACTCACCCATGTCCTGAGGGTGCGATGAAATACAGGCAGCAGTGTACTCTGCTGTCCGGCATCTGCCGTCTGTTCACACGCGACTCTGCGTTCAGATAATCCTCAAACTTACTGTCGATGTGATCAATGACCGGCTGCCAGCTGGAGCAGAAAACACACAGGAGATTCAGGTCATGCTTTCGGTTAATATCAGCAACCTGATATTAAACCATGCTGTGATAATTATATCTGGCAATCCACCAAACACACTAAAATCGTTCTCACCAGTTGCTGTTGTCCACTGCGTCTCCAAATCCTGGAGTGTCCACTATCGTGAGCAGAAGTTGGACGCCTCCCTCCTTCATCAACACTTTGGACTGCTCCACCTGTGGATAACAGACCAACTGAATTACTATTTCTACACAGAGGCCCTCAGCATATGCTCTAGTAAATACTAAATAAGTAAGACCTCACGAATGGCTGGTGTAAACACTAGTAGCTACTGTCTGCTTGGTCACATTTGTTTACATTCCACTGGGTATTAGTGGAGTGTGATGCAAAGACAATTATCATAAAGCTGAAATGTTGTGTAAAGCTTTGGACTCAGTCACTCTAAAGGCTACAAGTACAAACATGCAGGACATAGCATAGCTATTACTGAAGTATTACTTAAGTATGCTTGAGAAGCCAGAAGTATAGTGGCATAGGAACCTGGAAATGTGTGATTGGAGTTATGATCTAAAAACCATTATAAAGCTATATTCAGGTTAAAAAAAAAAAAAAAAAGGTGTTTCCCATTTTCTGTTCCCAGTGCACAACTGAGAAGGAACAAGCAGCATCTATTGACATTCAGGAAACAAATCTTCACTCTATATACCTGAACGGTTTTCTTGATTCTATGTGAAGGTCCAGGATATTCTCCAGAGTACATATCCGTCAGGAACAGAGAATTTATCAGCGTGGACTTTCCCAACCCTGACTCTCCTGAAAAAAAAAGGACAGAAAATACAGAGAAACATGAGGTTAAAATGAGACCTGAATTCAGTACAACATCCTATAAAATATACATTTACTGAAGGAAATACCACTGCTTCCAAGAGAGCAAAAGTATAAGGTTTGAGTTTATGGGGTAATGATACATTAAATTAATACAATTAAAATAGTGAAAGTACAAAATATTTATGATCTTTTGAACTTCATATTCATCAGATCCTGAAAAAAAGTATGACAGTTTCAACATTTCAGTGTTGTTTTCAACATTAATAATAGTGACAGGAATAAATTACATTTTTAAACATTTCTGAACAGAAAAGTTATCTTAAGTGGCAATATTTCAGACTTTTTTTTTTTAATTCAAATAAATGCAGCCTTGATGAGAATAAGAGTCTTCTTTCTAAAACATTACTTTTTTTTAACAAAACATTTAATAAATGTATAAAACTGTATAAAATCAGAATACAATCAGGACTAGAGTCTAGGACTAGAAGACTAGAGATTATTTCAATACCAACATAATGAAGCACAGACAAATATGAAATACAGGACACTAAAGATGCATTTTTCAAAGATTAATAGTGCTTGACAGATACGGGCTTTGAAACAGCCAATGCAGACACAATATCTAGAAAGCAGGGTGATATACTGCAGATAAATACATACACAATTTAGTGACAAAATTGCTTCTTATTTAACAAATATTTACTCACGATTCACAAAAATAATTTTGGTAGATTTTGAAAGAACAAAAGAGGGGAAAATGTAGCATTAGGGTTAATACACTCATCTACCATTACACTTAAAATCTTAAAAATGGTGACATTCATGGCATGAGACAGTGGCCAAAAACATCCATCTGATGGATAAGTAAATAGACAAACAATTAAAATAATAGTGCAGATGGAATGCAAGGACATGCCCTGTGAGAACTTCCCCTAAATGTATTACGTCAATGCTGGAGGGAACAGCATTTTTTTGCATCCAGTCTAAGAACCCTAAGAGCCCCACGGGAGAACAGTGGAATTAACCTCACAAGCAGCTTTTTGCAAGTTCTTTAGTAAATCCGTTAATGGCCAAGATGCGACTAAGTGAACTTCATTCTAAATACTTACCGCTAATTGTTTTGGAAATTCAAATATGACCAACTCAATACCTCTCCAGAGCTGTGATGATGCTTCATTATTATGCGTTTAGCATTAGTGTGAATACAGAGCGCAAGCAGCGGGACTAAACTACTAGAGTGACGGATAAGCGCTGGATGAAGGTTAGAACTAAGAGAGCGTGGCATTCATCGGTGCGGTCTCACACAGTGAGGTCAGCACATTAACTAGAGTAAATTACTTCTGGCAGGGCAAGTGGCTGGCACCATTACAGACTTGGCTGTTTTCCATACCCAAACACTAATGCAAGAACAACTGGGTAAAGTCCACCCACACAGCACAGCCAATTTGTATTACAAATCAGCAAGAGAAAGCACTATAAAACTTCATTAATGACAGTAAAATCAGTTAAATGTTGGGATACTATGTGACGAAAAAGTTTAAACCGTCTACCAAAGACAATATTTTGCAGCTGTAAAGACCACAAATAATGTCTTGAACATGCCTTTCGCTTGCGACTGAAAATAACTCAAGCACGCACAACCACGAGTCCCCAGGTCAGATTCATAAACGCAGGAGATGTCGGGTACAAAACCACAGCTCGCACGCAAAGCCAAAGCAAACACAGCTCCGTAAGCTTTCAGAGCAAATTCCAGCAAAAACAAGACAGATCCCGTATCACCGCAAACTTGATTAAAAGTAAAAGAATCAACATCAAAGCTACGCCTTCAAAAATGTCAGCCATTTAGGTGTTCTTTACTGAAAACTCTTTGCATTTTTCAAGATGAACAGGATGTGAAATCACTGCCATTCAACCCCTGCTTCCTGCGTGGTTATCCAAACAGCGCTTAGACCAAATGTCAAGAATGTACTGTAGTTTCAAACTGGCAAACATTCAAAACTAGACAGGAAGCTCCTCAAGTGGTCATAATGACTGCAGCGCACACTGAATCCATCACAAGCAATGTGTCGCTAACTTAGCTACACGTTGAGCGTAGTTTGGTATTTGCAAGCCGCATACCGAAGGTTACAAAGCAGATCAAAATCAATACATTCAAAGAATGCATTTCCTTACCCACAACCATCAAGGTGAACTCAAAGCCCCGCTTCACAGACTTTCTGTACACTTGGTTGGGGAGGCTTGCAAAGCCCACGTATCCCTCCAGATTCTTCTGCTGCTGAAAACAGACAGAAAAACACTTTGTTGATCAGAGAAACTTGCTGGTATATGCTCACAGTGAATAACACACAACTGCACTCTCAAGTAAGCAAATAGAAGGGGATCATGTGCTATTTGCCCTGTATTAGCCATACTTACTGCTGTGTATTTGAATCCCAGAGATGCATGGTATTGGTGGAGGGAGATGGGGAGCAAAATGAAGACGTCAGAAGGTATGTTTTGCATGTCCAAAGTTCAGCATACAACAGAATTTTTAGACAAAGAGGGAGAGAAAAAAAAGCACAAAAATGTGAGACATATACACAGGCTCCAAATGCTTGAAATTGCTTTGGCAAGTCAAAAAAATAAAAAAAAATATACAAACATCTACTGAAGAATATAGGACAGAAGTTTTCAAAAACTGGGGTTTGCAAGGGAGTTTCAGGGGGTCAAGGTCAAGTGCACAAGTTTAGGTAAAAATAAATAAATAAATAAATAAATACAATAATTTGGCTAAAATAAATTAAGGATTTAACAACAGTATACAACAGTACAGTACTAACAGTAGAAAAAATGTAACCGAACAAAATAGAAACTGAAAAATACTTCAAATTATTTTTTGTGCAATGGGCATATATTTATTATTTCAAAGTTCTTTACACATTAAACTATTTAGCTGCCTTTAAAAAAAAACTGAAAACCACTGATCTAGGAAAAACTCCATATGGCAACACATGTGGAATATTCCTCACATTAAGTTAAAAAAAAAAAAATATGAGTAACAAATATAAAATGTTGTTTTTTATGGCAGGTGAAGTATCAGAGAGATACTAAAATGTTGTATGCTTAGAGTGACATAATGAACTGCATTTACATTTGTCATGATCCTAAAAACACTTCCATCTAAGGATATATGCATGAAATTAGTTGTGCCTACATATGAATTCTGTTATTTATGAGATTTAGAAAAAGCATGGCTACATAGAAAAAGCTCAAAAAGCTTTGATTTGCATAATATTTTTGGTCAATACATAATTCCCACTGATGACTAAAATGTGGTAAACAGAAGTAATAAAGAATGAGTAGGTGTGTCCAAATTCTGACTAAAGCTGCATGCATGAATCATGAAATGACAGCAAAATGTGAAACAATTAGGGTTCCTGATAATTGAATGACAGCTGAATTATTGGGAAGTTAGACAAAAGCAATATTTTGTACATAAACCACACAAGTGTCAAGATGGTTTTAAAATGTGCGACCATATCGTGCTGATTAATGTGTGGCACTACATGAGAAGTGATGGTGCAGAATATGAGATGCTTGAAAGCACGATCAGAGGACACAAAACAAAAATGTGGTTACACTCGGCTGCATCTTTTAATGTCACCAGCATCATTTATTCCACATGATAACTTGCTTTCTTTAAGCTATAAATCTCATGACCGCCCTTTACAGTATTACTTTAATTAGTCTGAGCAAATATACACAAACCTCAGGCACTCAGAATATGCAATGAGAAGCCAAACACTACTATAAAGCCAAATATTAAAAGGCACACAGTTGAAAGTAAAATACACAAATCCGGAGTCACACCAGGTGAAGCATTCAGTTGTTTAAAACAGATCTGTCTACAGGATGTGAGAGCCTGACCGCAGTTTTAGTGCACGTCTGAATGACATACAGCACCTGGTTTGATGTGAAGGAATTAACTGAAGGAAATAACATTTTAAAACACTTCTATATGCTTTTATTCACCAAACCACTAACGTTAATAAATAGCTAAAAAAATAAAAAAAACTACATTTGTGCTTTTGCATAGCATCAGCTGTCTTTCAATCCATACATTAGCAGGTATGCATGATATTTGGAGTGGTAAAAATGACCCATTCAATGTTAACTGCTTTTAAATCAGATTATTACGGCAATTCTAAAAACAATCTGCAAAACAACATTGAATTTTTAGTTTTCAAAACCGGTTAGCATGTCTTTTTCTGTCTAGTATCCACCTAAACATCATCTCATAGAGATTGCAGGGCATAATTAAATTAAACTCCAAAAATGTTTAAATATTTAATGTGTAATCAAGATGTAGAAATGAAATAGTTGCATTATTCCAGCAGCTGTGTGATTAGCTGCTAACCTACATTAGCTTGCTTGTGTTCTAAAAATTAGTATTACTGCAAATTATTTGTCCGTTATATTTAACAATTAACAAAAAAAAAGTTTAAAAAAGGAGTGTATTTGGTTGATATTGATTAAATTCTAACGAACGTAACCCGTTTTTCGCTCTTGAATGACTCACGAGAGGAAAAAAACTGACAGGAAATGCCTCGCGCGCTATCACTAACCTAAAATACAGTAAAAACATTAGCGAGCGTCGATTTAAACCACCAAAATGCTTCGACTAGACCCAAAAGCCGCGCAAACGTTACCGAGACTCAAACAGCGATGTTTGGTGTATAGTATATCGTAAAAGTGAGCGGAACTTACCCATAATATTAATGTTCAAGTGCCGCTTTAGAAACCGATCGTTCTTTGGCAGCCCTACATTCCCCTTGATACCACTTCCGCAAAACTCAGCTACGCCAGCGGCGTAACAACCATTCACATGAATGGAGTATGATTACGCTAAGTACGTGACTCAACTTTGGTGAATAGCCAGGCAAATTCAATAAATCTCGCGATATTAAGTACGCACGCACACCTCCCAAGAGCAGATCATAAAGAGAGATAAATAATTTAAACTTTTTCCCTCACTACCCCAATATATTATTTCTGAAAAGTTCAGCATTAAAGAGGTCTTTATGGTCTGAAGACGGCTGGTAAGCTTTGACATACATACTTTTAGTACGTACACAACGCTTATGATTTGGTTTGTAAAAATTATATTTTTATTGTATTATTATTATTATTATTATTATTATTACTACTACTACTGTATTGTAATTTATTTATCATATAAAGGTATGAAAGTACCATTTTACTATTTGCGAACTGATCCTATATTTAGTTGTGTTGAGGTTTTTCTATTGATAGAATAAAGTAATTATACATTTTTAAACATACAACCATTTATAACCGTTTATCATTCTTTATTTAGAATTTTTTGTATGCAAAATTGATGCTTTGTGTAATTGTATTTAGCTTTAAATTGAGTGATTTTAAAATTTTGGCTTCTAATGAATGACGGGGAAAATAAAATTTCTCATAAAAATAATAAATCTTCTATTGACGGTATATTTTAAAATGAATGCGTTTTATAGTTTCTCAGTACCAGATAATTCTAATAATCATTTTCGTCATAACACTATTTTTTATTTTTATTTTTTAACTCAGAGCATTATTGAGTTATTATTTTAACAGCATTATATTAGATAATCTTTATAATAATAGAGAAAAGGAAAATGAAGAAAAGAAAATAAGGCATAGAAAAATAATATACTGTCGACTGCAATTTTTTTTTTTTTAACGTGGGTCTGTTTTTTTTTTTTTTTTTTTTTTTTTAGTAAATTGGTTATTTATTATTTTCTCATTTCCGCTAATTTTCTTGTTTCGTCATGGTACTCGTTAAAGACTCTTATTTTGAAAGTGCAATGGTCCGCACGCGCAGTTTGTGTTGTGCAAAGCGCCATGTTCCGGTTTCAGCATGTTTCCGAATCATCCCTGCTGTCTGTCACTGTGTATGATCTGACTTTAACTGGTAAGGTCATGCACACAGTTAATTCTTACCGGAACTTTGACTTATAACGGCTGTAACAACAAATCCCAGAAAGGTCTTTACCGGTCTAAATGCTTTAAAATGAATCTGTAAGACTGGGTTAATGTTAAAGTAGGTGATTTTGTGTGTTGACCTGCAGTAAAGGAGTAGTCATGAGCCCCAGCCAGGGCTCCCCTGTACCCCTGTCCCTCACCGGCAGCCTGCAGAGACTCTTAAGTCATGTGAAGATCGAGAATTTAATAGCAGGGCTCAGTGGAGGAGTGGTGTCCACACTGGTGCTGCACCCTCTGGATCTGGTCAAAATTAGGTTTGCAGGTATGTGTGTAAAACCAGAACCAATATGTCATTAAACGTACTGGGTGATTATATCATTTGAGGTCAATAGATCTGGCTAATAATAATATTTAATCATTAATTTTTATTTTAATAAAACATTTAGGTACTGTATATAGAAGAAATATTAGTAATTGTCATTAATAGGACACTGTACAGTCGTGGCCAAAAGTTTTGAGAATAACATAAATATTAGTTTTCACAAAGTTTGCTGCTAAACTGCTTTTAGATATTGGTTTCAGTTGTTTCTGTGATGTACTGAAATATAATTACAAGCACTTCATACGTTTCAAAGGCTTTTATCAACAATTACATGACATTTATACAAAGAGTCAGTATTTGCAGTGTTGGCCGTTCTTTTTCAGGACCTCTGCAATTCGACTGGGCATGCTCTCAATCAACTTCTGGGCCAAATCCTGACTGATAGCAACCCATTCTTTCATAATCACTTCTTGGAGTTGGTCAGAATTAGTGGGTTTTTGTTTGTCCACCCGCCTCTTGAGGATTGACTGCAAGTTCTCAATGGGATTAAGATCTGGGGAGTTTCCAGGCCATGGACCCAAAATTTCAACGTTCTGGTCCCCGAGCCACTTAGTTATCACTTTTGCCTTATGGCACGGTGCTCCATCGTGCTGGAAAATGCATTGTTCTTCACCAAACTGTTGTTGGATTGTTGGAGGGTGTTTTGGTACCATTCTTTATTCATGGCTGTGTTTTTGGGCAGAATTGTGAGTGAGCCCACTCCCTTGGATGAGAAGCAACCCCACACATGAATGGTCTCAGGATGCTTTACTGCATGACACAGGACTGATGGTAGCGCTCACCTTTTCTTCTCCTGACAAGCCTTTTTCCAGATGCCCCAAACAATCGGAAAGGGGCTTCATCGGAGAATATGACTTTGCCCCAGTCCTCAGCAGTCCATTCACGATACTTTCTGCAGAAGATCAATCTGTCCCTGATGTTTTTTTTGGAGAGAAGTGGCTTCTTTGCTGGCCTTCTTGACACCAGGCCATCCTCCAAAAGTCTTGGCCTCACTGTGCGTGCAGATGCACTCACACCTGCCCGCTGCCATTCCTGAGCAAGCTCTGCACTGGAGGTGCCCTGATCCCACAGCTGAATCAACTTTAGGAGACCAAAGTTTTGAGAATGACACAAAAACATCCTCAGAGAGCAACTTCTCCCAACCATCCAAGAACAGTTTGGTGACGAACAATGCCTTTTCCAGTATGATGGAGCACCTTGCCATAAGGCAAAAGTGATAAGTAAGTGGCCTGGGGAACAAAACATTGAAATTTTGGGTCCATGACCAGGAAACTCCCCAGAACTTAATCCCATTGAGAACTTGCAGTCAATCCTCAAGAGGCGGGTGGACAAACAAAAACCCACAAATTCTGACAAACTCCCAGCATTGATTATGTAAGAATGGGCTGCCATCAGTCAGGATGTAGCCCAGTAGTTGATTGACAGCATGCCAGGACGAATTGCAGAGGTCTTGAAAAAGAAGGGTCAACACTGCAAATATTGAGTCTTTGCTTAAACTTAATGTAATTGTCAATGAAAGCCATTGGCACTTATGAAATGCTTGTAATTTTACTTCAGTATACCATAGTAACATCTGACAAAAAGATCAAAAAACACTGAAGCAGCAGACTTTGTGAAAATTAATATTTATGACATTCTCAAAACTTTTGGCCACGACTGTATGTCATAAAAAGATACAAATTTAAATGCATATGAACATATGTCAAGATTTGACAACTGTCCCGATCTTATTAATTTATTAATAAACTGTTCAACAAAATATTATGGTGTGATTAACCCTGAAATAATTATATGAAATTATTTTTCATTTTTATTTAATGTATGTATATGTATATATATATATATATAAAATGTGGTGAGAAATTATAAGTTATAGTAATGTTTAATAACTTTTTATTTTAATTTTATTTACATTTTTTAGGCACTGTACATAGAAAGAAATACTAACAAATGTCATTGACAGGATGTGTGTAATACTAAAAGATTCAAATACCGTATAAATGGAAATATATCAACATTTGTCAACTGTCATAATCTGATTAATTCATTAGTGAACTTTACAAGAAAATGTTATGATGTGATTAGCCAAAAAATAAATATGTCAATATCCAAATGACTAGTTTAATACATTGTTTATTTATATTTTAGTAAAAATATTTTAATAAATATCTTAAAAATAATAACATTTTTGAGGTAAGAATTTTATATTAAGTAGCCTATTAACAAATCAGTTTCAATTTATGATGATTTCAATTAAATTAAATTAATAAATCTATTAGTTTTACAGATTTTCTGTATCCTATATGCTGTGTATGAGAGATTTTACTCTAACCCAAGCATGCAGTGCTGAAATGTGTGGCGTGAGTAAGACAGGCTCACATGTTTTGCTGTTTACTGTATTTCAGTGAGTGACGGGCTGGACGTGAGACCGAAATACAGTGGAATTCTGCACTGCATGAAAAGCGTCTGGCAGCAGGAGGGTCTCCGGGGCCTTTATCAAGGTGTCACCCCAAATATCTGGGGTGCTGGAGCATCATGGGGGCTTTACTTTTTCTTGTATGTATCATTCTGTAATGAGCACAGTATAATGCATCCTACATATTTTTTCATTATGTAAGGAGCTGTGAATTTGTGAAAATAATGCATGCTTAACTTATGTCTGTTATTCTGCTTACCACAAATAAATAAGTATATTGTTAGATATAAGTATCTCACATGTAATATAACTTCTCTTTTTTTATTATTCGTAGTTACAATGCAATCAAAGCGTACAATAAAGAAGGCAGACAGACAGAGTTGAGTGCCACTGAACATCTGCTGTCAGCAGCTGGAGCAGGTCAGTATCACCACAGACACATCTCACCAAAGCTGTCAAGAACATGACCGGGTTATTTTCACCTTAAAATCACAAGAAGGATATATTAATAATGTTATTATGTTTGCTTAAATAAAATTAAGCCTATTTTTCGGACCTTTTAGGCATTGTCATGATTTTCATGACAGTTTAGCACAACTTCGGTCCTTTTATTACTTTCTGTTATATAAAAAATGAATATTTATACATAATTTGTACCAAAATAGGCTTCATTTTCTAAACTCTCACTCAGTCTATATATATATATATATATATATATAGACGTATATATATATATACACACGTTCATGATGTAATTTTCACCCCAAAATCACAACCAAGAATTATTATCATTATTTTTTTTTATTTTTTTTTTTATTTGATTATTATTTGATTATTTTTTTTTAATACATTATATTTTTGCTTATATAAAATGAAGCATATTTTATGATCATTAAGGGTTTTATTTTGCATGAAAACATTGTTTTCATGATAGTTTAGTAATGTTTTTGTGCTTGTTTTCTTAAAAAAATAAAATATTTATATCTAATTTGGGCCAAAATAGGCTTCAACTCAAAATCAAAGGAAATAAAAATAATTATATGTGAGATTGAGTTGAAATATGAGTAGCATATGGAATTACATAAATACAAGTGTAGTTGTAAGAACGTTTAAAAAAAATTCTTGAGTGTTTTTACTAACTCAAGATCTCACCTCCACTTAAATTACAAAGGATGAGTACTCAAGTATTTCCTGTGTATTGCTCATTTATTTTTTCCCATCTGTCAAAATGATAAAGATGCTGACAAAGTGAATTTCAACACATGCCTTTCCAATCAGTGCTGACAGATAAACTGGAGCATAACGAATGAGGCATAACTCAGATATTGATTGGTTGTTTTTAAGTCTGAAACACATCAACTCTCGAGCGCTGTAGCTCAGCGCTTCTCTGCTGGTGGGCCGTGACCTAAAAATGGATTGAATGTTTGTCCTAAAAGAACAGAGGGCATGAAAATTCAATCAGAATTAAATAATTACCATAAAAAGTAAATTACACTTCTGTTGTTGTTTATGCTTTTACAAAATGATCTTTTTGTTCTCATTATCTAGCATCAGCGTTAGTTCTGGCAGGTCATGTTAGTCAAGATTGCATCAGCTAATCCACATCTACCTACAGGGATGCAACACCTATCACAGCACTCATATATAAGGCCATCAGTATTATCACCAGCTTTGCGTTGCTCAGTAGCTAATTAATAGCGAATTCGCCATCATCTCAGTACTAAGAATTGTGCAATCAGGTATTTAGCAAGTTCCCCTTATGGATTTTACCTCGATTCATTCAAGTTTGTTAACTTGAACACATGCTTTCGCAGCGGGGTTAAGTTTGTTTCCCTCACACATTCAGGGATGAACGGCAATAACTCTAATACGACTTGCCCTAAATTTTTTAAAATGGTATTACTGCCAAAAGGGCAAAGCTGATAATGTTTCTCATCATTATTTCACTTGATATAATAGGCACTGCCCTGCACAAGCTGGCGAGATCGCTCTCGGCCAATCGTAAGTAAGGGGCCGTGGGGAAAGTGCAAGCTTTTCGTGTATTGATGCCCGATTCGGAAATTAGCATTGCTTCACGCATTATTATATTATTGATATGGACTTTATGAGTTATGTGACTGACTAAGAACAGTTCAGATGGGATCTTCATTCCCCACATGAAGAAGTATTAAGAGATTGTTTCATTTTAATTGTTTAAAATATTTAATTTATTTTAAATGACAAAAGCATTTCAATTAAGATATACATCATAAAATTCAAAAAGTCCAGCTGTGCTTAATGGGTACATTTTTGTACCATTTATGCACACCCCTGTTCTCATTAGGCTCACATCATGTTTTATTAAAAAATTCTTGTTTATTTTAAGGAACATTTTTAAAGAATAATTGTAAAAATATATCTTTTTGAAGGTACAAATTAAATCACACACACACACAAAAAAAAAACACTAAAATCAAGCGACAAGGCATTCAATTTGATCAATAATATATTCTTAATGAAGTGTCATTTAAGCACATTGAAAAATCTAGACTAGTCCACGTTCAGCTAAGTAACACATTCAAAAATCAAATTAAACAAACCAATAAAACATTTAATTCATGGGGATGAACACAGAAAGTAGCCTCATTATGAAACCTCTATTTAAATGGATGTCAACTTATCTATAGTCTCTTAAGGCTGGAATACACTACACACGATTTTTGCCCCGATTTTCCACAGATTTACAGTCTGGAGAAGTTGATGCTAGTCACCAAAGCTCAGAGCCAGTCTGCAGATCTGAGTTGACAGAATCCATAGAAAATCGATTAACTTAAAGAGACAACCATCAGTTAATATTTAAAGTCTGTTTATGAAGTATTTACACAGACGTTCAATGTGGAAGAGCTTAAAGAGAGCACACGGAGCTTAATTGGAGCAACAATTTTTAATACATTTCATGTAATATTCATTAAAATGACAGGATTTGTGCTAAATAAATAGTCTAGGTCATGTATTAAGTTCATACATATTTTAATATGAACAACTATTATTAACTATCTATGAAATTATAATTTTCTTACTGATGTCACACTGAAGCTGTGTGATTTTCATAGTCGTGCACCCTTTAAGGTCACCTTAAAATAATATGAAATCTTTGAAAATTACAGCACTGTAAAACAACAGACCAGCAATAAACTGTCAATTTATAATATTATGCATGTAAAAGTACAAGCCAGTAATGCATGTGAAGTAATATATTAGCGCAGCACACGATCTTATACAGCTAGTCAGCTAACTGTGTTCTGTAGCATCTGCGCTATGTTGCTAAAACTATCTTTTGGATCTAATGTAATTATTTCCCACATCCAAGTTCCAGCATAATATGCAAAAGTCTGAACATTAATCTCTTAATTTTACAATAAGTAGTGAAACTTACCCCCCAAAAAAACGCACATTTAAAGGAACACTCCACTTTTTTGGAAATAGGCTCATTCTCCAACTCCCCCAGAGTTAATAAGTTGAGTTTTACCGTTTTTGAATCCATTCAGCCGATCTCCGGGTCTGGCGAGAGCACTTTTAGCATAGCTTAGCATAGATCATTGAATCCTATTAGACCAGTAGCATCGCGTTCAAAAACTATCAAAGAGTTTCGATATTTGTCCTATTTAAAACTTGACTCTTCTGTAGTTATATCGTGTACTAAGATCGGCAGAAAATGAAAAGTTGCGATTTTTTTTAGGCTGATATGATTAGGAACTATACTCTCATTCCGGCGCAATAATCAAGGAACTTTGCTGCCGTAACATGGCCGCAGCAGGCGTAGTGATATTACGCAGCGCCTGAAAGTAGTCCCCAGCTATATTATAACTAGTTACATAGCTGGGGACTACTTTCAGGCGCTGCGTAATATCACTGCGCCTGCTGCGGCCATGTTACGGCAGCAAAGTTCCTTGATTATTACACCGGAATGAGAGTAGTTCTTAATCATATTAGCCTAGAAAATCGCAACTTTTCATTTTCCGCAGATCTTAGTACACGATATAACTACAGAAGAGTCGAGTTTTAAATAGGACAAATATCGAAACTCTTTGATAGTTTTTGAACGCGATGCTACTGGTCTAATCGGATTCAATGATCTATGCTAAGCTATGCTAAAAGTGCTCTCGCCAGACCCGGAGGTATATAGTAACAAACATATCAAATGGTTAAGACATAAAGTAGGATAATAAATTATTTTTTCTTTTTATAATCTGATCTCAAAAATGGAAGTGTGCTTAATGGGTACGTGAGCTTAATAGGTACGTTTACCCTTTTTATGTTGTTTCTGTTCTGTTTACCCTGTGGGGGGTTATTGCTGCTCTCCCTGCTCTTATCCATGCTAGGCTGCATGGATGCACAGGGAGTTCTTGCCCAGAACAGAATACCGCCAATCCAAACTGTATGCTAATTGTCAGTCATCTTTGCCGATGGTGGTCCTGACATAAATATGTGTGTGTGTGTATGTGTGTGTGTGTGTGCGTGTGTGTGTGTATATACATACAGAAATACAAGAACGACATCAAATTAGATGTACATAGGCTTGCTAAAATTAAAAGAACCCTTATTTTTTTATAGCCAAGTGGGCACAATCATTAGCAGAGCAATATATCACTAGACCAGCAGTCCTTGTCACATTTTAGTTTAAATGACCACCGGCTAAGTCACGATTTGTCCATTAATATCATAAAAAGCTTTTTGTGACATTAAACGCGATGTAAATTGATCCGAAGGACAGTGTATAATCTAAACTTCCAGCAAAGAGCTCGTGTTGAGGAGTATGTGTGTCATGGGCTTCTCTAATTGAATGAGGTACATCCTTCATTGAAATGACCCACCGTGAGCCATTAAGATCCGGTAATGACTCTTTTCATGTGGATCTTGGTTTTACAACAGCTGCCATTCATTTACTTTATATTCGGTGTCACTGTTTTTTAGGGGTGATGACGCTTTGCCTGACCAATCCGATCTGGGTCACCAAAACTCGCCTGGTTCTGCAGTACAGCACCGATGCATCTAAGAAGCAATACAAGGGGATGATGGATGCTCTTGTGAAAATCTACCGCCATGAAGGGATCGCAGGACTCTATCGGGTACAAAAGGGTTTTTATGGCTAGTTTTGTGCAGTCGGTGGGTGGATGGTTTCCTTTAACAGGAATAGTTGATGAAACTCCCCTTTGTGCCACTAGGAGGAGCACTTGTATAAGGAAATATGGGAATATTTGTGATTGTGCGTCAGTTGCATGCTGTGGGGTTTGTTTGTTTGTTTCATCTAGCTGAGTTAACTGTTATGTTCCCTAGGGGTTTGTCCCGGGATTGTTTGGAACCTCCCATGGTGCACTGCAGTTCATGGCGTATGAAGAGCTGAAGAGAGATTATAACAAATACAAAAAGATGCAATCAGATGCTAAACTGGTTAGTATGAGCAAGACACACTTTGATGGTTTATAAAATTAACTGAATGTTTGGCTTACTGCATATTGTGCCTTTTTAAAATATGAAACGTTACATTATGCAACAACAAACACTTCAAAATAGCAATGTTGTTGTCACTTGACCTTGCATGTTTCATTTTAGTTGTCCAAATTCATTTTGGCATCACTTTACAGAGTGGTATTATGCTAAACAGTTGCGTTTGTCGGTTCATTAATGAAACTCAGTGCATTTTGTGCTCTATTTTCTCTCTAGGATGCATTAGAATACATTACCATGGCAGCTTTGTCCAAAATATTTGCAGTGGCTACGACATACCCGTATCAGGTGGTCCGAGCACGTCTGCAGGATCAGCACAACACGTATGATGGAGTGATAGATGTCGTCCGGAGAACGTTTAGGTAAGCATGAGATTTACATACATGCTAACCTCAAGCAAGCACATTAGCAAACCAAATGTTGGTGCTCTAAATAACAAAAACTAAAAGACAAACTTGACTTTTATGCTATTATTAAATTAATTTAATTAATACAGTACCATTCAAAGGATTTTTAGTGTTTTTCAAAGTCTCTTATGCTCACCAAGGCTGCTTTTATTTGATTAAAAATACAGTAAAAATTGTAATATTGTGAAATATTATTACAATTTAAAATAGCTGTTTTGTATTTGAATATATTTTTAAAATCTAATTTATTTTTATGATGCAAAGCTGAATTTTCAGCATCACTACTCCAGTCTTTAGTGTCACATGATCCTGCAGAAAACTTTTTTTTAATTTTTTTTATTATTATTATTATTATCAATGTTGAAAACAGTTGCTTAATATATTTCTTTTTGTAGAAACTTTAATACTTTTTGTGTAAACTCTAATACTTTATGTTCAGGTCTTGATGAATAGTATGTTAAAAAGAACAGCATTTATTTAAAATAGAAATGTTGTGATATAATATCAATAATATATAATACAATATAATACTTTTGTATTTTGTTGTAACATTTTGCTGTAATATATTAGTCTTTACTGTAACTTTTAATCAATTTAATGCAACCTTGCTGAATGAAGGTATTAATAAAAATCTTAGTAAACCTAAACCTCTGAATGTAGTATACTTGTTGCTAGAAAATTATCTAAAAAACATAAGATTCTTTTGAAAAGAATCAAAACAATTAGAGAACCTATAACAGTTTGATATGTGCATAATTAGTTACAAACTGATACATTTGGTGAATTTTCACATCAATTTTCTGGGGTGAGTTGCATAAACATAGCCACTATGTCAAGAACTAGTTTGACCAACTACAGTTAACCAAGTAGTAATCAGTCTTACTTTTCAGTTTCAAATTAGACTCTATCTGACTTTACAAAGTTATGATCAGTGTTGGAGAAAAAGTTTAGAGGACTAACTCTTCAGACTATTCTAAACAGTTATGCACATGTTAGTTGGTGCAGTTAAAGTGCAGTGATCTTATAATACATAACTTTCCTCTCTCCTGGTGTTTGATCAGAAACGAGGGCCTGTTGGGTTTCTACAAAGGCATGGTGCCCAACCTGATCCGGGTCACTCCGGCCTGCTGCATTACCTTTGTGGTCTATGAGAATGTTTCCCGCTTCCTCCTGGACCAGCACAAGTGAACTGAGATCAGGAATAAGTGCAGCGGAGCTGTCCTGCAGGGAGCAGAGTTGGGCCTGGGATGGGTCGTCCCGTCAGTGACAGTGTTTGACGCCAATGGAGGAGTCAGAAATGTGAACGGGGAGAAATAAAACATCCCGGCCCTCTCTGGAAAACTGAAATGCATGATGTTACCGAGTTCAAAGTGTCTGACAGAGTCACTGGTCAAGAAACCGATACTCGTTTGGTTTCGCTAGAACATTGGTGACATTATATTGAATATGGACATGAGGGATATATTATGTGACAACTTTTAAAGTGGCTGTTAATTATATTCACATGCAGGCTGTTTATTTCAGTTTGTTTTATCTAATTAAAAATTGTACAAATCAAACAAGGATTTAACTTTCTATCAAGATCTAAAGATGAATTATGTAACTAGGGATGGGCAATATATGAAATATCTATATTTGTGAATAATTCAATTAAGCAACATTGTGAATATCATATCAGTTTTAATGTGCTTTTTATCTTAAGTTTCACAATTCAAAACAACAATTTTTTCATCCCTCTGTGTGTTGGTATGAATTTTTGAAATGTTTTTGAAAGAAGTCCCTTATGCTCACCAAGGCTGCTTTATTTGATTAAAAATACTGAAAATTGTGGAATATTATTACAATTTAAAATGACTGTTTATTATTTGAATATATTTTAAAATGTAATTTATTTCTATGATGAAAAGCAGATTTTTTCAGCACCATTACACCAGACTTCAGTGTCACATGATCCTTCAGAAATCATTCTAATATGCTGATTTGCTGCTGAAGAAACATTAATTGTTATCAATGTTGAAAACACTCCTGCTGATAGTTTTGTTTTTCAGGATGCTTTGATGAATGTAAACTTCCAAAGAACAGCATTTATTGACATAGAAATATACTGTAACGTTATAAATGTCTTTAAAACTGGTAAAACTGTTTTATGTATGTAAGTCTAGTTCATGTTTACATCCATGTTGCATTGCTGCTGTGTCCTGTGCAATGGCCAAACCAAACCTCAGGCTTTATTCGTCCAATCACAAGCGCACACACAGATTGACTGAATCTGACATTTCAGGCTCATTGCTGACATTTGTGTTAATGAGCTCAAATTCATGGCCTTAAAATTTGTTATGCTCATAGGTTAATAACCGATGCTCTTTGAAGAACATGTACCCAAGTTCAGAGTTCTTTAAAAAAACTTTATTGACATTTAAAAATTAGCCAATAAAATGTATTCAGAGTTTTTACAGTACCTGTCCAGACTCGAATCGTTAAACATAATAACTTACAAACTTAGTTTTAAGAGTCTGTCACTACAGTACAAGGTTATGTGATTGTTTCTGCCCTTGTTTGTAGAGGTAGACATCAAGAGAGAGCTGTTAAACTGAAATATACTTCAATGTCACAAAATATCAAACCAAGTGACATCTGCAAACAAATGCTGCAGAAGCACTTCTTAGAAATACATCAAGGTTGGAAAGAAGTAAAAAGTTCCAAAAGTTTTTTGTTTCTTTCTGCAGTGCTGCAGAAGACCAGTTTTTGGCTCCCCAAAGAACCTTTTAGTGAATGGTTCTTAAAAGCATTTTTTTTTTCTTAATTTAAAGAACATTTTAATAATATACAGAACCATTTGTCCACTTTTGGGTCTTTTTTGGCATTGATGGTTCCATGACGAAGCATTATCATCCACGGAACCGTTCCATTCCACAAAAGGTTCTTTATAGTGAAAAAAAAAAAGGTTCTTTAGATCAGAGGTGTTCAGTTAAATTTCCAAGAGGTCCAGTCTCCACATTTCCTTTTCAGTGGAGGTCAGGACAGTACCTTTTTTGGAATAGTTATAAATTTCCTCTCGTCCTTTGAAAAAAAAAAAAAAATTAAAATAATAATAAACTGTCAAAATAATCATCAATGATTAAGTATTGGTAATTCAAGGATTTTTATACCAAAAGAAAAAAAAAACATCAGTTGAACCCAGTTGGATATGAATATTAAAAATTATACTGTTATGAAATGCTCTTAACAAGCTTAATAATGCTATATATATATATATATATATATATATATATATATATATATATATATATATATATATATATATATATATATATAAGGGGGGAAAAAAGGTCTTGACAAAAAACTTGTTTATCTGAATGGTCAGAGTAATATATGTATAACAGATAAAAATTAGTGCCAGGCAATGATTAATTGCATCCAAAATAAAAGTTTTTGTATATATGTGTGTGTATTGTGTATATTTATTATGTGTATATAAAGACACACACATACAGTATATATTTAGAAAATATTTACATTTATATTCATATAATATATATATAAATATTTAATATATAAACATAACATATTTTTCTTAATTATTTTGCTTGTATGTGTATTTATATGTACGTAATAAATATACACAGCACACACACACATATATTATGTACACAAAAACTTTTATTTTGGATGCAATTAATCGTTGCCCAGCATTAATAAAAATAAATCTATTTACGGCATTCTCCATTCTCATTTTCTGCAGTGTTTTATTAAAAGTATCAATCTATTTTTCTGCTCACTGTGTTCCTGCTGGTGTACACTCTTAAAAATAAAGGTTCCAAAAGGGGTTTTCACAGCAATGGCATAGAAGAACCAGTTCTGGTTCCCCAAGTGAACAGTTCTGAAAAGAAGAACATTTTAATAATCTAAAGAACCTTTTTCCACTATAAAGAACCTTTTGTGGAATGAAAAGATAGTAAAGGTTCTTTGTGGAACCATTGATGCCAATAAAGAACCTTTATTTTTAAGAGTGTAGTAAAAATAACCACATCATCTGTAGCTCTTACAGTGATTTACGTCTCTGAAAAGGGTTTGAATGAAGAAGCATGTTTGGTTCTAAATAAAGATATACAGTAACGCTGAAAGATCATCATAAACGACCCGAGCGATTGTGGTGTGTAAAAGATCCATTGTTTTGACACGCTGGAAGCTTCTGGACTCAGCTGCTCAGAGGAAGCTCTTCTATGATCACGCGGGAAACAGAATTCCAGCCGGTGGAAGCGTCTCCGTGCGGATAGTCTCCGCAGGTTCCCACCCAGATCGCAACGTCCACCAGGCCTTTCCGCACTCCTTCGCATAAACCTTCAACTGAAACAAACAGATGGTGTGTCAGACTGACCATTTCTCACTGCGTCCATCTGATAACTCTGCTCTGGTTCTCAGATGACCATCTCAAGACTTCACGTAAAAAACCATTAGAAAAACAGAGATAAACAGACATGCTTTATTGCACCCTGAGGGGGAATGAGAAATTCAGAGACACCCTTATCTGCTGTAATTAATCCATACCGAACAATTTGCAGTGTTTAGAGCAGAGAGCTTTTCAAAGACTTGCCCTGTAGCACAAGAGCCATAAAAGGCTTTCATTGAGTGTTTTATTTATCATGCATCACTGTTAATGGACCAGCGGCTTGAACTTTATATTACAGGTCAGCGCTGAGGGAAAAAACAGTATGGGTCATTCTACACAAGCCTGCCTTTTGTGCTCCTCATTAACATTTGTAAGGCATAATGGACAGACAGACTGTCATTATCACAAAATAAACCCAAACACCAAATATCCTGTGTCATCCTGAAACGGGTATTTATGCAAAATGATCAGATGCTTATTATTATACATGTTAAAAAAAAAAAAAACTTTGCTTAAATAAAAAATATATTATACAATTATTTATGTATAATAATTGAATAATTATTATATTAATATTAATATAATATTAATATTCAGTTGTAGCATATATATATATATATATATATATATATATATATATATATATATATAATACTGAATATTTAAGAATTTATTTAATTACAATAAGTTGTTTCAAAATTAATATAAAGAATATTCAATAAACTATATGGATGAGTGGATAGATGGATAGATAGAGAGGTATTTATTTTTTCTTATTTTTGTATATTATTATAAATTTATATAATTATATTATAATGAATATTAAATATATATAAAATAATTGTTAGAATTTGTTTTTTATTTACATATTAATTATTTAATATAAATATAATGTAAATAGGATTTAATGTTCATGAAAATAATGCTAAATAATGAGAATATACTCAATTTTATTGTCTTTTGTCAACACATATTCAATTATTAAAAAGACAAACAAACAAGTAATGAAATAATTCCCCCCCCCCCCAAATTAAATTATTTTTCGGATTGAATGTTATAAATCTTGCAAACATGTATTTTAAAAATCTCCACTTCAAACTGGAATTTCATCAAATGCCATTGGCACATTGTAAGGAGTTGTTTTTGGCAGTCTCACACCTCTTCTCAGATTTATAGTTCAGATGTCACTGTCCAAGCAAGCGGTTTCTTGGCCCTTACCTGACGTGGTTCTGTGTATGTTGATGGTGGAGTTGAATTCTGGACTTCCCTGGTCCAGGTAAATGATGGACTCTATAGGCAGCGGAGCGGCACATTCTGCCCCATTAAAAGTGAAGTACCAGCGCTGGCAACAAGCTGTCTTACACTTCAGCCTGAGTGAGCCGCTGAACAGCACACGGAGAGCACTGTCTGCATGCTGCTTAGTGAACGTACACTCCTGAGGACAGGAACACAGGAAGAGCTGATGAGTCTGATGCCTGGTTCACAACACACCTGCTCGAAAGAAGCACATAAACCAAATGTATACTGCAGAAAAAAAAAAAAAAAACTGTACAAGTATAGTATTTTTTTTAATTTAACATATAGTTTTTTTTTTTTTTTTACCATTGTACTGAATGATTACCAAGGGGTTTCCACACCTTTTATGACTTTTCCATTCATTATGATAATTACTAAAACCATTTTATAGAAAATGCACTTACAATTGCGGCAAAGAAAGAGTTGAAAAAATCTTTCAATGTTAAGATTTGACATGATTTCTTTCTTTCTTCTTCTTCTTATTTTTTTATGAATAATAAATAATTACAAATATTTACTTATTTCAAATTATGTTCAAAATTTTAATATTTAACCATTTTAATTTGATAAATTTTAATAAAAAAACATGTAAATACTAAAATTGTGACGAAAAATTACTAACAGAAAACTGTTAGTACATTTCACAAATAATTATTCAAATTACACATTGAATAAATATGACATTTTGAAATAGAAAGACCGTGAAATGGTATTTTCTTGTAAAACGTACTCCAATAACCTTTGTTTTGTTTATAACTTCCAAAATTATTTTTTACAGTGTACCAGTGTTTTTATTGTTGACTAAAACTAAAAGTTGTTTTCTACAATTGAAATAAAGCTGAAATAAAATAAAATAAATAAATAAATATTACATGAAAAACTTTAAAAATAAATTGAACTTACTAAACTTAAAACTTAAAACTTCAACTTCAACTTAGAAATATTGCTTTGCCAACTAAACAAAATAAGTTTAAGTCATAATTACTCTAAAACTAGAACTTAAATAAACAAAAATAATTACACCTATATATATATATATAAAATAAAATGAAAAAAAGCACACAAAAAAATTGCTGAAAATGAAACAAAATATAAAAATAAAAGCTAATACCAAATATTAAGCATACAACTAATACTACAATAAGAATGCACCAGTCTTTTGGACATATATGTTTTAAATTAATCAGTAATCATCATTGTGGCCTCTTACTGTAATTTTGCCCAGGTCAATGCCGTAGTTGAGAGATTTCCAGGCACATTGCTTGTAGTTGGGCTTCCACGGCTCTTCAAATCTCTCCGTCACACATTCGCCCTTCTCTCCTTTTGCACCATCCCGGCCCGGTAGACCAGGAGTACCAGGAATTCCATTCACTCCTGGATTTCCTTCCCTTCCCGGGGTGCCTGCTGGACCCTGGAGGCAGCTGGAATACTGAAAACACACAAGATTCAACAGGAGCTTTTTGGCTTGATATCAAACAGCATATTTTGTAGCTTGAAGCGCCTGTAATAGGTATTAACCATCTCATCCAACACTAGTCAGTGTAATGCGTCTGGAATGAGCTCTAATGGTGTGGTCTCTGGTTACTGATGAAAATACCATGCTATGGCTAATACTTAATATTTTTGCACAATGTTGCTAATAGGCATGGAGAAGTAACCTATACTGGGACACTGCCCGCATTAATCCTGGTTGGATGGAGACTGAATCATCACAGGTCATTACAGTAAAACACAGGTCATTATTACTGTGATTCATTATCTGATTACACAGTTGTTCACAGAATCTCAGATAAACAGCTTCAACACGGATATGGCATTCTTTGACAGTATGGAAAACTTATACATGTCTGTGAAGTTTCAGCTCAAAATACCCCTCAGATCATTTATTATATCATTTTGAAAATGTCTATTTTGAGTGGAAGCAGAAACATTCTGTTTTCGTGCATTTCTCTTTAAATGCAAATGAGATGCTGCTCCCCGCCCCCTTTTCAAGAATAGGACTGTGCCATTACAGCTAGAATCTCAGATCTCTGCCAAAAAACATCTGTTTGGTTTTGATAATCATGCATATTGCACTGAAATCATGAGTTTTAAAGCCATATCAGCTTAAACTTCTGATATCAGGTTTTCTGAGCGCACACATGCGAAGCGTACGCGTAGAAAGCGGCTGTCACATGGCATGTGTATGGTGCCCGCGAGGTGACATGGTGGTTCACTTAGTTTTGGCTTGGTCAAGTCATCATAACTCATGGGAACATGATAATATGTCGTGGCCACAAGATCATTTTGTCGAGGTAAAGACATCCTTATGTAGTGGCCTCCAGATGTTATGTTGCGGGAACTACATTTTTCTCCTGGCCACGAGTTCAATGCGTAGAAACCCGGATTATCAGATATTATCATAAAACATTTTTATTAACATTAAACATTTAATTTAATATTTGTATAGGCTATTATTATTATTATTATTATTATTATTATTACTACTACATTAACTTATAGGGTTATATATATATTTTTTATTTGTTATATATGCTTATTTCCCTTTTCAATTTGTGTATTGCTTTACCTAGTTAACGTTTTGTGTAATTATGCTATATTTGCTAGCCTACCATATATTTTACAAATACTGTGAAGGCTTGACAATTATGCCAATAAAGTTTTGACTTCATGATTGTATTTATGCCTGTGTGCCCATAGAATTATGGTCTATTACTTAGCAGAAATAAAATGAAATATAGCCTATGTTAAATTTAAACTGCATTCCAGTAAAAATTCCAGTCAGCATAATCAAAGCTTTATTGCATGTCGAGCATTTACAGTAACGCTAAATAAAGAGATTGAAATGAAGGGAAAAACGAATATAAACGAATATCAAAATGTAACTAATAATAATAGGCTAATAATAATAATAATATACAAATATTACGGGGAAAAGATGATCAGTTAATGGATTTACAAGACTGTGGGATGGATAAAAGTGTTTTCTTGTGGACCTATTTTATTTTATGCACTTTATGTAACATTTCATGATAAACTTCATTTGAATGCTGACTATGGCACATAATACAGTCCGGTAGCCATGGTAATAGTTTAATAATGTAATTTCTATAATAATTAATATAATAATTTCTTAATTCTAAATAAAATATTAATGAATCCATCTCTGATAATCCTAGGTTGCTATGGTCACGCAGGTTTGTTTACGCATTGAACTCGTGGCCACAATAAAAATATGTAGTTCCCTTAACATAAGAAGTCGTGGCCATAGGGATGTCTTTACCTCGACAAAATGATCTCATGGCCATGACATAATATCATGTTCCCATGAGTTAATGACATTCCCACAAATTAATATCTCGTGGCCACGACAAAACTCCCTGCTGAAAAAACCAATAGAACCCTGCCCATGTAATGGTTTTACTGGTTATAATGGGAATTGTATTGGTTTTAATGGAAACTGTAATGGTGTCTACTGGTACGTGATGAGTTCTATTGGTGGGATGTTAAATCCTATTGGAAAAATGTCCAAAACAAACTACAAAAATGAATTTTGTAATGGTTTTACTGGAAAAAGCTAATGGTTTATAATGGTATTTTAATGGAAACCATTAGAATTTCTGTGATAGTTTCTATTGGGCTTCTATTGTTTTTTTTAGCAGGGTAAGTGAACCGACCATGTCACCTCGCGGGCACCGTACATGTGAGTACTAAACTAAGTTCTCTTTGACACAAGTTTTTGTTATAAACATGCATAAGTTACAAAAACACAGTTGGCTATGTCTGTGAAGTTAAACAGCTGGGAAAGAAATCACATGTTTATATTAGATCTGTGTATTAAGCCACAGCAGCATAATATACTGTACCTATACTGCAGTCTACATTGTTAATATGACTCAAACAATAAAAGCAAAAAATCACTCACTGCTCTGGACTGAACAACTTCTATAGCTGCAATAAGAAAACAGAGACAGTGTTTATGATTTATGGGGATTAAAAAGAAGGTGCTGGCGGATTTGTATTATTATAGGGTGGTTGTGTACCCACTGCCAACACACATTTATGTTCAAACAACATGTAAAAGTGAATTTTGCATAATAGGTGCCCTTTAAAACTATTAATACTTAGCATTTAAGTTAATGATGGGCGTTTTCATAAAACTGCTTTGTGAAACTTCGAATCAATTGTGAATCATTTGTTTCGAACCGGTGATTCGGAGCGTGCATCAAACGGGATTTCAGTAAACGAACATTCGGTCAGAACGGTTTTGAAATGTTTCGAATAATGTCATTGGTTCATCGTTAGGGGCTGATCTCTGTCTATGTGTTTTTTGCCTGATCGTGAATCAACTTTATAAATTTGTGTAAATGTAATGACACATTTTTATAATAAAATGAAGAATTAGCGTATGCTTAGTCTCATACCTGATTAACCAAGCAAAACACCCTAAAAATTAATAAAATAACATTTAGTATTCCATATTTAATGGAATTCTATGATTTGTATAAAATATGTATAAATATTACCCCCCCCCCCCCCTCCCCCCTATGCAACGCGCGTTTTTGGCGTGCATATATGCAGTTTTCGCGTGCATATGATCCGAAATTTGTTGGCGTGCATATGATACGCAGTTTTCGCGTACATATGATACGCATCTACACAACAACCCTAATCCTACCCATCACGTAGCATAGACACGCCAAAGTCCTTTTTTGCGTATCAATACCACGAGTTTTCGTTTTTATTTGGCGTACTACTATACACAATTTCATGAGATCGGGTTGTTGAATTTGCACCATTTTGACCAGAAGATGTCACCAGCGCGTAGCGCATCGAGCGATTCACAAAGCAATTAGTTTAATTGATTCAAAGTTTCGAAAAGCTTAATTTTGTATGTTTACACTTGGCAGGCTTGGTTTGATTTAATTGAACTTTGTAAAGTCTATTTAGGTTCGGTGTTAAAAATGACAGTGTAAACGCTAAGTGAACTAGGACTAAATACAGTCTAACATTTTTATTTTTTTGGTCTGGAACAAAAGAACCAAGAGAACTGAACTAGAACTAGCGCAACACCCTTCAACAAACCATGCTATGTTATTTCTGTTAACTAACTAGAACTATTACAATTTAAATAAAGCTGAAATAAAAACATTTGCATTGGCAAAAAGTTCAAAGTTGAAGTACTAAAAATTACTAAAATAAAATAAAACGAAAAAGTAAATATAATAAAATATAAGAAATGTAATCAAATAAATATCTAAAAAAAATCGAAATTATATTTTTAAAAAAATTCAAAAGCACACAACATTACTAAAATTAGAATTAAAATGAAAACTGAACATGAAAATAAAAGCTTACTCAAAATATTACAATAGCATATAAATAATAGACTACCAAAATATGGGGCATCATTCATAGAGGCCAGGTGGCACCAACAACTTAATACTAGCCTTAACAAATGCACTAAAAATATGATTTTATGTTATGCATGCTTTTGATCCTCTACCAGAACTGGGGGAAACAACGTATTAACGCTGCAGAGCCTGTGTGAGCATAAATGCATTTTAATGAACATTCACTGAGGAGGTGTAGACTTATGCCAACGCCACTGATGGATGAGAAACTTCGCCAAAATGCCAGGTGGAACAACCAGCGGGCTCTCCGATCATGCAGAAAAAGCGCATGCATAATAGGCTATTTAGAGTTTTGTGCAAATGTGCGCGCATTAGCGAAGCAGTGACACACCAAATATTTACATCTCAATAAGAAAGCGGCTTCCGAGCGCACGGGTCGAATATGAAGCGATGTCATCGCCGTAACCCAACCTCGTCTGCGCGAACAATACACGGCTCTGAGCTCAGGAGGTCTGGTTTCAGCATTAAGCAGCTCCGCTGTCACCTGAGTCTCTTCTGCAAGAGTAATGCAGCTTCTAATCAGCATGCCTGCGAGCAGAGAGCTGTGGAAATAAGGGCCCTTAAATAGGTAATAAATCTTCCCGATACAGGCCACAAGGAAGTGAAATGTATTCATATTTATAAGCTTGCAGTGCCGTGGCCGAGCTCAAGCCTTCAGTGTGTTTGGCTCCGCTGCTTTTTATTGACAGAACACACCTGAGTGTCCTGCAAACAATGCCTTGTGATGCACACAGCCTCATTTTCTTCGGCGGCTAGTCGTCCCAGGTTCATTAGTGATGCTTCCCAGACCGGTCTGAATGAGAAATTCACCCTCCATATAATCTACCCACCGCGAGCAAATTCTAAAGGATTACCAAGCCTGTTTTTCATTACAATGATGAATCGACTGGAATGTTTACCTGATACAATCATTTACAATAAAACACTCTTTTGGTGATAGAGTAACTCTGATCCAGGAGCAAAGACATTTTTCCCAGTCCATGATCAATAGAGCCCTGGATTTGTTTTATTTCACTGATTACAGTTTATGATAAAACATCCTAACTAATTTGTTGTAGCCTGTAACCTTTCCTGAAATAAAGTGGAGCTAGTCAGCACTGTTTATTCTAGGCCATGTTGGTGGGACAAAGTTGTTATAAAGTCATTTTGAGAGCACAAAGTATATTAACTTTGTTTATAGATGTGGCTATATGTCTCATTATAATAACCTAGATAATTTTGTTTATTCATTAAAACAAATTTGTAGAAAGTTATCATATCACTTGCTCACCAATGGATCCCTCTGCGGTGAATGGGTGCCGTCAGAATGAGTCCGAACAGCTGATAAAAACATCACAATAAATGCACAAGTAATTCACATGACTCCAGTCCATCATTTAACATCTTGTGAAGTGAACAGCTGTGAGTTCGTAAGAAACAAACCCATCAAGATGTTTTAACTTAAAACTGTCACTTCTGGCCAAAATAAAAGTCCATAATCCAAAATAACGCTTCCTCCAGTGAAAAAGTCCGTTCACTGTTGTCTTCTTACATCAAAATCCACCAAAATACTATATTTGTTTAGAACTGTTTCTGATTGTTTTCACTTAATGATGGATTATTATTATTATTATTATTATTATTATTATTATAAACACACAGCTTTTCTGTTTAACAAGACTTTCATGGACTGGAGTGGTGTGGATTACTTGTGGATTATTGTGATGTTTTTATCAGTTGCTTAGACTCTCATTCTGACGGCACCCATTCTCTTCACAGCAGAGCATCGATTAGTGAGCAAGTGATGTAATGCTAAATTTCTCCTAGCCTGCGGGTGAGTACACTTTCATTTTTTGGTGAACTATTCCTTTAAGCCAATAAAAGTGTTGTTAAAAATAATACTGAAATAAAACGTAAAACTAAAAAGTTATTTTAGAGGCGGAGCAAGTTGTAACATTTTGATAAATTATTGCAAAAACAAAGATTTAGTTTACTGAAATAATGTACACTGATGAATCATTCGCAATGAGACCAAGAACTTGCATTAAAAACTAATTTACAATAAAATAAGCGCAATGACTTAATATATGGCCTTGCATTACTGAGGCGTTAACAAACTTCAGTACTCAAGGGGGCGCTAGAGTCACTCACCATTGTTCTAATGGCTGCTATAACACTGACATTTGCAATGCATACTTGCATAGTGTTATGAATTGTGGCTGGACAGATTGGGCATCTCAACAAAACTTGAAATCAAGCAATTGTATATAGAGGTTTTGGCATTCACATTTTTGAATATGTTTCAGGCCTTATAAAGTTTAATCACATCTCTACACAGTCTTAAAAGTGCAACATGATTCTACACCTCGTAGAATGAATAACTTTAAATCTTGTTATGGCTTGCTGTAGCTTGGGAACAGGAATATTGCTGGTTATGTCTGGACTATTCAAAGTTAACTTTGGCTTACTAATAAAAATGCAGATGGTTCAACTGGCAAGACTGTTGAATAAAATTATGCAAAAGATGAATATCAAATTTGTCTTGAATTGGACCTCGGGAGATTTCAAAGCAATCAAGGAATGAAATGAGGCGAGGAATTTTTAACAGCCGACAGCTGTATATTCAATTGACTTTGATGACGAGAGACAGAGATGATGTTCGAATACTAGCATACTGCATACTGTGTATACTATGCAAAATATATGTGAAAGTGAGTGTGTAACATTTGCAATAATAATAAAAAAAAAGAGTTAAAATGTCTAAAATTGCTGCTAAAGTTAAGTTAAAGGAATAGTTCACCCAAAAATGAAATTTTGCTGAAAATGTATTCACCCTCAGGCCACCCAAGATGTAGATGAGTTTGTTTCTTCTTCATAACAGATTTGGAGAAATTTAGCATTACATCACTTGCTCACCAATGGATCCTCTGTAGTGAATGGGTGCCGTCAGAATGAGAGTCCAAACAGCTGATAAAAACATCACAATAATCCACAGGTAATCATTTTGCGTCAGTTTAAAGTTAAATTTTTATTTATTTTATTTTTTTTTTAACTTCATAAGACATTAACTAATGGACTGGAGTGGTGTGGATTACTTCTGGATTATTGTGATGTTCTTATCAGATGTATGCATTCTCATTCTGCCGGCACCCAGGGGATCCAATGGTTAACAAGTGATGTAATGCTAAATTTCTCCCAATCCATTACAATGAAAAAACAAACTCATCTACTTCTTGGATGGCCAGAGGGTATGTTTTCAGCAAATTTTCATTTTTGGGTGAACTATATCAAGTCAAACACGGTGCGTTGTAGAATTATTCTATGCGGTAAAGCATAGGTATCATCCAGGTATTCGGTGCATACAGAAAAATTGCACACTGAACATGTGCAGTATATAGTATGCATATTTTAGAAAGAGTTACCTAGTCTGGCCTGAAATAATCACTGATAGCGAAACGGTCTAACATGTTTCAGCAGTTGTAAACTTGAGTGCTATAAGAGCTGTTACTCCCAATAAAGAAACACAATTTTAGTTAGTTTCCTGCAAACTGTTCACTCTTAGTGGGCTCTGAACAGAGTTTAAACAGCTTTGTCACATCCTTTTTAGCAATCAATCCATTGTTACCGCTTGGTTAACTGGTCTCTGTGACTCATATTCTTCTCGCATCTGCAAAAATGAATCTGGCATTGTTCAATATTGGCAAAGGCTTTAGTCAATAAGAAAAACTTGCACTGTCTGCAGGAAATCACAGTTACAGTATTGATTTTTTGAAGAGACAGAATCAGCCAGCATAGCCAATTATTTTATAGTCACTCATACTGCACACTTAAAACTAAAGTGTCTGATTTGATGACCTCTTTCAGACAGTTCAAAATAAAACCAAGAGTTTAGAACTTCTGCAAAGACGACCAACCTTATGTGAAAAAGCAAAGAGCAGATGAGACCTCTTTAATAACAGTTTTGGAGAAAAAATTGAGACTTGCTTAAGTCTACTGAGGTTTCTCTTGAAATAAACCCCCCCAGAAATCTCACATTTCTCCTTTAGATGTTCAAAATAAACAAAGTTTGCAATCAAAAGTCAGTAATCTCAGTATGATCTCAAACATTTTTCTTCAAATTATTCCAAAAAACGAATGATCTGAGGCACTATGCACATTCAATTTTTAGCTCTATGCTCTTCAAAGTCAACACTGACTGGAATTTTATAAGAAACATCTTAATAATTAAGTGAAACATAATTTAGTCTCCAGAGCAATTAAAGTTTCCTTTGGGTTTAAATGCATTACATAAATACACAAATAAATTACATATAAAGTTATCTTGCCCTTTGAAGATCATGTTTTGCAAGAAAAGAGTGGCAAAAATAATACAATAAATACTTAAAGTCTTACTTTCTCCATGTAGTCAACATCCTTCTGGCGCAGACCTCTGGTTTTTAATTTTTCTGCTTCATAACACGTAAACAATAAGCAGGAGACGATCAATACTCGTGTCTTGAAGTGTCCCATATTTGAGCTGAGAGGTTAGAGAAGACAGGGCTGCTTACATCTGCTGAGCTCTAGACAGGACTGAGAGAGAGAGAGAGAGAGAGAGAGAGAGAGAGAGAGAGAGAGAGAGAGAGAGAGAGAGAGAGAGAGAGAGAGAGAGAGAGAGAGAGAGAGAGAGAGAGAGGTGGGGCTGATGTGATGTCTCCAGGGACCAATTATTCCCAGACCGCCAGTGAAACTTCCCTCCACATGTAGAATCGGATTATAATGGGTCATGATATGACATAAAGCAAGAATCAATATTTCTGATGGTCTTATCAGTGGTTTCTCAGAATCTACTGATGTTTTGCACAGGTGAAATGACCTCTCACCCTGAGCTTTTTTTCTTTCTTTTTTTTTGTCTTTTCTCCTGAAAAACTGTTTTTGTCCCAGCTAAAAATGTTGCATTTAAAGGGATAGTTCACCCGCAGCTAACAATTCTGCCATTGTTTACTCTCCCTGATGACTGTCCAAGTCTGGAATTTCTTCATCCATAGAAAATAACAGGAAGTACTTTACTGAGTTCATGGTGCTCTTGCCCATGCAGCAAAGGACAAATCACTATAAAAGACTCATAAGTCCTGTGCACTGTATTCATGAAATCTAAACCAGTATTTACTGAAAAAAAAGAGGAAAAAGAAAATGAAATCAAAATATGCAATAGTGCAACCTTTAAATCTCAAATTTGTATTTGCATACATTTAAATATGCCATGCAAATGTGGTTTGAGAGTTTTAGTGGGTAAGATTTAAATTTCATTTTTTTCCCCCCGTGTAATTTCATATTTGCAGGGTTGATTTTTTAAGGTATGCTGAGTGTCTCTAAAGCTCACGACATGAATACTTCAATGTTCATATTTTATGCTCAGTTTTCATAATGACTTTTTGATTGCTTCAGTTTTTCAGCGAATGTTTTTCAGAATGTCCTCTGATAATCAAGCAATTTTTCCACTCATTTTTCCCATAGGAAAAAATATATTTATACAAATTTGAAGTATTTTAAAAGTGTAGGGAGACAGACTCAATTAAATCATTCACTGTGCTTCTTTTGGTGTGATTTGCTTACTGCTTTTCTCTGAAGTGCAGGTTTTTTGCATAATCACGGGAAATGTAGTTCTTCGCCAGTAATTCTGCTGTTAAACATGGTTTTGAGTTAATGGCTTCAACAGCAGCATATACCATCGATTAACAACCTCATAGCTCACAGTAGGTCAGCCTTTAATGGTTTATAAGTCACTGTTAAAAATCAATTCCCATACAGAGAAAATGAATGGGATTTTTACTCCTGGAACAAGACTGTTACGCTCAATAGTGATTTTGTTCTTTTTAAACACTATGAGCTGTCAATATATGCAAAAGAATTGGAAAAGTCTTTAAAAAATGTTCCTTTTGTGTTCCACCCTAAAATATAAGCATATGCTTGAAATTGCATGAGGGTGAGTAAATAATGACAAAATGTTAATATCTACACTCAAAATCTTAGAATCTCCATCTTATGCTGCATTTACTGGCCAACTAAGATGTTAGCAAGTTAGATTTCCCTTCAACTTCACATCTAAAACAAGCGCCCCATTCAATATTCCCGTCTGCCTCAATTTTTCTTGAACGGCAGCCCCTGGCGACATCCCAAGGCTGGAGGAGAAGCAGATCTGTGTGCTTACTGTACAGAGCGGCGTTTCTCTGTGACGGAGGTCTTCCTCTCTGCTGAATCGGCTCTTTCTCCTCGCATCACAGCCGTCCATTCATCGCTCTGTCGAGACACTGTAAATACGAACAGTTTTGTATTTTTCAAATCATGGATTTAAGCTGCACTATAAAGTAAACTTTCTGCTGTGTGACTAGCCAGCTATTGCGGCCCCTGGACGAGGGCCTTCTAGTAATATTTTCTAAGCTTCATTGTTCATTTTATATGTGGTGACTTATACATACACCCTGAAGGGTCTGTCAGGCTGAAGTGTTTGTTTTCAGGCCAAGTATTGAGTGATGAAGAGCTGCTCAATGAACTCCAGGCTGCTGACGGTGGGTGGGCTGGGTATTCCTTCAAGAACAGGGCTGATAACTTAAAGGTTGTAGGTCAAATCCTGCAAGGGCTGGTCCATGAATGCAGAATCACTTACTTATTTTTTAATGGACAGGCAGAAGTTGTTTGTGAGTTTTTCTGTGCTAGTGTATTTTATCTATTTTAGACAAACCCCTAAATGGCACATAAAAAGATTGCTTGATTTGTCAATAAGATAGTGAGCGGTTTTTGGCCAGAATAACCTGCAGGGTGGACCAGGCTTAATAACAATAATAATAATAATAAATGTGTCATTAGTAAGCATGGATAAAGCATCAGCTACAATTCTTTCAAATTTGCCTCATAAATATATTGTACAAATTTTGGAACCAGTAAGATTTGTCTTATTTTTGAAAGCAGCCTCTTATGCTCACCAAGGCTGCATTTATTTGATTACAAATTATAGTAAAAACAGTAATAGTGTGAAATATTATTACAATTTAAAATAACGGATCTCTATTTGAATACACATCAAAATGTAATTTATTCCTGTGATGCAAAGCTGAATTTTCAGCATCATAACTCCAGTCTTCAGTGTCACATGATCCTTCAGAACTCATTTTAATATGCTGATTTGCTGCTCAAGAAACATTTCTTATTATCAATGTTGAAAATAGTTGTCGTGTTTCATATTTTTGTCAAAACTATGATATAATAAAAAGTTAAAAAGAACAGAATTTATTTAAAATGCAAATCTTTTGTAACATTATAAATGGCTTGTTTCTTTTGATCAATTTAACGTATCCTTGCCGAATAAAAGCAACAATTTCTTTTGAAAAAGAAAGAAAAAAAAGTAAGGAGGTAGTGTATGTTAAAAGTAAATTAATTTCCAAGAAAAATATTGATAATCAATACGAATAAATATTAAAATAATCCAAATCATAATTATAATTTATTTTTTATTATTATAAAAATGAATAAAAATTGGCTTGGTATAAAGATTTTGGCATCTTATTTCATTGTTCACAGCTGACTTCTACACATTATTCCAAGTAAATGTTCCAGTAATTATTCAATCTCATTAATTCCCACTCTTCTTGTTGAATATCTCTCATGAGTACATGCGATTACTGAAGTTGAGAACATGATTTCACACTGGCTTTCAGAGATTTGGAGGGTTAGTTTAACTCCTCTTCTGCAGATGGCAATGCAGCGTTCTGAATCTTAGTGTCCATCAGAATGATGTTGAGTATATTCTCCGACAGATGTATGTGACGGTTATGACAGCGCTGCGCACCAGACATCACTTTCACACTGAAGGATGCCACACGGGTCACTGGATGCACGAGAACTGATATCCGTCCCCATGGTTACCAGCTTTTGATGACACGTCCTAATAGAGACACTAAAAGAGAAGAAGAAATCTTGACATCAGCATTTTCCCATCACTCAGCCGAAAGAAAGCAAACAGTCAGACACTAACAGTAGAGTACTGAGGAGGTATCATTGTACTGAATAATTGTCATATTCATGTACCATGCAATTTACATGTCATATTTTCAGTATGACAATGACATGTAAACGTCCAAAACATCATGGTTTTAATATGGTAAATGTCCCACACTACTGTGGTAGAGTACCATGTAAATACCATCAGTCATGAATTTTAGTTAAAAACAAACAAACAAACATGTTATAAAGTCCACAGTATTACCATAATAAAAAACAACAAGATGTCCAAAAAAGGAAAAGAAAAAGTCCAATAATAAATAATTATCATGGTACATGTAAAATGGATAGAAAGTAAAGTAAAAATCAGTAAACTAAAAAATAATTAATAAACATGGTATTATCATGGTATGTGTAAATAATAATAATAATAAAACAATTAAACAATTAATAAACATGACATTACCATTGTACATGTAAAAAAAACCCTAATAAAATAAAGCCAATTAATTAAAAAAAAAAAAAAAAATTTAATTAAAAAATGTCTAAATCACAATATTACTAAGGTATACGTAAACATATGAATAAACATGATAGTATCATGGTAGATATAAAAAATAAGTAAGATAGTACGAACCAGTTACCATGTCCAAAAAAACATGGTATTATGACTTGTCTGTGAAGGATACATCACTTACAGTAAATAATTGAAATGGAGAAGAGAATAAACACTGGGGGGCAACAGTGTCATGTGGTGTCCTCGCAGCTGTCAGATTGGCTGATTATTCAGTGGATTTCTGCAGCCGGGATGATATTCCCGTCAGGGTCTGTCCGCTCTCACACTCCATGAAGAGCCCGGCTGCAAATAGACAAGCGCTTGAAATGAGTCTCCCCATGATGCTAATTACTGCTTGACTCACAGCTGCAGGATTTCTGCAAAATGATGGCGGTTAAATAAAGCAACAAACGTTATTACTTTAATTCTCTCATGTGTAACACCCCTTAACTGTGGAAAGTTCACTGTAATTTCCCATAACATATACCTTTTATAAAACTGCCAGCATTGATACAGAATGTACAGTTACAGGTGTGTTATTAGACATTTACAAGATTTCATGGAGTTGCATAATACTTAAAATATTTAGTATAATAATATTATATAATAATTGTAATATTAGCACTTAATAGTAAAAAAAAAAAAAAAACATGCCACATGTTCAATAAAAAAAAGGTAATATTAACTTGGTAAATGTAAAATCAATAAATGTAAACAAAAATACAAAAAACAATATTCTCCTGGTATATGTAAATAACAATGATAATTATCATAAATAAAAAATGAATAAAAAAAAAAAAAATGAAGAAACATGATATTTGCAGTTACAGGTGTGTTAATCGACACTTACAAGATTTCACTGAGTTGCGTAATATTTTAAATGTTTGTAATTAATAATAGTTCTCAATAGTAGAAAAACCATGGCACATGTTCAATAAAAAGGTAATATAGGTAATAAATAAAAAACACAAAAATAAATGTAAACAAAAATAAAATAAAAAATAGAAACAATATAATCATGGTATATGTAATAATAATTATCATAAATAAAAATCAATGTAACAAACATTATGAATCATAATTTGCATAATATTTTTTATATTTTTAATAATAGCCAATAGTAGGAAAAAACATCACGTCCAAATAAAATAAAAATGATATAAAAATGGTAAAATACTACTACTAATAATAAAATAAATAAAATTAAAATCACAATATTATGATGTAAATAATAACAACAACAAGTATTATTACAAATTAATAAAATAATTATGAAATATTATATTTCAACATTTACAGGATTTCATGGAGTTGAATAATATTTTAATCCTTTATCATAATTGTCATTGTACTCAATAGTATGAAAGGGAAAAAAAAAAAAAAACATGGCACATATCCCATTAAAAAAATATAAAACTAAAACCACAATATTATCATTGTATATGTAATTAATAATAATAAGTAACATGATATTTACAGTTACAGTTACAGGTGTTAATCAACATTTACACGATTTCACAGAGTTGCATAATATTTTAAATACTTGCATCATCATTTGAGGGGAAGGAATGAATATTCATGCACAGTTGCAAAGCAGGATGTATCCTGAGGGCACTATAGACAAGGTTTGATGGCGGCAGTCTCACCTGAACTCCACACGAGTCTGACAGTCAAAGGAAGGCTGGGTCTGAGGACACGCTTTGTCTGACGCACAGGGATTCGTACAAAAGAAGCCATTTCATGTGTCACATTGTCATCAAAGGAAGCCAATTTTTACTCAGGCTTTTTACCCCCGAAGATTCAGCGAGCAGATGGAAAAGTCATCCGGCGTGACAGACAGCTGAGAGAGAGACGAGGGGCCTGAGAATCTCAAGCAGGCTTCTGTCGCTGCGAGCGCGCGGCCCTAATACAACAGACGCCATTCAGCAAACAGCCATTTCTCAAAGCCATTCACAAAGCACACAATCTCTCACATGAGCGACGATATTACCGCAAAACTCCTCGACATCTTCACTTTGATGATATGAGGTTATTACAGGAAAAGTTAGCCTGAAAAATGAAAATGCTGTCATTTACTCACTCCGGACTTTCTTCCATGCAGCACAAAACAAGGCATTTAGCAGAATGTCCATGCTGCTCTAAGAAACATTTACACAAACACAAAAGAGCAGAAAAAGTTTCAACTTTAGCTTTGTGTGAGGAACAGACCGGAATAAGTCAATTCAAATCACAATATTATGATGTCAATAATAATATTGAGAGTAATCAGTAAGATTGTCTTTCCCTTTTTTGAAAGGGGAAAAAACACTAACAAATGAAGCGCGCTGCAAAAAAACAGAAACACACTGCAAAGGCCACATTGGAAATGTTGAAGGGAACCGCAAAGTGACGAACATGGCTGGGACAATTTATTTTAACAACCTGCTCATACCATTCCTTATAGCTTTTTTTTTTTTTTTTTTTTTTTTTTTTTATTAGCGTAAATAATTTTTTTGTTGTGTAAGCTGGCTTACCTTTACAAAAATGAACCATAGCCTATGGTTTTACTATTAAAATGAATGAATGTATTAATACATTTATTATATAAAAAATAAATAAAAACAAAAAACGGTTACTATAGTTAAACCATGGTATGCACAAATTAACCATGGATTTACTACACTAACCATAGTTTAACCATGGTATTTGTACAACTGTGGTTATAAAAATGGTAATCAATATGGCAAAAAAATAAATAAAATGGCTAATTTTCGTTTTGTTGGGTAATTTTGTTTCTGTTTTTGCAGCGCGCTTCTTTATTTGTTTGTGTTGTGAGCATTTGCAGCACACGTGCTGTCAAACTGATGAAGATGTTCTCTTATTTTGCTGGTGATTTTCTATTTGCATGCGTTTTCTGGAGTTGCAGCGCACTGAGCTCTCTCGGCCACCGTAGATTTGGCATAAATAACACTATCTTGGTCATATTAGACTACTTTTTTTGGTGCTGCTTTCATTATAGGCCTAAGTAAAAGAGCAGGATGTACATTCTACAAAGTATCCCCTTTATGGACCAGTTCACCTTAAGAATGGATTGCTATAGAGACTGTAGTTTTGCAAAAGTTTGTGTGTTTGCATCTGCATGAGTTGACAGTCTCTCAGGAAGCGTATTGCTGGATTTGTCTGAGCTCTGCAGACTCTCTGATGGTGTGAGTGTACAAGATGTGCTGAACGCGTCTCCAAGGGACGGCCTGGTCCAAAGAGACTTCTGCACTCGGGACTCAAAACAGTGCGCATCGACACTCCATCCATTCCTGCAGCAGTCAGGTTTTATCCTGCTATAATCTAAAGAGTGCCCCCTGCCAAAATGTCAAGTATGGTATGATAGACCACGAAGCTGCAGCTTGTCTCTTATCCTGCAACATTTCGTGTCAGATGAAAATGTCAGCTTCAGATTCATCTCCTCCAGCTCGGAAACCCGTAAAATATTTAAAACATCCCAACTCGGAGAGCCGTTTTCGTTAAGGATGTTTGGACTATCAAGGACGATTTATGTAAATGATATTCATATTTCATGCATGATAAGCACCATTACCTTGATAATTACTGCAGTCCTGAGAGCGATGCAGATGGCAATGCGTGGAGCGGAGAAAACCTCAATCTGCTTGAGGAAAGTGTTCTCCAACTGCTTCTCCACTTTGTTTTATTGGGATCCGAGACTTTCTGGAAGCTCGTGACATCGGTCGTTTCACAAGCGAGAGACTGAAAGGATTCTCATGAAAATGATTCGCTTTGCTCGGCAGGCTGAAAATGAAACATTATAGGTTTTTAATTCATCCCCTTTGTAGCGGATCAGAGTACATACCAGGAAGAAAGACTTCAACTTTGCCGGTTTCAATTCAAAGTTTTCAATCTCCGATATATTGCAAACGAATTTAATTACACGGCTCATCAAAAAAGAGCCATCATCAGCAGATTAAATATATTCTAGCCCCCAAAACAGAGCTCCGCTGAGTAATTACCCAGCAAGGTAATTGCAGAGCAGTGACACTCGTGGTTTTTTCTCTTCGTTATGCAATAGGTTGCTTGGGAAATTACTGTTTTTGCTTGGCGTCTTCCCTCTATTGTTGTTGTTTCCATAGCTGCCGTGTTGTGTTTACTTTTATGACGGCGGATCCCATCAGTAGCGTTTAAAAGAGTGCTATTGCAAACCCAAATCATATGGGCGGCACTTCTGTCCGCATGCTGGCAAACACATTAGCTCTGCTCTAGTTCGGTGAGGCGATATACCTGTAGTTTCAAATTCAGCTAATCAGCGGGTTGCCAGGACGACTACACGACTAATCATAGCATTATAATACAATTAAATTACAATTAAAAAGACTAGCCTTTATAATTAGGCTGGTTTCGAGTTCACATCGCCCTAATCAGATGCGTTTCTTAATGGGTGTTTGCTTGAAATGCACACTTGAGTTTAAAAATCAAAGGAATGGATGTGTTGTTTGACTCATTTTATGTAAGAATAACTTTTATTGTTAGTGATATTTCAAGCCAAACACTCACTGGAATCATCACTGTATATGTTTTTTTTTTTTTTTCTCACAATAAAACTACAGAATTTTGAACTTGCACTCTAAAAAATGCTGGGTTAAATACAACCCAGCGCTGGGTAAAACATGGATGAAGCCAGCGATTGGGTTGTTTAGACCCAGCGGTTGGTTACTGCCCAGAAGTTTGGGTTAAACATTTACCAAAACAACCCAGCATGTGCTCTGTCCAGTATTTACCCAGCGCTGGGTTGTATTTAACCCAGCATTTTTTAGAGTGTACTAAGACATACATAATATATGGGAGATATATGACAACTAATTTTTATATCATTTTTTGTAAGTAGTCTGCTATACTGTTAGCCTATAAAGATCTCGCTGATTTACATTACAAGCTATCAGAAGAATTCTATCTTACTTTTTGGCCATAGAAATATCAGCGATTCTGCACCAAATTGCATATTTTTATTATTTTGGGCCTCTATATTCCTCACTATATCAATATGAGCCATAAAAGCCTTTTTATCTACAGTTTTAATAAATGGCTACTTAAAAAAAAAAAAAAAGATTTTTTTTTCAGATTATTATTTCATATGTCACACACTAAAAATGCTGGGTTAAATACAACCCAGCGCTGGGTGAAATATGGACAAACCCAGCTACTGGGTTGTTTTGACCCAGCGGTTGGGATAAATGTTTTACCCAACCCCTGGGTCAAAACAACCCAGTAGCTTTTGCTTTAGTTGCAAACTAAAGCAAAACACACTATCAAACACAAACAAATTTAAAACTTAAAAAAAAAAGAGAGAAAAAAAAACACAAACACAAAATGAATATTCGAGCATTGTAACCCATCACATTACCAGGCCAGGAAGTGTGCCAGACGCATATGCGTGTCTGAGGCCAGAGATGTCGCCTCTGAAAGGTTATGATGTGTGATGGGTCTTTCATTCGCTCATGTTCTGTACCTCATCACCTCCGGTCTAATGGGACGGTGTCACCTGCGCCAGGCTGCGCTTCAGATGCTGCCACTTTATATTGAAATCTCCAGACAGAAGCAGACGGCTGTGAAAGGACTCAAAAGACCTTACAGTTGGGAGAAGAGTATGTCTTGTGCCGTGCTGGAATCAAAACATGTTGAGCTGCTTTTCTTTACTGTTAAAAAAAAAAGAAAAATAATAAAATTACTTTTTACTTTATTATTTAAAAATATTATATTAATATATAATAGCATTTATTAAAATACATACTTTTCTTCATTTATTGTCTTAATTTATTCTTAAAATCTAAATATTCTTTGCATTTTTTTTTTAAATTATATATTAGGACTGGTTTTCAAAGGAAACATGTTTTGTTGAATTAAGATTATTTTTCATATTACGTGTATTGTTTTAAAAGGATAGTTAATAAAAAAAATGAAAATTCTGTCCTTTATTCACCCTCATGTCATTTCAAACCTGTAGCCTTTTTTTCTTCCCCAAAGAACACAAAGGAGGATTATTTAAAGAATGTTGGTAACCACATTATGTCAGTTCCATTTGGCTTACATTGCATTTTTGTCCATACAATGAAAGTCAATGGGACTTGATACTGTTAGGTTCAAAATATCTTCTTTTGTGTTCAAAAGAAGAAAGAAACTCATACATGTTTGTAACTTTAGGGTAAGTAAAAGATGGGTAAACTATGCCTTAAACGTAATTCTAACAAAATTCAGTGAAACGAATGTTTAAATAAAATAATCTTATTTGTCTGCTGCATTTGATGTCACAGCTCACAATGGTCCCTGCAGGAGAACCGGGCTTGCTGTTGTTGTCACATCGACCAATCAGAGCTGTCATTTCCTGAAGCTTCAGAGTTATTAGTCACAGCATGAGGGCCTATAAGCAAAAACGGAAGCACACAGGTTGCATACTTTCAAGAGTGCCGCCTTCCTGCTGCGTTTAGCACATTGCGGGTTCCATGTGTGTTTTTTTTGGTTACTTACAGATCTGCAGATATGAGCTGTGTGTTATCTGAACATTCAAATCCAGTCTGTCAGTTATGTGGACTGCGTGCAACTCCTTTCCGCTCTTTACTGAAGCATAAAATCTGTCCTCGGGTTAATTAAGGTTTGAAGAAAGAAACTGCTCCTAAATTGAGCTTATGTCATTTCAAATGTACTAAGACTTTGCAGTTTTGGTCGTCACCGTTTTTAATATTTATTTACTTTAATCAGTCACTATGGCTCCAGGCAGTAACTGATTGCATGTCATCTGTATTACGTAATCAGGTTCTAATATTAAGCACTTGTAATTAGATTATATTATGTTTTAAAATGCTCCTAATCAGATTACGGTTACTTTTCATTGATTACATGATTAAATATTCACACAATGACAGTAAATGGTTCATAATTTATTGATTATCCTTACACTTTCTTTTCTCTTTTGAATTTTCCTTTCTAAAAAGTCCTACTGTGTCTCATACCATTTAGCTTTGACTATATATTCACAATACAGAATGATCATATAAAGTCATGTAAATAAATGTGTGAAATTTGCTTCTAAATCCAGGGACAAAGCACCTGTCAGTCAATTAGACTATGTCTGAGACAAATAATTATGAAAGGTTCTAATGGCCTAATGGTTAGAGAGTTGGACTTGTAACCTGAAAGTTGTGGGTTCAAGTCGCAGGTCTGGCAGGAATTGTTGGTAAGGGGGAGAGTGTGTGTGTGTGTGTGTGTGTGTGTGTGTTCACTTGGATGGGTCAAATGCAGAGCACAATTTCCGAGTACGGGCCACATGTCACTTGACTTCATATACAGCTTTGAAACACTATGTATTCATCGCATACAGTGACCTCTGGATGTGGACCAAAATATTTCAAACCTGTAAACTCTGAATGTGTAATGTCAATGCTGTTTTCTTGTTTGTTCATATGGGATTCCTGAACTTTTCCTTTGACCTAAAGTATTTACGTGAAGACCCCCAATTCATTTTTCAGTTATGTTATTATTTCACATTCATGTTCACAATTACTTCATAACATGTTACGTTACCTAAAATGAGAAATCTAATCTAACACCTGACAGGTCTGAAAATATCGACCTTTTTTTGCCTCCAAAACATGACTTCATTTCATAATGTTCATGAAACATGCAGATGGTTGCTCTGAGTCTTACTGTTTTATCCCCTTTTAACTTTAATATTTGGTATGTCCACCTTTTGCAGGAATTACAGCAGCACATCTCTCTGGCATATGTCAGTATATTTCACGAGAACTAATGTTATCCCATGCCCTCTGCCACTCAAGCCAAAGGCTTTCCTTTGAATGTACAATAGATCTCTCCGGTTTATTTTCCAACTCGCCCCAAATTTGCTCGATGGGGTTGAGGTCCGGACTTTGAGGGGGCCTGTCCATCATTTTCAGTGTTCCACCACTGTAGATTACGTTACTACTAACTACAATTTTCAAGTAATCTACCAAGATGCAAACAGAACACAGACTTGACTTCCGTTGCACATTCCTGGACAGTTTGAGAATCGCATCTAACAGTAAATGCGGTTGTCAATCCAAAATACTGACAGTGTGAACGTATAGGTCACGGAGCTTTGGTTTTTCAGGGCCAAACTGAAACCAAAGGTAATGCATTTCCATCCAGGTTTCATTCCTGAGCAACATTTCATTGTCGGTCTATCACTGTTGTCTTTGAGAACTTGTGCTCTCTTCCTCAATTTGCACTCATTCTCTTTTAATTCACTGGATTTTATTTACAAGCGACTGGACAAATTGTCCTGTCAGCTTCTCTGTTGTATGGTGCTCCATTTGATCAACCTCAGCTTTGTTTATATGCCCGTCACCGCCTGTAAACCTGTCTCGCTCACTCCATTGCCATTCCTCATCAATAATTGATCACGTCTCAATTCTGGAATGAACTAACAACATCCAGTTTGAAGCTCCACGTGTAGAAGTCCCACGTTCTGTTTGATCCTCCGCTTTCATGTTGCATGTAGCGTTCAAGTACTGCTAGTGTTTGAGTTTCCATGCACAGAACATCATTCATGACGCACAATCATGCTGGACTAACCCTGCGTCCCAATCTGGATAGGATCCGTCCTAAAAAGTACCCAAGATTAGCATGACCTAAATGACAGATTAAAAATGACAAACATAAAAGTTCTAGTGTGCAGCCCTGTGTACTCATGTCGTGCTAATAATTTCCACAATTCCTTCCGCAAAGGTTTTAATGGTTCACTTTAAAGTTTTCTTGGTGTAAATAAATGTGATGTTGAAGCTGCTGCTAAATGTATGAACCTAATCTGGGCAAAACTACTAATTACCACAAAACAACTGCAGTCTTAATTAATCTAAGTTTATAAACTGTATATTGTTTTATTTCTACTAAACTATTTTTAGCTAATGAATTTAAATGAACTAACAGTTCACAGTTATGTACACCCACATACTCAGAGATTTATGTTAGCACAATCTGTAAAATCATGTTATTAGCTGATTAATCAGTTAATTCAACGTTGGTGCTTTTTGTCACTATTGATAATTTTTTAAACAGCTACTTTTATATGTTCCACAAAATAAACAAATAAATAATAATAATAAAAAAATTAATTCAGAATTAATTATAAGAAGAAATGTTTCATTAGCACAAAATTAGTATATTAGAATGATTTCTGAAGAATCGTGCGACACTGAAGACTGGAGTAATGATGTTGAATATTAAGCACAACACATTTAAAATTTCAATTTAAATTAATAATAAAAAATAATTTCATTAATTTAAATGGATAATAAATTACAATATTTTATTTAAATTGCAATAATATTTAATAATATTACTATTTTTAATGTATAAATTAAGTAGATCATTTATATTGTACTTGTACATGTATCAGCAAATAACCAGCAATATTAGCAAATTTATTTAATCTCAAATGCTTTGTTCAGTCATTCCAATTTAACAATTCCAAATCACACTTACGAACGGAAAGGAATTTTCACCACACCATGTTATAAATATGTAATTTGAGACACAATTTTAAGACATTATGTAGTCAGTCCTCATACATTCATCATACAAGCACAGCTTTGAATATTTCAAGAAATAACCCAGCAAATGTAGAAAAGCAAATTACTTTTTATTTGTAAATGGCATTTACAAATGGATATTTACATAACCTTTTATTTTACAAATTTCTCACAAAAATATAACTCTTTTGAAAAAAGTTTAAATATCTGTACATTTGATATGAATGCATTTACAAGGGTGATGGACCCATCCGAAGGAGCCAGTGTCTAAAAGCAATCCTAAATCTTTGACAGTGTTCGATATTTCGTGTCACTAATAGGAATAGTGAGAGCCAAACACAGCACGACGATGCTGCTCAACACAAAAACATCTGTATAAATATACAAATTGTCAATGAAAAGACATTATGGGCAGCGGCACAAAGAATTCAAACATAGCACTGATGCTATATCTGATTATATTTGGCAGGTATGTGCAAAAGTGACTTTTTGTAGAACAATTAAACTAGCTGTAGTTGATAAATAAATAAACAAACAGAAAATTTAACCCATTTTCCCCACAACACCAGTGAAATATCATACAAGGCACTATTATGAGTTATGAAATCTGCTAATAGCCAGTCAGATGTGATCCTAAAGTGAGCAAATCGGAAACTTTTGTGAATATTCGATACAAATCTGAAGAAAATATGAAGTATAACCCAATGAGGTGAACTTGTGTAAAAAGTTATTTCTCCTAAAGGTGAAGTGTGTAATTTCTGTCACTTAATTAAAAAATGGTTTCCCACTTTTACAGGCCGGGCCCGTTCATACAGGACACATTCTTGCGTTTCCAGCGGCGCTATTTTTGTTTGTATTTCTAATACCATGCCAGCTTCTTTGGCTATTTTCATGGCCAAAACCATACACTGAAAAAACGCAGTGTAGAATTTACTTAAAACTATTTTCATTTAGAAATTGCTAGTAAATTTGAGAAAAATAATTATAAAGAAACCACAAGCAACACACTGAATTAAACATAAAATTTTAGTAGAAAGTTCTTGTAAAATGTACTCCAGTAATCTATTTACAACTTTAAAAACAAAAACTTTTTTTACAGTGCATTTGAGTTAAACAAACTAAATAAAATATTTAAGACCCATTTCAAAAACTATATTTGGATTTCTGCATTATTTTTAATTTCTGATCTATGCAAATGCTAAATGAATGCCTTTAGCTGTTACTTTGCTTCTTCCCAAGATGCACTGAAGAAATCCGCTTTGAAACAATGGACCACTCAGATGATATTTACAGGACATTTGAACGAGTGGAGTGTTTATTAACAATTGCGAATGGCTAATAAAGCACCTATAAACATGTTTTATGTTTAGTTACACTGTTTTAAACGCTAGAATGTGTTCTGACTGAACAGCCCCTCGCACGTCTTCCACCTCCATTGGATTCATGTCGGGATGCTCGATCAAAAAGAGTATTGTGAAAAGCACCACAGAGCCACAGTGTTACACTCTTCAGGAAGTCAACCTACGAATGGCTTACTTACAGTTACAGAGAAAGCATTTCAACAATGAAAAAATTACAAACTTCACCTTTAAAGGAATAGTCCAGCCAAAAATGGAAAAAATTGACTTGCCCTCAGGCTATCCAAGATGTACAGTAGATGAGTTTGTTTCTTCATGGAAACAGATTTAGACAAATTTAATATTCCATCATTGATCACCAATGGATCCTCTGCAGTGAATGGGTGCCGTCAGAATGAGAGTCCGAACAGCTGATAAAAACATCACAATAATCCACAAGCAATTCACATGTCCATCAGATAATGTCTTGTGACGTGAAAAGCTGTGTGTTTGTAAGAAACAAATCCATCATTAAGGCATTTTAACTTAAAACGTCACTTCTGGCCAACATGAGCGCATAATCCAAATTAACGGTTCCTGCAGTGAAAAAGTTGATGTCTCACGTCAAAATCCACTCACATATTTAGATATGTTTAGGGCTGTTTTCACTTATAAACAGTGCTTGATATGTGCAGATTTCTCTCCTGATTCAGATGAGACTACTTTTTCACTGAAGAAAGCAGTTTTATAGATAGAGGACTCGTATTTTAGCCGGAAGCAAGTTCAAAAATATTTTGACGGATTTGTTTCTAACAAAGACGTAGCTTTTTGCTTCACAAGACGTTAATTAATGGACTGGAGTGGTGTGGATTATTGTAATGTTTTTATCAGCTGTTTGGACTCTCATGCTGACGGCACCCATTCACTGCAGATGATCCATTGGTGAGCAAGTGATGCAATGCTAAATTTCATTCAAATCTGTCTCATTTGGGTGTACTACTCCTTTAAAACAGCCAAGCGTGAAAACCATTTGTAATAGCAACCATACCTCATTAAAAAAACTTGAGAGTTGATATTTCATGAGGAGGTTTACACTTGAATGGTGAGCATCATCCAATAGGAACGCTCGTGTTCCTTAAGTGACTTGGATCTGTAGGAGGTTAGTAGGTTTAAGCGCACTGCGATGACGAGACGATGTGCACAGTCTGAAGGGGCGTTCACACATACAGCCTTTTCATCACACGCTGAGATGCGCTGTCAATAAAAATAAGCTCGTTTGACAAAGAATCAGTTTTCTTGCTGGTACAAATTAGCATTCTGCAGAGGAAAGAGCAAATCGCAGCAGCACTTAAGCATCATATCATGAAGCAAATGAACGATTATCGATGCATGAATGGACTTTAAACGCTCATGATTTCTGACAAGGTTCTCCATGCATCATGTTTTTTTTGTCTTTTTTTTGAGCAGAGAAATCATACAGAACATTAACTTCACCATTTTGTCGACAGTATCTGACAAGAGACGGATCACGTTATCGCATCAAATGTCTTCACTCCTACTGGTAGTCACAGTATCACGCTGACTTGCATAAAGTTCAACGTTTCTCAACTTTTCCACGCTGCAAACCGCTGAATGTGTGAACGCCCTTGGAATGGCTTAAAATAATTTGCTCCATATGAAACTCACATCGAAAAAGGACATAACTTTTTGTTTTTGTTTTCTTTTAAATACAAAATCAACACTCTCAGAGTGAGATGTAGATAATATAGAATTCTCCACTCGAAGGGTGAAGAATATGATGTTTTCCTGCAAATCCGCGCACAGCTTTGAGCTGCCGTGTGAGTACCGCACCCCAAACTGTGCTTGAAAGTTGCTTCGAAGAGACTAAAACAAGTAATATACCAACACAAAAGTGACAGTTCTGACAGCATCAAACCCTCAAACCATTGTGCAAACCGTATTGAGATTGGGATCGAAGCGGACGACCTTCCCCTCGATGGATTTGGAATTGGTGTTGTACATGGGATTCTCGAATGTAGCCTGACCGTTGTTGTTTTCATGCACAGAGCAGCCGCTGTACTCCGCTTTATCAGACTTCCTGCAATCAAATGAGAAGGAAAAGACCATCAGGAATCAAATTTTCCCATCTTTTTTCATCAGTAATTTCACTGATGAAATTCCACCCACCTCTGTTTATAGAGATAAAACCCAAAGCCTGCAAAAATCAGGGCAAAGAAAGGCACAAGAATCGCAATGGCCACAGAGCTGCTGTTGGTTCTGGGTGGAACCTCGGGGCTCCTGGTGGGCTCTATTATGTTCAGACCTGAAATGTTGCATGATGGGAAAATAATCATTTTTAACAGAACTACATCAGTCTAGGCTGAATCATACGACTAAAGAAAAAAAAAAACAGCTCAGTGTCAAGTGTCAAAATAACATAAAAGATATAATAACACAAAGAGATCTGATTAATCTAAAGATACATGCAAGTGTGATTAATTTGTTACTACATAAATGAGTTATGCAAGATATTATGAAAGAGTTAGGAAAGATCTGCTCTTAAATGATATTGTGATTGTGAGTGGATGATAACTGTTGCTAGGTATCTATAATAATATTATGCAATTCTTATTCAAAATATAATATAACGTGGTGCTGTAAACTGCATATATATTATATTATATTATACATATTTATATATACAAAAATGTATTTATTATTCATATAATACTGATACACATAACTGTATATTCATATATTTATAATGAAATATATTTGATATATTAAGATTTTATATATATACACACATATATATATATATATATATATATATATATATATATATATATATATATATTCATTCAGATTTTTATAATTTAAATAAATAAATATAATTTGACATTGCTTAAATGTAGCATACCTTGTCTCTGTAGTCCAAATGGGCCGTAGTCTCTACCTTGTATAAAGCCTTGAAACAAGTATGTGTTCCCTTCATGGTCAGCAGAGACCTCGAGGAGAACAACAGCACAGAGATGAACATCGTGTTCTCTCACATTCTGAATAGAGCGAATGTTCTGTGCAATATTGCAAGGTATTGCTCTCTGAATACCTGTTTTCTTTTGCAGCAATGTTTAAAAAGAGCCAGAGATGGGTGTTGTGAACAGGGTACTATTGCACCATGTTCTTTTACTACTTGGAGAACTAAAGTTTGCAGCTTAAACATGGTACACAATTTGACTGATTTCTTCAGTAATTACAACAAGACCAAGAACCATTAACTCACACTATTTGAACAAACATGCAGCTTGTAATAAGTTAGAAACTGTAGTCCACTTACAAAGCCATCCATGATCAAGGTCTCCTCAGTGATCTTGTTGTAGGTGCTCTTCACCAGAGCTCTCATGTGATACAGCCGCAGCGTCAGACGAGCGTCTCGACTCTTGTAAACACCTGCGTTCAGCCCACAAAACATTAAACAAGTCACCCAGTGGCCACTTCATTGAGTACACCTGCTCATTAATGCAAATGTATTGGGATTAATATTTACAATAACAGAAAATTCACATGATACGTGGTCACAGGTGTGTAAATATTGGCTACTTTTTAAAACGGATTTGAATATGGCTCATCCAATTACAAATCTGAAGTTACTCTGATAAGATACTTTGGCTTGTTTTCCACAAAAAAAAAAGAAAAAAAAAGAAAAAAAAAAAGAGAGAGCTTTCCAAGCTTTTTTTTTTTTTTTTTTTAAAGAAATCAATACTTTTATTCAGCAAGGACGCATAGAATTGATCAAAAGTGACAGTAAAGACATTTCTAACGTCACAAAAATACATTCTGTCCTTCTGAACTTTCTATTCATCAAAGAATCCTAAAAAAAGCATCTCGGTTTACAAAAATATGCTTTTCAACATTAAACATTATATTTAATGTTTCTTGAGCAGCAAATCAGCATATTAGAATGATTTCTGAAGGATCAAGTGACACTGAAGACTGGAGTAATGACGCAGAAAATTCGGCTTTGCCTGACAAGAATAAATTACATTTCAATATCTATTCAAATACAAAACAGCTATTTTAAACTGAAAAAACATTTGCATAATTGTTTTTGATCAAATAAATGCAGCCTTGATGAGCGTAAGAGTTCAAAAACATTAAAAGGTCTCTCTAATCCCAAACTTTTGAACAGTGGTCAGTATAATGACGGCATACTTTTTGGTAGTTTTGGTATTTTATAATGCATATTTACTCTTCCATACTTGTAAATATAGTGGCTCTTGCAGTCTTTAAGAAAGGCAAGCACTAAAGGCACAGTCTTGTACAAACAGTAAGTGACATTATTTCCACAACTGGTGATACGAGCTATTCTGTCTAACAGGTGAGATTACGCAGAGCAGCAGGTTTCTGCAGTGATAGAAGTGTTTATGGCATGAGCTGTACTGTGCAGCGCTGCCATTATGACTTCTTACCTGACAACAGCAGTTCTGAGTGCCTGTTAGTTAAAGTCACATTGACTTTCCCCGTAGTCGTGTTAAAGCTAGTGATTGTCAAAGTCATCGGCTGTTTCACTCCTTTATACTCAAACGAACCTTTCCACACGTACGTGGGTGCGAACACGTCGTCAGGAACTGCAATGAGAAGATTTAATGTGTCAGAAGCTATTTAAACTGTGCATTCGGCGCAATTAACACCTTAAACTCTTTTCCAAGGATCTGACTGTGAATGACCCTCAGAGCAGAAACGATTCTCTACTTTAACATTGACATCAACAATGCTAATAAAGCAATATGCTGTACTGCAGACTCCGTAAAATTGTGATCTAAGTTGTAAAAATGCCTTTAAGTTGCAACTTAAAGTATATAAGAATTATTCAGATTATTAATCTTAAAATAACAGCAACAACATATGTAGATTTAGAAATATATAATCAGATTTCTGTAATTACTTCTTGTTTAGCATAATCTAATTTTAAAAACGTTAGTTATGAAAAATCTGATATTTTGCTTACAAATTAGTAGCAAATAAAGAATAAAAAGAGAAAAAATGGAATTGAGTGATTTATAAAATTTGATCATCACCCAGTTATTATATAAATATTTCTTCATGAAACATATTGTGATACTATCACCATGATGTAAAATCACTCAAAATATTTATTTATCCACCCACCCAGTTATTAAATATATAAATTATTTATTTTTTTATAGTAAAAATAACTATTGTAATACCTTAACCATGATATAAAATCACTCATACTGTAATCTGATAAATATTTATTTATTTATGATCATATATTTATTATTGCTGTTGTTGCAGCATATAAGCAGTAAGCCACCTGTAATTGTATGTTGCAGTGATTTTGTCATGCATTATGTCTAAGAACATCACTATTGGTGGTATAAAAAAAAAAGTTAGTCATAATGCAAAGCTCCCCTAGTCATGTAAATTTATAAAAAAAAAATCACCACAATATCATTCACTGTTTACAGTTACTGCATTAATATAGAACTGAACTGATGCATGTACATCACCTAGTTTACAATAACTTGAAATGTGGCTCATCCAATGTTAATATCTATAATTTTACACAAATAGATCAAAGGTACTGTAAGCATTTTTCTATCTGTCATTATGCCAAACACCCACCTTTGTCAGTCAAAATAGTGTCAGTAAACCCAAACACACAAAATGACTGACAGGCAGAGAATGCTTCTGATTGGCTAGTTTTCAGTATAAGTCACTCCCTTGATATCTGACGCCGTATACAAGTTCTTCCCAAACAAACCGCTTTCCTTTAAAGGGATAGTTCACCCAGAAATGAACATTTTGTCATCATTTACTCACAATCCACTTGTTCCAAACCTGCATGAAAGAAGTTATTTTGAAGAATGCTGGTAACCAAACAGTTGACTTCCATAGTATTTTTTTTCATACTATTTAAGTCAATGGCTACCGTCAACTGTTTGGTTACCAGCATTCTTCAAAATATCTTCTTTCATGCAGGTTTAAAACAATCGATTTAAATTATGGTTAAAATGACGACATAATTTTTGAGTGAACTGTCCCCTTTAAGACATACCTTAACACACAATAATGGAAATAAACAAGTGCAAGCAGTGATTATTATTCGTGTTAGATCACAGCACAGTGAGACTCACCGTTGACTTTGGGACTCAATGTTCCTTGAACAGGCGTTATGACTTTTTCAGTTGTTTTTGAGCCAGCTGAAAGAAAAATGCATATCACTGCAACAACAAATCACTGCATTTGAAATGGGTTTAAGAAAATGCATTTCACACATGACTTCCCACATCAAGCAAAGGAAACGCCACCAGACGGCTTCTGCCTCAAGACAAAAGAAACGGCAGAAAAGTTGCAGGTCACAAAGTTGAGGTGTAAAACACATCTGAGTTCTGTATTGATGGGGTGTTGGACTGCGTACCTCTACAAACAGGCACCTTCCCAGTCCAGGATCCATCTGACCGGCACGCACGGTGCTCCGAGCCCCCGGTGAGAAGGAAACCAGGCTGGCAGGAATAGAGCAGCGTGTAGCCAAAGGAGGGCAGGTCCATGCCCAGCACGTTGGCATGCGGCGGGGTCTTTGGTTGCTTACAGGAGTGGGCTGCATTAGAAGATATGTCAAGTAGTACGCTCTGATGAATGGGGAAATCTCATAAAACATCCATTTCATTTTCATACCACAATGGAAAAAAAATTGTATAATGCTTCTTTTTCTTCTGTAATTATTGTCATTGTTAAATATTTTAAATAATTTAATATTTTGTTTAAATTGACTATTAAATCTATTATTACACACAATAATGTAATATAATTAATATAACATTTAATAATTTATATAATATATTTATATAATTTAATAATACAACATATTTAATAATAATTATATAATTAGACTTTTTTTGGGGGGGGGGGGGGGGGGGGGGGGTGTTAGATGATTTACAGTATAAATTTTTAAATCTCTGGATCATTACCACCATACATATAAATTAGTTTTTGTGGAATTTTCTGGAAAAAAATAAATATTGTGATAATAATATAATATAATATAATATAATATAATATAATATAATATAATATAATATAATATAATATAATATAATATAATATAATATAATACGCAATATACAAATAGTTGTATCTCGGCCAAATATTGTTCGATCCTAACAAACCATATATCAATGGAAAGCTTATTTATTCAGTGTTTAAATAGTGTATAAATCTCAATTTCATAAAATTTACCCTTAGGTTTTGTGGTCCAGGGTCACATATAATATAATTAATTATAAGAATTATTACATCCATATATATATACATTTTTAGTGTAATAATATAATATAACATAACATTTGCATTACCATAATTAGAATAATCAGATGAGGGAAAGTTTTTTTTCCCTCATAAGAATATGCAAAATATCAAAAGAATATGCAAATGCAAAAGGGTCCTAAAAATAGGCTTAAAATTCATTAAGTAGAATATATATTTCTTTTTTCTGATATTTGTGAAAAATATGACCAGTTTTGTGCGATTTACCCAGTAACACACTTACTAGAGCCTCTCATAATAAATGCAACAGAGCTTGTCCATTCACATGATGTACTGGATGTCTGGTAAAGCAATATTTTTCATTTTCACATGGAATGACATGAATATGGAAAAACAAAACTCCTGGAGGGTGAAATCAAAGTTGTATCGTGACATGCAAAATGGATGACTTGCCAAGAAAACAAGAAAACAAAATAACAGACATCTGGAAAAGATGAAGTACAATGCGCACACACACTCACAAATCCAACCAAAAGCTGTGCAAGTAGGCGTCTGTTGTGGAGGTAAGCGAGAGGGACTCACGGATGCATTCTGGTTGAGTGCCACTCCAGGTCAAATCTTGCTGGCACGTCCGTGTGGTGGAGCCCAGTAACAAGTGGCCCGTCTGACAGTGGAACTTCACTGTGCTGCCCACCTGAGGAACAGAGATAAGCCTGTCAGAGCGCCCACCCACACACACACACACACACACACACACACACACCTCGACATCTCTCCTCTCACACTCAAAAACACTGTCGGTAAAAATACAATAGATATCAGGACTGTGCAAGATACAGGATTTAAGAATCGTCTCCTGTTCAACTGATACAGTATAAGCATAATGACAATACGGTGAGTTTGAACTGAACTACAGTAAAGGTAAAGACCATAAGAAAAGGAGGAAGTAGGCTAATAATTCTATATATATATATATATATATATATATATATATATATATATATATATATATATATATATATATATATAATGGCTACAGAGTTATTGCCACTTTTTATTAAAATCAGCTAAAAAGAAAAGTCACCACCATTCAAAAGTTTGGAGTCAATAAGATTTAATTAATTTGTTTGTTTATTTATTTAGACAAAGACTGCATTTATTTGATCAAAAATACAATAAAAACAGTAACAAATAACCGTTTTAAATGTGAAAATATTTTAAAATGTAATTTATTCCAGTGATGCAAAGCTGAATTTTCAGCATCATTACATCATTATTTGATAACTAGAAATTTCATAAAAACAGCATTTACAGTGGGGAAAAAAAGGATTTGATCCCCTGCTGATTTTGTACGTTTGCCCACTGACAAAGAAATGATCAGTTTATAATTTTAATGGTTTATTTGAACAGTGACAGACAGAATAACAACAAAAAAATCCAGAAAAACGCATTTCAAAAAAAGTTATAAATTGATTTGCATTTTAATGAGTCAAATAAGTATATGACCCCTTCGCAAAACATGACTTGGTGGCAAAACCCTTGTTGGCAATCACAGAGGTCAGACGTTTCTTGTAGTTGGGCTCCAGGTTTGCACACATCTCAGGAGGGATTTTGTCCCGCTCCTCTTTACAGATACTTTCTTGAGCGGGGGGACCTTGCGGGCGCTGCAGGATTTCAGTCCTTCACGGCGTAGTGTGTTACCAATTGTTTTCTCGGTGACTATGGTCCCAGCTGCCTTGAGATCATTGACGAGATCCTCCCGTGTAGTTCTGGGCTGATTCCTCACCGTTCTCATGATCATTGAAACTCCACGAGGTGAGATCTTGCATGGAGCCCCAGACCGAGGGAGATTGACAGTTATTTTGTGTTTTGCCAATAATAGCACCAACTGTTGTCACCTTCTCACCGAGCTGCTTGGCGATGGTCTTGTAGCCCATTCCAGCCTTGTGTAGGTCTACAATCTTGTACCTGACATCCTTGGACAGCTCTTTGGTCTTGGCCTTTAAGAGAGTGCTCCTAATCTCAGCTCCTTATCTGTATAAAAGACACCCGGGAGCCAGAAATCTTGCTGATTGATAGAGGATCAAATACTTATTTGACTCATTAAAATGCAAATCAATTTATAACTTTTTTGAAGTGTGTTTTTCTGGATTTTTTTGTTGTTGTTGTTGTTATTCTGTCTCTCACTGTTCAAATCATTAAAATTATAGACTGATCATTTCTTTGTCAGTGGGCAAACGTACAAAATCAGCAGGGGATCAAACCATCTTTTCCCCACTGTATCTGAAAAATTATAATATATATATATATATATATATATATATATATATATATGTGTGTGTCTTTACTGCCAATTTTGATTAATTAAATTTAATTAAATTTAATTAACATGATTAATTTCCAACCAAAAAAAAACAAAAAAAAAAACGTACTGACCCCAAATTATTGAATGATATTGTGTATGATATATAATATAATATAATGTAATGTAATGACACCCTTGACTATATTTAAAAAAAATATCAATGAATGAAAATTTTAATTAAAATAAATTACTTTACACTGCCTATAAATCAAATAATATTAATTTCAGTAAATGCATTATTAAAAAAAAACAAAAAAACATTCTGCATCCTGTTTAGTAGCTCAATTTAAAGAAGAATTAAATAAATCAAAAGACATTGATTTCAGTTCTGAATGTCCCACACTCTCCTCATATTCACTATACCTGAGGACCTGCATATCCTTCAGTCTTACTTCTTTCAGTTTTTTATGCGTTGTAAGGAAAAGCAGCCTTCATGTGAAGGAAGTCCTCTATAAACAGCAGAGATAACTCTGAGCATTATAGCAGAACATGCAAATGTTGAGGAGGGGAAGCGGAGTCTGTGAGTCCTGCTGAGATGAAAGGCTCACAACACTGGAACATTAGATTCCATTACACCACACACTTCTAAAGGAATCGGTGACAACAGCAGCCCGACTGACACAAACAAGACACGGAGAGCCCTGTGTTCACAGAGAGCCAGCCGAGAGGACCGCCTTTTATTTTGCCCTTCAAAGAGCTCATTCCTCAAGACGTGAGTGATCCAAAGCAAACTCAACAGACAAACGCTTTTCATATTAGACCCGTCAACTATACATGTTGGCGGTAGCGACCGTCTTTTTGAGATTATTGCCACTGGCAGCGCATGATTGACAGTTCCAAAATCTATTTTTTTGGCAATGCATAACATATTTGTTGCTGTCATTCATACTTAGTATCAATAATGTGTACAATTACCATCCAATTGATTTCAGTATTTTTGATTTTATTTTATTTGTTAAAATTAAGATCAGAAACCTACTCTATGCAACCATACAATAAATATGATAGATATAAATATGGCGACAGCTTGCTAAACAATCTGTTTTTACCTCTATGGGAAAAAGCCTGGACTTAGTTAAATACTAATTAATACTACTACTACTAGGCTTACTACTAATTTTATTTATTTATTTACTTACATCAGAAATTATGGTAATATTATGTTTTGTGGTCGTAATAAAATAAATAAATAAAAACATTTCTTCCACTTTTGAGGACGTTTTGTGGTTGCAATAAAATATAGCAAAATAAAAAATGTTATATTATTATTGCCAATGGAAATTTGTAATGTTAAATTCACAATGTTTTGTTGTTGTAATAAAATGAAAATAAACATTTTTAGCAACACTTGTGTTAGCAACAGATACTTAGAATGTTTTGGAGTTGTGAAAATAACATAAAATAAAATAATGCAAAATAATAAAACAAAGTAAAGTTAATAAAATAAAATATATTTTTTTGCAGCACTTGTTCCAACACTGATAATGTTTTGTGGTTGAAAAAAAAAAAAACAATAAAAAAACTAAATAAAATAAGCAACACTTGCGCCAGCACTGATAATGTTTTGTGGTTGAAAAATGAAATAAAATAAAAAAGATATTTAAAAAAAAATTATAGGCCTATATTTTTTTAAGCAACAGTCATGTTAATGCAAAGTATGTTTCAAACTTAAATTGACTGCATCATACAATGTCAGTCAATGCTGACTCTGCTGAAAAACCCAATTCAGTTGACCACTTTTACTGCCAATCTGACATTATAGCGGGCAAAGTTGGCAATGGATGTCATATTAAAGAGCCCAATTCATTTTTCATTTCTCTTGCCCCTCTGAGGAAGAAACGGTGGAATCTGAAGAGCCATTAATGTGCCGGCAGAGGCGTTCGGGCAGATATAGTGAGTGTTTGAAGAGTAAACCCTCCCCAGACAATAAGAGCTGATGGCGGGAGACAGTCACACATCCTGAAACTGCCACGGGCGCTTCAAACAGCATTTGACTGAATCAACTTGACAATAAATCAATTGCGCTTATAAAGACAGGGCAGTCCGGGAAAGATGGCAATACCTCGCCAGAGACCCACGCTGACACAGACTCAAATGAAGGGTCTCTCTGATGTGGCATTAACGTCTTTGGATCATTCTGTCACTGGGCAAGCGGATCTCCTTTTGTCTCAGCAATGATGGAAAATATGATTTTCAATTCTTAATAAGCACATCAAAAGTCACATTGTGCCAATTGAAAAGGCCGTTTTTGCACTTGAAGATAAAAGCAGCCTACAACTGACAGAAATGGGCCTTTTGAACTTATTCTCATCATAATGGCTTTGATATGAGAGTCCTAGATAGCCCGAGAGCATCACTCGCAGCTCAACTCCTCCTTACCTTAAAGCCCAGACTGCTGTTCAGAGAGCCGTACTCCGGAGTGCCGGGATTTTCGCACGTCGTCCGAGTCGGTTCTGCGGTATAAGCAGAATGGCACAGTCATTACCATCTCTGCCATTGTTATCTTTATAATTGGATAAGGAAAAGCAGATGTAGTCATTGATGTAATGGCAGTGACCCATAGCAGAGGGTCATAATGTTCACATTTTCATCGTAGATCAAAGCTGGAGTGGATATTATGGTCATTACTGGTTTAGCGGCGTTGGCTGATGAGGTTGAAATGTTCTTTTGGGAACAGAGGCTGGTGTACCTATGCAGCGCGGCTGCGTCCCGCTCCATGCGCCGTCTGCTTGACAGGTGCGCGTCGAGGAGCCCACCAGCACATAGGGGGCGCCGCAGCTGTACGTGACCTCGGCTTTGAAGATGAAGCTCTGACCCTCACGTCTGACGCGCGGAGGCAAGCCGGGGTCACCGCAGAACTTTGCTGTAAAGATAGTTCATATGAAATTTGCCATTAGTAGCCCAGTTTATTTACATACATCGACTTTCCTGAGTGAAATACGTTGGTTTTATTCGCTGGAATCTCACTGGAAACAATCTAGTTGTCTCTACCAGGGTTATTATAGTTAAGTAAAGAAAAACAACACCACACATATTCTTGTTCAAAACAACAACAACAACAAAATATATATATATATATTTTTTATAGTTATTTTTTGTAAACCTAAACTAAAGCTATTAAATACATTTAATAAAATACAAATAAAAGTGTTTACAAATAAAATAAAATATGATTATAGAGGCCTGTGACTGTGGGGGGGCTCCGATTTCGACCAACTGGCCAAGGCCAGCTTAAAAAGATGCTCAGCCCCACAAACCTCAGCTATGACCTTGTAAATAACACCAAAATAACACTGGTCTACACATTAAACTAGGATAAATTAAGGTATTTTAACAAAAATAAAATCACATCTCACCTTCAAGAAAGGAGACAGGATCAATATTGATTTAATTTTAACTTTAATAAGCCGTTTTATGTTTAATGCATCTAACAAGCACTTGATAACCAGGATTCTGTTTCTGATTATCTCTTCTCAGGAAATGTTTTGCTTCTGAGACCTACATGGCTGATCCCATCACAGCTGCTGTCAAGTTAAATCCAGTCTGATAGCCTTGTTTTCTGAATGATTTATCTGCGCATAACCCAACCTGACCGTCAAAACAAACTCCTGAGGTGGAGCCGGACCGAGCGGGAGAAATACACTGCTTAAAAATACATGCCGGTGCAAACTCAACACAGAGTCAATTATTAACCAGGCAGGTCTTAAAGTTCTGGAGTAAATCTCTGCGCATAATTTGAAAAACGGGTTTTATTTTTACATTTTGAAAAGCATTTTCCAGTGCATTTTCTTGTACATACACACCATACATACACATACCCTTCCACTATTCAGAAGGTAAACAGCTAGACAGTAATGCTTTTGCCATACAAGAAGAACAAAAAACAGCTTTGAGAGCGCATAAGACTGACAGACCCAAAATTAAACCTATTTCCACATTTGATATGTCATGATTTCAGTGGGGCGAAGGCGTTTGACATATAAATTGCAGCAAAGCTCTGCAGGTTTCATGGTATTTAAAGATCAGAAGTCGAGAGGCGAATTTCGAGGCCCCACGAGTGCAGAGGTTGGCTCACCTGAATGTAAATCAGAGTAATTATCCCTCTTTAAAAACGAAGCGGAAGGCCAAAGGGGGCACGGAGGCTGACACGCTCTGTGATGTATAATTCACAGGGTGGGATGAGAAAGCCTGAGCCCACCGGCTCTGAGTGTGACCACACGGACTCTGTCCACTGCAGAGACGAGCTGAGCACTTCCTCCAATGCAGCAGATCGCATTGCACAGCATCTGTATGGCATTTAATACACGTCAACTCCGATGGCCGTCAGCCACCGGTGCGGTTAAACGGCTCTAAAGCAGTTTTAAACGGCAGATCAGTCAGTCTGTGGCTGCGGGGATCAGGCTTTCTTGCCGGTGCTTTGCCACATAAAGCCTTTGCAGTCTGCTATGATAAAACGAGATTGTCCAGTCGTCCAGTCGCAGTTTTACAAGGTACCTGAAGGAAAACGGGCAAGGTATCTGCCCTTCACAAGCGTTATTCACATCCAGATATGTGATTTTGATGATTAATATTCACTTATTTCCACATACAGTGAGTATTTGGACACTAGTTGCACTTAAGGGCATCAGAATGTCATTGCATTACTGTTTTTGTTGATAAAATAAAAATAAAATAGAAAAATAATGTGCAATATAAACAAATAAATAAAACAGCATTATTTCTGAAGTACTTTCAAAACCACAATGTATAGACCAAAGTGTTGTACAAAAGTAGATAAATAATAAACAAACATAAAAACAAATAATGAAAACAAAACACTTGTCAAGACTGAGAATGCTTTGTGCTTGTAGCAAAATAAAGCAAAATGAAGTAAAAAACAAACAAATACAACAATCAAATAAATAAATAAATGAATGAATACAGTTGTGCCAGTATTGAGATTGCTTTGTTTAAAATAAAATAAATTAAAAAAAAAAAAAAAAAAAAAAAAAAAAAAAAATTTATATATCTATATATATATATATATATATATATATATATATATATATATATATATATATATATATATATATATATATATATATATATATATATATATATATATTTTTTTTTTTTTTTTACACACACACACACACACACACACACACACACACATATATACATATATTGTGAGAGTACTGAGAATGCTTCTTGTTTGTAATAAAATAACTAAAAATGAAGTCAAATAAATAAAAATACAATAATAAAACAAAGTCAAATAAATGAATGAATAAATGAATGAATGATTGTTTCTTGTTATAAAATAAAATAAAGTAAAATATATCAAATTAAAATAAAATAGTAAAGCAAAATAAACAAAAAATGTATATAAAATAAATTTAAAATGTAAAACGTTTAAGTCAGTAATAAGAATGGTTGTGCTTGTAATTAAGCAAAATTAAGTAAAATTATAAAACAAAACAAAATTAAAATTAAACAAAGTAAAATGATAAAAAATAAAAATAATTATAAAATATAATTCACCATTTTAGCAACACTTGTGAGAGTACTGAGAATACTTTGTGTTTGTTATAAAAAAATCAAGTAAAATAAATAATAAATAAATAAAGAAAGAAGTAACAATGTTTGTGGTTGTAAAAAATAAAAATAAAATAAAATAATTATTATACAATAATAAATAAAAGTATTTATAGTATTTTAGCAACACCAATACTGAGCATATTTCCCATTTAAATTCACTGTATGATACATATTTGTGACTCTGCTGTCTTGATATCAGCATTGGTTATTGAAAAACGCAATTCAGTTGGCCACTACTACTGCTGATCTAATATTACTGGGGCAATATTGGCAATGGATGTCATATATAATAAAATAATAAAGCAAATAAGATTTATTTTAAAGAAAGATAGAACAAACACACATGCATACTGATTTATTGCATTTTGTAATTTCACCGAGTGTACTCTTTGCATATAAAGTGTGACAGGCCAATGATAGATAACGATGCAAATATGCACAACACATAAACACTTACTAGCATTATATATTCCACATGCAACGACAGGTCTCGAAGGCCAAATGTGGCACAGCGACAATGGAATCAGTGATGTTTTTACAGTGCACGCCGACCGTTCTCATCTGACTGCTGGGTTTTTTCTTTCACAGAAAAAAATAATTTCAACAGCTCTAGGCTAGAGCAAGTTATGCATAATAATCAGAACTGGAGGACCCAGTCAGGCCCAGTGTCAGAAAAAAGTTCCTTGATGAATAATACAATGCTTTGGAGAAGCAACAAACAGCACACAACAAAAAGCAAATCTGAATTTCACACTGCAGCTTGGTGCAGATGGGCAAACGTATTGACAGTGTGCCAACCGCGTTAACCTGATTAAATATAGCCATTAAATCTTCGGATGGGCAGATTCCATGCTTTAATATTCAACACTTTCCATGAATACAGTGCACTTTGGTGTTACAGCATTTATTGTTACGCATTAGAAGTGCAAATTCAACATTTTTGGGTTGCTGTTAGATACTGTATGCAAGATAAATGATAAACTATAAAAATTAACCAAGCATGAGCATTTTGGGAAAACGTTTTACTTAAAGTTTACCAAAAAAATATGTGTTTGCATATTATGTAATTATATACATCATTTAAAAGATTGATATCATTAAGATTTTTCTCTTAGGCAGCAAAGCTACATTTATTTGAGCAAAAATACAGAAAAAACAGTACTATTATGAAATATTATTACAATTTCAAATAAATGTTTTCTATTTTAATATATTTTAAAATTATATTTATTTCTGCAATGCAATGCTGATTTTACAGCATCATTATGCCAGTCGTCAGTGTCACATGATCCTTCAGAAAAACAAAAGAAATAATTAAAAAAAAGAAAAGAAAAATAAAAGAAAGTAAGCAAGCTATGGGGGAAAATTCTTTTTATTTTTTTTATTTGAGGAATAGAAAAGTTTATAAATAAGTAAAAATCAACATTTTGTCACTAATTAACCTATAACAACAACAACAACAACAACAACAACATTTAATTATGTATTTAATATTTATAAATATTAAATAAATAATTAAATATTATTTATTTAATATTTATAAATATGAAAATAAATGTTTATTTAATGCAGAAAAAATATACAAATCAAGGTTTTAGTCCAAAAAATTATAAGCCTTTAAAATAAAATCTAATATTTACTTTGACCACCTCAACAACCAACGTTTTCTGCACCTCATTTCACTTGTCATTTATTGAAAATGAAGAAAAAAAAGAGTTCTAGTTCTTATTTTATACCATATTCATGGAAATTGCCACGCGGTGTTGAGCTGGATCTATGAGACGAGGCTTTAATTTCTGAGCTGCCATTTGTCTATGATCTGTGTGCTTCGAAGCGCGCATTAGCACGGCTCTAATCTTGTAGCGCTGGCAGAGTCCTGAAAGAATGAATTACGATTTATGCCTTATCAGCACTAAAAAGTGACAATCTGGAATTTCTGGCACCTTATCTACAGCCTGTGCACAGGGCACGTTTAAACACCTTCTTAAAGGTTGCTGTTGAACAGAAAATGCAGATACTACAGCATTATAAGGGAATGTAGCATGCAGAGTTAAACGGGACCCAGCTGGAAAAATCTTACTGTTTGACAAAGAATTCATTCAAGCGAAAAAATACTGTTTTCCGAAGTACATTTGGAAAGTTTGTGGCTGTTAATGAGGAAGAAATTAATGAGTTGTTTACTTAAAAATAGCATGTTTGCTAGAATTCAACAAAAACTTTATGAAACTGGGATTAAGCATGAAGCTTGTGCTGCATGTCATTTATTGTTTCTCTCCATTGTGAATGTAATGAAAGCATTAACGTATGGATATCTGCCATCTGAATGGAGAGAAATGCCATGAAGTTGTCAGAAAATTAAATGCTAATTACACTCTCTCCCAGCTGACACTGTGCTGTTTAGGAGGAGATTGCTTTTCTTTATGGATCATAGAGGATTGTTGGTTATGGATGATGAAAAGCAAGCCTGTTTGCATTTATGAACGACAGGATTGTGCAAAAAGCTCTCACAAATAAAAGCTGATAAGCGTGCTGGTATCAGAGTTATTCAGCAGGTACCTTTGTGCTGGTAAAAATGCTTCTTTTCATCTCATTTCATACCTCATTTGCATCTGAATTGCAAAACAGTTGAACAAAATTCAAAGTATTTCAGATACTTGACTCTTGCCAATTCCTGCTGCAAATGAGTTTTATACAGATATAGTTTTATATTGTTTTATATATATACAAACACACACACACACACACACACACACACACACACACACACACACACACACACACACACACACACAAATATAGCTACTTTTAAAAGTAATGCTTTACAATATTGCGTTACTCCATAAAAAAAAGTAACCGATTGCCTTTGTTACATTTCATGGAAAGTAATGGACACGGAACAGTTGTGAACCCTGGATAACTTTCTTCAGTCTGTTTTATTTGACATCTTTATGCTGATTGAGCGATTAGATAAAACAGGACACATTTCAGTAAGTTGTACTGTATCTGCCAACATATCTTCTGATATTCATTCATATTTATTTTGTGCTATAACTTGTATTAAAGTGAAAGAGGCTGCACTGCTGCTTGAACTGAAGTGGTTACAGTGATCTGTCACGCCACATTTAAGAGCATCAAAATGGCATTTAGTGTTTGAATTTTCCAATAAAATTGACATTACTTGAGAGCTGAGACTTTGGTTCCTATCAGAAGCAACAAAGCACAAAGCTCTTTGAGATTATTGGATAGGACGTGAGCTACAAATAATGTTATGTGAAGGAGAACCGTGGACCAGGCAACCCTAAACTATGGTGATGTATAGGGTCAAATAGAACCCGCATTAAGGTTTTTTTTTTGTTGTAAAAAAATGCATTATTATCATGTTAACTTTGACTGCCCTATTATGCTCCCTTTTATATGACAGGATACAATGTGTGTGTGTAAATATCCACCAGGAATAGTGACACATGTTTGGCATTCATAGTACTATTTCATTTGAAACTACAATTTGGAATGCACTTGTTTTACTCTATATGAAATGGGACAGTGCATTTTCACTTTATCAGCATATGCATCTATTTCATATGCATTATAATTTCTGGATATACATTTATGTGACAGCTCTCTGTTCTCATTTGCAATATCAAGATCTTGCTGCTTGATGTAAAAATGCTGTAAGCAAAGTTTTTGCATCAGTATGCATAAAATGTCCCTATCACCTGACAGATATCACTGAAATAGGTGTCTGGAGAAATCACACCCGTCTCTCCGTGACAGACCCAGACTCTGTAAACAGCTAAAAAATGGTCAAGAGAGTGACTCATGCTTTTTAAGCAGTCAAAACACTAGCCAATCAGAATCGCTCTCTGCACATTCTGGTTTGCTGACATCAGGTTGGCTAAAATGATTTTGGAGGTCAGAGATTTGGAAAGAGGGACTATGACTCTAGTCACCAATAACACCTTTGAATGAATATAAGACTAAATTGAAAACTAAAACTAAGCACTCTTATTTTTATTCTCTGTGTTAAACTAACTCACAGGACAATTGAGAATTTAAGTGTGAAACTAGTTTTGAAATATAGTATTCAAACAAATTTTGAACGTCTAGAGTTTTTACTTTGGTTCTATAAGGAAAGGACTATTAAAAAGCCCAAAAAAGCACCACAACAGTAGTTAATAGTTCAAATCTTCTGAAGTCATACAATAGCTTGACTTTTATCTGGTATTATTAGCCGAAACTGATTCAAATACAGAATAAAAACAAGCTTCTCTGTTAATATATTGCACTATAGTGTGTTAAAATTCAAAGTTTACCATTCATGATCTTGGAAATAAGCTTCATCTTTTTGCATGTATTTTATCTCCTGATTCAACAACATTATTTCAAACTCTTCAATTTCTATTTTACTTGAATTACACTTTTCGTGGAGTTAAATATTATACTGTATGTATATGTTGTTGAATTAATTATTAATTTAACTAATTTTACTAACATTTAAATCATTAACCGCTTCAACATGCACACTGTTAATGAAATCACTGTCAAACACTTATAAGCACGAATAAAACTATTATTATATATTTAAATATTAGGTAACACTTTATTTTAAGGTGTCCTTGTTACATGTTACATGTACTTACTATTATAATAACAATAAATTATGCATAATTACATGCAGGTAACCATAAACCAAACCCTAATCCTAACCATATACTGTAGTAAGTACATGTAGTTAATTAACATTACTCAGTACTTAAATGTATAATTACACTGTAACAAGGACACCTTAAAATAAAGTGCAACCAAACTCAGTGAATAACTGTATAAGGCCAATTAATTTGCATACATTACAAAGCATAAATCTTTATTCAGATTTCAGAATGAGCACTTTGTCACATATATTGTGCACCTACTGATTTGATGTAAACCAAATTTTAAAACAAATAACCGTTTACGAGCTTAAGATGTAAGAAGGCACAATACTCGTTAAGAAGGCAATGTTTTCTCATTAAAATGAAATGATACTAATAGTAATATAGTGATGCAGTGGCTTTGCTTTTTATAATGTCATGAGCAATTCAGTTCTATATTATAGATCTGGGGTTTAGATGCATTTTGACAGGTTTGATATCATTAGCGCCAAACACTATTGATCGCAATGATCATGGCTAGGCAACAAATGAGATTTGAGCGATATGGCAGAGAGGAAGATTATGAGTAAAAAATAAATAAATAAAAGCTTAAATTTCAGTATCTTCCTCACATAAACTGTATATGACTTCAGAAGACTTTAAATTAAACATCCAAGTCGTATGGACCGCTTCAACGGAGCTTTTAGTGTTTTTCTTGTTCTCTTTGATGCCTAACAGAATAAATCAAAAACCTTTCACTGTATTGACGAGAGCAGCTTGGACAAGAGAAAGAAAAGTTCAGAACAGGTTTAGAACATCACTCACGCAGACACAGAGGAACCTCTCCGTTCCAGGAGCCGTTGCCGACGCACGTGAGGACGGCGGGGAAGGACAGTTCGTATCCCATCAGGCAGCGGTAGCTCACGCTGGTGCCCCACTCGAACACAGAGCCCTCCACCTCACCGTTAGACACGCTGGGCGGAGGAGCGCAGGTCACCGCTGAAGAGACAAACACATGGAGAGAGATCTGAGTTCATTAGGAATGCATGAAAGCCTGGCGACGCTGTCATTCATTTGCACATGCTGCCGGTGTTGTTTCAAGGGTCGATTCAATAAAGGAATTATGCAAATGAGGTAATGCCACAAATGTGGTCGCAAAATTGAGGTTGTTTGGTCAGTCTGGTCTAGACTTGAGACTATTTTTCTATTTATTTTTTTTAAAAATATGTCTCTTAAGCTCATCAATCTGTATTTATTTGATCAAAGAGGCGATAAAAACAGTAATATTGCTAAATATTATTATAACTTTAAAATAACTGTTTTCTATGTGAAAATATTTTGAAACATAATTTATTCCCATGATGCAAAGCTGAATTTTAAGCATCATTACTTCAGTCTTCAGTGTCACATGATCCTTCAGAAATCATTAGAATATGCTGCACAAGAAACATTTCTTATTATTATCAGTGTTGAATAGAGTTGAAGAGAGATTTGTATTTTTGTGGAGACTAAAACAGAAACAATGTAAAAATAAACACACGTTTCAAACTTAACCAATACTAGTCCTGTCTCAATGTGTGCTAGTGTGGTTTTATTTGTTGTTTACTTGTTTACCAAACAGATATTACAAAAAACACAGGCAATGATATTCACAAACATGCCCTCATTTAAGACGGTTTCCCTAGGCGTTTCGAACCAAAATATACAACCACTACAGACGAAGCACACATTCCCACTGAGCACGAGAGAGTAATAAATTAACTTCATCTTAATAAATGTTAATCTAATAAATACCGCACAAAAACAACATCATATTTCATATGCAGGTCACTCAAGCACACATTCATCATGGTGTCTACATTTAGACTCAGCTGTTTCATTTGTTCCCACTGAGCAGGAATTTGATTCATTCATATTCACTTCATTAAACCGGAAACTTGAATACCCTCATGTAATAAATTAACATGATGTTTGGATTTTAAAACATCTGAAAGTCTGTCAAACACTTGAGAGTTCAAATGAATGTTAATTTGGAATTGTCCCACAGTGTTAGTATTTTGTTGCTAGCTGTCCCACATCACACACACACACACACACACACACACACACACACACACACACACACACACACACACACACACACACACACACAAATGATCTGAGTACAATTACTGCTGTCAGGATCACTAGAAAACAAAAACTTTAATTTGCCACCTGTTTCCACACTAACAATGCCAACCAAATAGTGATAAATACTGCAAAATTAAATTCACCATTCACTTTTCACATCCAGACACATCGATCACGGAAAGAAAAAGTCAACCAAACTTCCTCATGTAGTGTCAGCGTAGCCGACATTGAAGTCCTGATCTGTATTTTGAGGCAGTACTGCCCTCTGGCCAAGCTTTAATATTTTGTAGACTTGTCTTGAAAGCTTCTCGCTGAAGAAAGGAAGGGATTTTTTCCTGTCGTTTTTCTACCGTCAAGGACTATGTTCCACTTCAACATCATATAATAAAGCACAAACACTGTATTCAATACGTCACTGATAATCACCCCAGCAGCTTAAAGTGTTATTTATGAACGGTGACTAAAACACAGGGTTTTTACAGCACTTTTGCTTGTTTTCAAGGTGTTAAGAGGCGTGGAAGAGGCTGGTTAAGCACAACATTAGCTGGAAATCACCTCAGGGCTGAGAGTCATCTTTTGCAACCTGGTTTCACCTCAGCAACTGTTGCATCATCTCTATTCGAGTTTTCAGAGGAGACTTTGGTGTCGTTTTGTGTATGGATCGAGTGTTAAATCCGTGCGAATGTTTATTTACAAATAACATGCTAGGACTTCCTGCATTGGCGAAATCAACAGAAGTCAGCAAACGTCTGCAGGGCCAATCAAAAGATGTTTTAAATTGCAAATCTCGAATTGAAAAAAGGACGCGGGGGGAGCAGATGGAAACTCGTGAGCTGATATTCTGACAGTGTTGGAGAGCAGTCGGTGGGGAGCAGCTGGGGTTTGGACGGCGTATGAATAAATGATGAGATGTTTTGGAAAGCAAGTGCCCCAATAAAACCTCTAAAAAAGATGTGTGGAGTTGCGGCGCTGCTCTGTAAAGATCCTATTGTTCATGTGTAAATCTACCCAGGCAAAACTAATAAATTAGACTCAAAGGTCAATTGCGCGTCTATTAGTTCATCACATTGAACAGCCATCAGCTTTCGTTAAAGGGACAGTTTAAACCAAAATAACAAATTTACTTAACCTCGTGTCATTACAAACCCTTTCTTACATGAAACACAAAATAGCATTTAAAAAAAGGTCCACAAAAGAAATGTTTTGTAGGTTTAGGAAGATTTGTTATTACTCATGTCATTCCAATCGAGTTGCTACTTTCCTCTCTTTTCTATTAGCTGTTATACTCCATCTCCCTTCTTAATTGTACAAGATATGCAAGCAAATTGATTGTATCAAAAAGCAGCTCCTTCAACCATGACGAGAGACAGATCAGAGATCATGTGAGGCGCTCCTCAGAGCCTGTAACACATCAGTGGTTCTCATGACCGATCGTGACATGACACAGGGGAATATTTAAAACTAAATGAATGGAAGATTATCAGTAACTCGTGGAAGACTTCAATTTCAGTCAGTTCTAGACCTGGAATGTAGTGTTTAAGTAGTATAGAGAATTTTTGGAGCACTGACGATGTTGAAAATCTTCATAACTCACTGTCTAATCTTCTCATTAATTTAATAAAAAAAAAAAACACTATATACTTAAATATATACATGTTAAACATATATCTATAAGTGTGTGTATATACATATAGTCTACATAATATATTAAACATATGTATACAGTAAATAAGTCTTTAATGTGGTGACAAATCTCCCAAATTTGCAACACAGCTACTTCTACAGCCATTTTTGGAGCTCGACAGGTCCGTCAAACTGAATTCCCTTTTAAAAAAATCCTCCTTCTGGGTTCCACAGAAGAAAATAAAGTCATTCGCGTTCGGAGCCACATGAGGTTGAGTAAATGATGACATATTTCATTTTTGGGTGAAGCGCTGCTCTAAGCTTTGTGCTTCATACAATTCTCTTCAGCAGGAAAACATGCCTTGCACGACTGCCTGGCTGATCTGGAGGTGTTGGAAACGTCCTGCGAGCTGCTCGTAGCTTTGGAGATTAAGTGTGAAGGCAGGACAGAAGATCCCTCCGCAGAAGAGCACACTGGCCGTAAGCCTGTGGCTTATAGTGCCGCTGCTTCAGTAAATATATGAGACGCTGGGAGAGAGCAGCGAGATGACTCCAGACTCCAGCGGCAGGGCTGTCCGACCCAATCAAAGTCAAAAGCGAAGGGATAAAGCAAGCGCAGCCGCTTTCTGCGGTGGTGACCTGGACGATTGAAAGCATTCACATATAGGATGCAGGATGTATAATGTATAATAAATGAGCGTAGCGGCTGTTCAAGGTGTGTGGAGACAGCTTTAAGCAGACACGAGCGTGATGAAGATGATGATGATGATTTTATGTGTGAATGTCATGGCTCAGGGGTCGGGTTTAATGAGACATGGAAGCTAACAAGGTTAAAAACTGAAATGCTAAGTGTTCACGTCTCTCGGAAGGGTGTTGAATATTAAATCCACTGCTATTAAATAGATTCATGCACCTAACTTAATTATTAAGGCAACACATGCTATAAGCCTTGTTTGTTGATGCTTCAGTTATCTAGTGAAATATTTCAAGTACATACTACACACACTAAGTGTGATGTACTGTATGCATACAGACTTCATACAAACAGCTTTAACAGTGAAGTGTCAGGTTTAGTCCATTAAAAACAACCCCCATCCCAAAATTTAAAATGGTTATTATTACACTTAAGCATTCAGAGTAACCGTGGCTGTATAGAGAAAAACAAAACAGTCCATATGATTCCTGCACAATATATAAAGTCATCAGAACTCACTAACGAGAGGGAAACAAATCTAAATGTTGAGATTGAGTCCACGGCAAAAAACCAAAAAGAATTACACAATAAGAATTCAGAGTTCTATGAAACAATTTAATCTCGCAAGACCTAAATCTCAGAATTCAGACAAGAATGTCAATTTATGAGATGAAATTCTGAGATGAAAATAAGGAAGAATTTCAGAATGGTAATATATAGTACAAACTTGCAACTGAGAGATGCCAAGCTTTTAAATGATACCCTACATACAAACAAAAAGAGAAAAACACCCTAAAAAGTTGCTTAAATAAAAATGGCAGAGACGGAAAAAAAAAAAACAGAATTAATATGTAATTTGCAGTGTCAGTAATTTGCAGTCTTGCTGGACGCTGATGCGACATTTTAATGGTTTGATCGACCCTAAATGTCAACATGTTCTGGCTCGACCAATGGCGTGAGTTTACCAGCCTGCCTCCAGCTCTAAAAGGCTTGAACTGCAGCAGCCTCTTGCAGCTGTGTTCTCTACAGGCCATGTTTTGCATCACGTTTGTGTGTGTTTTGCAGTCGCTCAGCATGTGTTGCACGTAGAAAGGCCCATCGCTCAAGCGGGTCCCTGAGGCCGTCCACAGCTCAGAGTGATGACAGAACCGCGCGTCACTGGTGCTCATCTGCGCGACTGACCCGAGGTGAACAGCAGTGTTGCCAAGTATAAAGCATTTCCTCCAAAACACCACCTTTATTCTCAGCCAAGGTGCTTTGACAAGACTTCCGAATCTTTTTCCAGCTAACCTTAACCCTTCCCCCCAGCAACTGCTTACCGTTGTGTTGTTTACTGTTCTGGGAAAATATCGACCAAAGTTTTGGTCTGAAAAATTTATCTGCAAACACATCAGAAAAGTACATAAAAGGGTCTGAGTCCGATACAAGCCCACGTTTAAAATGAGGTACTGTCAATGAAAGACCATTTACTAACACGCAGGTAGTCTACAAAACCAAACCTCTGGAAACACAAAGAGGAAAACAGACTGACCCATATGAAACACCAAGTCACTGTCATTAATGACTAAAATCAACACTATTACAATGCTTTTAAAGTGAAAACAACTGACACGCTTGAGAAACAGGCTCACTGGTCTCCTCTCGCCTCGGTCTTTAATGAGACCAAAAAAAAAACAAAAAAAAACAAACAAATAGATAAATAAAAGTCTGAGTTTTGAGATAAAAAGTTGCAATTAAATAATTACATTTAATTTTTTAGTATTTTTTTTTTCATGGCAGAAACACCACAAAAGTAGACCAATTCTAATATATTGCAGTCAGAATTTCTATTTATTTGTTTAAAATTTTCCTGGAACCTGCTTAAAGTTCAACACCACCATTTGATACATAATTATGGATGCATGACTATAGTGCTATTAAATGATTAATCGGGATTAATTGCATTCAAAATAAAAGTTTTTGTTTACATAATATATCTGTATGTACTGTGCATATTTATTACGTATATAAATACATACACATACATGTATATATTTAAGAAAAATGTTATGTTTATATATATATATATATATATATATATATATATATATATATATATATATATAAATTATATGAATATAAACACATACATGTAAATACATGTAAATATTTTCTAAAAATATACTGTATGTATGTGCATTTATATATACACATAATAAATATACACAGATAAATAACTAATCAAAAGTTTGTGTGTGTACTATTTAAGAGCATGTTTAGAGTTACACTCTTACAATGGAAGTAATCATGCCAGCTTCTGGTGGCTGAACAGAATGTCCATCTGGTTTTCAACAGAATGGATGCAGACATACTATAATACTTACAGAGCGGAGACAGGTTTATGATTGGAATTGCAAGACAATGGTTTAGCACATCTGTTCACCTCCATGAAAACAAGTGGGTTACGTCATCTCTCTTCTTGGGATATTTGTACAAACATCGTGCAATTTATCTGCATTACACCATGATAACAGGTGCAAGACTGGATGTAACGCTATGTAGACAAGGTTACTGATCTATTCTACCATACTAGTCTAATGTGGACACAATATTTAAGTCTTGTGATGGCAAAAGAGCAAAAAACGAGTTTTTAATTAGTCTTTTCAACTTCCAGTCAAGACATAAGAACATTTTTTGTTTATAGAATGTGCTGTATCTTCAATACAAGCATATTTTGACTTCTTTCAGGTATAAACAAATGAAAAACAAGTGGAAACAATCTGCCAGTGTGCTGTTTTTACACAGCAAAATCCTTCTCTTAATGAGCAATATTATCTTATTTTTCTAGTTTAAATATCCGCATTTTTTGAAAACAAGATAACTTGCATAACACTGCATAAGATATTAAGACTTGTTTTCATAGATTGAATTTTGAATATAAGTGCATCTTGTCTTTCCACTTGTCTTCAAATTTACTTCCATTGTAAGCGCCTTAAAGTAAAAAGACTAATCAAAATAATTTTCTGCATTAATCGACATAATGGCAATGCTGTTTATTTGATTACCTTATCTATCTATCATCTATCTATCTATCTATCTATCTATCTATCTATCTATCTATCTATCTATCTATCTATCTATCTATCTATCTATCTATCTATCTATCTATCTATCTATCTATCTATCATCCATCTATCTATCATCCATCAATCTATCATCAATCTATCATCCATCCATCCATCCATCCATCCATCCATCCATCCATCCATCCTATACTTTATAGGATTTCATTTTTTACAGTTATCAATTGTAATACTTAAAAATGTAACGTATTTTAGTTATTTGCCAATGCAATATTTAAAAGTTTTCCATCTAATATTTATATTTTATATTTCTACTTTTTATTTCAGCTTTATTTCAATTAACAAAGTTAATAGTTAAGTTAATCATTTTAGTTAACAATAATAACCTTGATCCCAAAGCATTTCTCTATGCTTAAGGCCCAAGGGAACAATTCATCCCAGGCTTTGTGAATTTAAGCAAAGGCCCTGCAGAGCATAACTGGACATATTTATATTCCCTATAGAAATTACTATGACTTTTCCAGGCCTGGAAATCACATTTTTTAAAATTCCTTGATACTCCCATGTGTGTGACGGACTTGCATGCTAATCTCAGATAGGTCACTGGACACTGACAGTCTTCAGCTGCACTGTCTGCGGATGCTGAAACCAAGAGCAATGAAGGAGAAACTGAGAGCGAGATGAGCCCTCGGGCACAAATGCCTCGCAGCAGACTTCACCGCCGACTGACGGGAGGCGCGCCTGAGGGTCCGTCCTGCCACAAATCACTCACGGGCTACGATCCATCCACGCCGGGCCCAAGAAATGGCTTTCTAATGACTTCGCATTATGGCCTATTAGAACGCTACATTGATGTTTCTCTGCAGGATCTCACCGAGCAATTTGCTCTCTGTGTTTGTTCTCAGAATTTTAATGGCCACCATTTCCATGTACAGTACGCAATGCAGATTTCTTTAGCTAACAAGATGGTATTGAGTGTGGAAAAACAGGTCTAAATGAGATGGATTCTAGATATTTATGCTTATATCCATCAAGGACTAATGTTATAATGAGGATGGTGAAGTCTCAAAAAAATATCAACTATTCCAAGCAACAACAGTCAATAGTGTTTTAGCACTAATGAGAACGCCGGAGGAAGGAAAGTTTCCTCTCAGTGATTTGTAAACGGATGTGAGCATGTGGGCTGCCAAAGAAAATCTGATATTGGCTCAAATAAATAAATAAATAACGGCTGAAAGGAGAGCGCTGAATGCCACAGACAAGAAATGACGCTTATCGCAAAGCCAAGATTGAATCAATGCTGAATACTGCGGAACGCTCCAGTGATGGAAAGACCTGTGAAATACACAAAGGTATAAAGGATGACACAGTAGCATTATTTAATAGGGGAGAACGGTTAGTAATGATTGTACATATTTCACACTGTATGTGTCACAATAGTGGAATACCTAATAAACTACTAAATGTCCAATAAAAGGGACCCTGATGTGACCGCTAAGAAGGGGGTTAGGGGTACTTGGAAAATTTGATACAAAAAAAATCAATTAAGAAATGTATTTTTTAGGGCGATCCTAGGGACAATCCTAATTTGTAACAGTAAGAAATACAAATCTCCATATGATTTTACCTAAATAAATAAATACTAATAAAAAAGTTGCTGCTGTTGTAATAATAATAAAAAAAAAAAAAAAAAAAATATATATATATATATATATATATATATATATATATATATATATATATATATATATATATATATATATATATATATATATATATATATATATATATATATATATATATATATATATATATATATATATATATATATATATATATTTTTTTTTTGTATATAATGAAAAATTGTTCATTGTTGAACATTTAAAATCACAGCATTCATTTTAAAATAAATTGATAACTAATTGTTATTAATTCTAATTTTTGCTGTTGTAATAATAAATACTGCATGGAAAAATATAAAATCATAAAAAAAAAAAAAAAAAAAAATTATATATATATATATATATATATATATATATATATATATATATATATATATATATATATATATATATATATATATATATATATATATATATAATATATATATATATATATATATATTATTATTGCAATAACAAATATGCACTAACTAGAAGAAATTGAAACCTAAAAAAACAACTGCAAATAAAACAAACCAGTCCTAAATTAAAAATCAATCCAAGAATAATTATAATTTAAAAAAAAAACACAAAATAATGTTAAAATTAAATACAATAGGCAGTTATTTGTCATTTGTTTGGTGATTTGATAATTAATTTATTAAGTTAATGATTTTAATGGTTTTTAAAACCAATGATGAGTTACTTATATATTTATTCAAATGAATTTTAATAATTTGGGCTATCCGCAATTTTGTGTTATTGGACACCTAAAAACATAGCATTCATTATAAAAAAATAAATAAATAAATAACTACAAAAAGGTTTGAAAAAAATGTAAAAATCAAAGAGAGTGTTATAGTACGTAAGATGCACTTAATGATCAATCTTAACCTAAAATCCTGATTTTGAAAATATTCACGTCCATTTCATTTGTCGTCTACCTGAGCACAGAGGCCATGTGCTCAGTCCTGGTTATCACCGGTTTAGATCGTCTCAGTAATTGAAGGATACGGGAAGTCGACGAGCGTTCCTGCAAGAGGGCGCTCAGAGAGAAGCACTGTCAAATATTCATGAATCTCCTCTCTCTCTCACTCTCTTCTGACATATGAGAAAAAGTCGTGGTTAACCCTTATTCTTTGATGCTTTCCTTCAGAAACAATGGCCCGTTTACAATCCAAGAAGCCTTGGCAACTACAGAGCAACATCTGTTTGTTTGTGGCACTCAATGCCTCGGCAAACCACCAAAAAGTCTCAGTATCGTAATTTGAGAAAAAGAAAGGTCTTCAAACTCTGTACCTTGGCAGGTGGGTAAAGTTCCGCTCCAGGTGCCGTTGTGGGTGCAGGTGCGGATAACGAAGCTCCCGTTCTCCATCAGGTAGCCGGGCTGACAGGAATACGTCACATTCTGGCCGATGGTGAAGTCCTCGCCGAACCTCAGGCCACTGGCAGGTATGCCCGGATCCCCACAACTGATCACTAATAGAGCAGAAGAACGACAGCGCTCCAGATGTAACGCTTGGAAGAAAGCGCATTATGGAAATGTATGTCTTGAAACAGTGACACCATTATTTTTGTGAGCGTACATGAAGAGTCTAAACACACAACATCATTAAACTGTTTATGGATTCAAGACTGTCTCCCAGGGAACTAAAACTAAACAAACAATTATTCTGGATGCTTCTGTTACAGTTCTGCCTGTCACACTGAGAGTATAATGGTCAAGCCTCGGGTTAGACACTACAGCTGAAAAATGCACAACATCTTCAGTTCAACAACACTTAAACTGTCAAGCATCAAGCACTTTATTGCATTCATCATGAAATGATTCATAATAATACTATCATTGCAGTAATATTCGCTAGTAAACAATCATTTTATAGGTTATATTAATTAGCGGTGTTTGCTAAAGCAAAAATCTCTGACTATTACTAATACTTTACCTCAGCATGTAACTCGCCTTCATGATTTGGGGTCAGGAAGATTTTTCATTTTTTTTAAAGAAATTAATACTTTTATGTACCAAGGATGCATTAAATTGATCAGAAGTGACAGTAAAGACATTTATAATGTTACAAAACTTCCATTTAAAAAAAAACTTTCTATTCATCAAATAATCCTGAAATAAATGTATCATGGTTTCCACAAAAATATTAAGCAGCACAACTGATTTCAACATTGATAATAATAAGAAATTATATATGAGAAGTACAATTAATTTATATTTTAATGTTAATTTTAACTTTGCATTAAAGAATAAATTGCATTTTAAAATATATTTAAACAGTTATTTTGAATTGTAACCATCTCACAATATTACTGTTTCTACTTTATTTTTGATCAAATATGCATCTTTTGTGAGCATAAGAGACTTAAAAACCATTCAAAAAATCGTACCGGCCCCAAACATTTGAACAACAGCGTATCCATATCATTTTACAGCGCTCATAATCAGATTACAGATTACGTATTCACACAATGACAGAAAATTATTTATACATCATTAATTTTATATGATTAATCTGTTCTATCTTTTAAATTTTTCATTTAAAACAAAGCTGACCGCTTTCAAAAATGTATATTATAATTTTACATTTTTATGATTTAATCGATTAGCATTATCAATTTACGAACCTCCTGCAGTTCCTTCACAAACCACTCAGGAAACTTAAAAAGTATTTTCTTTTCTTTTTTATAATGTAATGACAATGTAATATTTGATGCACTGCACATTGTTGGTAGCAGAATAAATAAATATTCATTGTTTTTGTTTTATATCAATATGGTACAAAATGATTCTATTCAAATCAACATGACTATCAAGTTAGGTCAAAAGTAATCTAGAAGTAGTCAGATTACAATATCTAAAAATATGTAATGTAATAGATTAGATTTTTGTCATGTAATTTGAAATCAGTATTGGGCTACAATTTGTAAGTAATCTTTTCAGCACCGCTAAGCAACTACTTGGAAACCACCTAGAACAGCCTAGCAACCATATAGGATATTAAAAATAGCATGTACAGATAAATCGCACTGGACTATCTGCATGTTAGCCTGAATTTGCATTAACAGTACTGGTATAAAGTCAATGGTTACATGACATTTTAAAAAGACAAATTATTTCAAGTTTTAAAATGCATGCAAGCACAGTGCATTTGGGGCGGGACTTCCTGTTTGACTAATCAATGCCAGACGGGGGAGTGTTTAATTACATTCATCATTTGTGCCATTCTGAAATGACTTCACCTTTAACATCCACAGTTTATCTTGTCACATCAACAAAGAGCATCTCATCGGAGCATTGAGTAATGTCATGTGAAATTCACCGCAGTCCTGCAGCACTCCTCTGCTCATTATTCTCCCACTACCCCGACATCAATCTCGCATTATACGTCAGTGTGAGATTGATTCTGCCTGTCATCTCATCCTACTATTACTTAGACAGCGGCAGTAATAAATCTGGCTCCATTAATGAGATTGCTCACGAGGTGAACAGGGTCCACATCTGAGCAACAACAACCGCATGATAAGAAGGTTGGGCTAATTACAAATGGGCGTCTCGTTATTACGGAAAGTCTTTCCTGTTTGAATGCCAACATTTATTGAGAGACTCAGTTGGGGGGGGAAACAAAACAGATGAAGGAAAGCTTGAATGCTGCCAACATGTTTGAGTTTTTCCAGGATGTAAGACAACAGCTTGGGTACGTACGGGTGCAGTTGGGCTCGCTGCCAGACCAGGTACCGTTCAGAAGACACTGACGGGAGGGAGAACCCGAGAGCCGGTATCCATCCACACACGAGTAGATGATGGAGTGAGAGAAGGTGGTGCCATGAACACGCGAAATCCGCCCATTAGCCGGAGTCCCAGGATTCCCACATTGAACAGCTATTGAATGAAAAAGAATCGCATTAGCAGAAAAACACACTTCCAGACGGGTCATTTCCTTCATGCAGGACTTTCTGAACATGATAGCCTTTGAAAAATGAATATGCTTGTGATTGCAGGAGGTATGCTGTAATGGTAAATGATTTTTCAAAGTTGCAAATAAATATTATTGGAGCACATCTTACAAGGAAATACCATTTTAGTTTTTCTAAAAATTATTTTTAGTTATTACAAAATTATTTCATTGTGCTGCTTGCCATTTCTGCCTTTAATTTAGTTACTAGCAATTTCTGAGTGATTTCTTTTCCAGTGTATTTGTATAAAATGTCATAGCAGACTCTCTGAAAATTTGCTTCGGTTATTGTTAACTACAACTATTAGAAAAATATTTGTGTTAATTGAAATAAAATTGGAAAAAAATAAAATAAAATAAATTATATATATATATATATATATATATACACAGTATATATAAATATTAGATGAAAAGCTTTAGTGGAAATTAGAAATGTTGCCTTGAAAGCTAACTGAAATAAGTCAAGGTCAAAGTACTAAAATTATTAAAACTGAAATAAAAAGAAATTAAAACTAAAAAATACTAAAGATAATCATAGTAATAATAAACATCAAATGACAGCATTATTAAAACTTAAAATAAAATTTAAAATATTACTTTTAAGCTAATTCAAAAATATGAATAAACAGTAAAATAATATACTGTATGATTAATAAATAAATAAGTATAATATACGTTTATTTATCAAAATAATTGGCACACTTTCAGAAAATTTGCTTCGGTGTTGTGTTGTTATAGTTAACTACAACTATTCAAAATAATTTATGTTAAGTGAAATAAGGTTGAAATTAAATAAATTTGAAATATTAGATGAAAAACTTAAAATAAAATTACATAGTAGTAACATCGCTAAACATGAAATAAAACAAATAAGTCTAAATCGAAATAAAACAAAAAACAAAAGCACATAAAATTACTAAAACTTAAACTAAAATAATAATAAAAAAATCTAAATAAATAAATAATAAATAAAAAAATAAAATCCCGCTTTAGTTTGAGGACCAGTGAGGGAGAATGAGGCATTAATATGTGCTTTATAAGTACTAATGAACAACCAATATATGCTAGTAATATGCACACTAATAAGCAACTAGTTAATAGTGAGAATTGATCTAAAGCTAATTCAAAATGTAAATAAAAAATATAATAGTACTTCATTGAGCACAAATTGACTATTCTGTACTCATTTGGATTGATTTTAAAGAGCCTGATATGTTTTTACTTGGATATTTTTGCAAAGGTAATAGACTTCTTTCAGTTTTCTCCCCTCACGCATGGGTTGAGTGGGGTTAAACTGCAGGAGATGTTGGTGTTTGTTCGGCCTGGAAAATCACAGGGGGGCATGATGGGATTTAATGCAAGACAAGCTGTTAGACCAGAGCTGCGTAGCAAAAACATTCAAGCTTGAGAAATTTCCGCCTCCTGGGACCTGCGCGCTAACAATCTGTAAATCTGTTTTATAGCCCAGCATGGCGCTGGACCGCAATAACCTGTCACCCTCGAGATGACACGGACAATGCGTCAGACTAAAAGAGCTGCAAAAGCAGCAGAAAAAAAAAAAACCCTTTCCTCAAAAGCCTCCAGTGCAAGGTCGTCTTTTGCGTGAATTACAGAACGCATGAATGCCATGACACCGGCTGAAATGTTCGATGTGAGAAAAGACTTCTCGGTTGATGCATATCAGCGTCCCGGTGTGTACTCGTGCCGCTCCTCGCTGTGCGCATGCATTATGCATGGTGTCTAAAGGAGTTACTTACGTTTGCAGGTGGGCTGTCGGCCTGACCAAGTGCCGTTGGGGAAGCAGATCCGTTCTGCCGAGCCGTAGAGCGTGTGACCCGTGGCACAAGTGAAGCGCACTTTAGCGTGCTGCTGAAAGCTGCCCTCCTCTCGGGTGGCATGGGCCGGCGTGCCCGGATCCCCACAAGCACCTCGTTTATCACCTGAGGAGACAAGTGCACATATATTCTAAATACTATTCTGCATACTTCATCCTCATTTTTACAGCTGAGGGAGCACATGTATTTTTCTACTTGGACAGAAACAAACTGCATGTTTCTTCTCGAAAAAAAAAAAAAAAAAAGTTGATAGTAAGTTGCTGGAAGTATGCAACCCATGGGAGTCTGAAACTGCAGACTTTGTCAATATGTAAGACATAATATACAGTTAGTCAGCCATTATTACAACAAACTCAAAGCTGAGGGGTCTTGTATCACACTAAAACAGTTCATTTTGCCATAACAGCCTGCTGACTCAACACTATCTTGCTTATTACATGGCGACACTTGCTAAATAAATAAACAGATGGATATGAAAAATTGATTTGAGTTGAAATAATTATTTCCAAATGGCAAACTTCACTTTTTCTTTTTTGTATTTTGCTAGTTATTTATGCATTAATTATGTATCTGCCAAAAGATTCAAGAAATGAACCATTTAAAATATATTCTCTGAAAACAAGTCTTAATATATTACAAAATTTTGCTAGGAAGTATATTTAGCTTGTTTTAGGGACAGATATTTAGATATTTTTAGTGGATAAATAAATAAACAAACAAGACAAAATATAATGATTTTACTGTTAGCATAGAATGATTTCTGAAGGCTTATGTGACACCGAAGAAAATTCTTAAAATATATATAAAATGATAAATATTATAATATCATTTTTTAATATTAAAAATGAAAACAGTTCTCCAAGTATTGTAATAATGATTATTATTTCACAGTATTACTGTTTTACTTTATTTTTGATATAATAAAAAAGTAAAATAAATAAATAAATGAATAAAAAACAGAAAAAAAACAGTATTTTTTTGTCTTTTGTCCAGTAAAAATATGTAAACATTCCAATCTATCTATCTATCTATCTATCTATCTATCTATCTGTCTGTCTGTCTGTCTGTCTGTCTATCTATCTATCTATCTATCTATCTATCTATCTATCTATCTATCTATCTATCTATCTATCTATCTATCTATCTATCTATCTATCTATCTATCTATCTATCTATATGTGTGTGTGGAAATGTGTGTAGATATGTATGTGTGTGCGTGTATGGTATTTGTGTTATCATAGATTTCAGTTGCTTTCAAGGGAGTTAACTGGAAATATAGGTTTCGGGTCATGTGACTATTCACACCAGCCATGTCAAAACGTCCACATGAAATCTAGACAGTCATTTGTAGTGTAAATTACACCAACAACCCTTTTCTCATCCTTCAAAACTCAAACACTAAACTAAAATGTGATCATAGATGTGACCACTGGGATTAAATGAATTAATGAAAGACAGTTTGACAGCAAAACAGACCCGCTCAGAGATGTATCGGAGATATTATAAATGTAAGCGGGACCAGCGCTGCCCTCGGATCAGTTGAGAGTTTCTTTTGGCCACAGAGGAGTTTTTCAGCGTGCCAAACTGCCACAGCTCGGATAAAGAGCAGTTACGGATCTCAAAGGAACACTTCCCCTGTTCTCTGAGCTGTCACTCACCATGCTGTTTCAGAAGATTTGAGGAGAGGAACTTTCTGTGCGTGAAAATACTATTTGATTGAGCTTACACAACCTTTTTGCTCACCTGCCTCGTAAGATTAGGTAGAGATATGAACTATGACAGCCAATAGAAAGGCAAAAACAATGACGACTGCTTTTTATTACTGGAAAATTTCCCACTTACTCGTGCATTTCACCTCTGCTCTAGCTTGTTTCCTAGCTTTCTAATAAACCTGTATGCTATAAATATTGCTTGCTCTGTGACGAATCGCTTATGTTCCTCTATTGTAAGTCACTTCGGATAAAAGTGTCGGCTGAATGCATAAATAATGAATAGCTCAGCAAAAAATAAATATATTTGTACTTTACAGCACTTTGATGTCTTTCCTAACTCGCATGGCTTTATTTGTTTCCAAGAAACAGAAAAGATGATGTTTTGAAGAATGTTCATACTGCTGATGGTGATGGTGAAGACTTTTATACTGATATGAAAGATTTATAATTCCACAAAACATCATACAAAAACAAAATGGATAATAATAATGATAATAATAAATGTTTCTTGTGCAGCAAATCAGCATATTACAATGATTTCTGAAGGATCATGTGACACTGAAGACTGGAGTTATGATGCTGAAAATTCAGCTTTGATCACAAGAAAAAAAAATTACATTTTAAAATATAGAAAACAGTTATTTTACTGTATTTAACTTCTTTTAAAAACATGAACAACTTTTGAATGATATATATATTATTTTTCTAATAAAACATATATTCACACAGACATCTTATTTCTGTGCATTCAAATCTATTGTATGACTTCACAAGACTTGAAGTATTTCAAACGAGTAACAAATATAAAGGTGTTTTTTTTTTGTCCTTTTTTTGAGCTTGACAGCCCAGTCGGTAGTTTAACGTCTCCTTTTGTGTTTCACACGAGAAAGAAACTCACATACAGGTTTGGAACAACACGAGGGCGAGAAAATGACAATTTCCACTGATGTGTGAACTATTCCTTTAAGAGACACATGAAAACACATATTGCCATTTTGAAGTGCAAAAACCAGGCGAAATTCTCAAGAGAAACAATTAGACGCATTTATATGTTGTTACAGGCGAATTTGCAGGCGCGTGAGAGATGCGACACCTTTCCAAATGACAGTGTGATATGCAACAGGCTATCAATTATCATCTAGCGGCTGCCAGCAGAAGCCATTAGCATAAATAATTATGGTAAAATATTCATTGAACAGAGCCGGACGGCACACGTCGCAGACACTCCGAGCACCGAGCCCTGTTGGAGTCAGCCGATGACCCGGAAATCAAATCCTTTTTAATTACGTGTACCAGCACCCCGAGGCCAATCAGAAAGCCCAGACTCAGCAAACGGCCCGCGGACCCGAGGGAACGACTAACCAGTGATTAAAAGCAGCCGTAGGGCAAGCGTCCTCCGGTTCCACCGCACTGCTGCTTAACCGGCTCTCTGTACATAATAAATAAACAGAAAAACAGCAGCGCTCCATGACAGCGCCGTGTTTTTCCAGTCAAATACTTTCGCTTTAGTTCATTAGAAATCTGGGACATTCCTTTTCTATTCTGCGGCACAGAAAATGAGGGGCGGATTGTACTCATCTGACATCATTCCAAGCATGCTGATGTAGCGCAGAGAAAGACAGACGCATGCAGGGAGAGAGAGAGAGAGAGAGAGAAAGAGAGAAAGAGACCCTATTCAAGGCCGTTTGTTCAAATATCCAACTTCGATAAAAAAAGAAAGGTGTCATGATGGAGAAAGGGTTGACTTTTCTTCCTCATTAACCTCAATCGCTCCGACGTCCTGCCTTTGTTGGCGAGTTACGAACAGACAGGTCTCCGAAAAGATCCGTCCCACCTCAAGTGGCCGTGAAACAGCCAAGGCACAAAGCCGTGGATCTCTTGATGGACAATGTAAGAGCTGTGTGTGTGCTTATGTAACCTTCATTAGATTCTTCTACAAAGGTGAAGCTGTTGAATACTTCGAACGCTTCTAGTTTCCATTAATTGGCACAGCAGTGAGGTGTGACTTTGCGTTAAAGGACGCCCACCAGTAGCTTAGCAGGGTATAATAAGGCTGTGAAGTTCGTTACGTAAGGAACTCTGATTCACCTGGCAGTGCAGAACGCTATTGATCTTGTTTGCCATCCATATTTTATCATGTAGTATTGGCTTTTAGTCTTTGGTGAAATTCATTTTGCCAAGTAATGTGAGGCAAAAACAACTAAAACTCCCACGAAAGAAAGCAGGCACTGCAGGGGACGTGGAGTTTTCTTATCTTAAACAAAAACATGTAGCTGGAAATGCTTTAAAATGAAGCCATTTTATATTTTTAGTTGAAAGACAAAAAATGTTACTATTATAATTAAGACTGGTTATAGTAAACTGCACATATATGATATGTGTCCTACTGCACTGGAGTTACCGACGTGGGAAAATCTTAAAATATACTAAATTATAAATAATATAATGAATATTGCATTTTAAAATATGTTAAAAAGAAAACAGGCATTGCAAAATTATTTTGAAAAATGTAGAGCCTAATATTTCACAACATTACTGTTTTTACTGTATTTTTGATCAAATAAATGCAGGCTTCGTGAGCATAAAATACTTGTTAAAAATACTTCATATAAAATACTTCATATATATATATATATATAGGGCTGGAAATGGGGGGGGGGGCGGAGTCCGGGAGTGAATTTCGAGGGGGGACGGCGTTTCATTTCCAAATGGTTAGGTTTATTTGGAAATTAAAGTGATTTCTATATTTTATCCATTCAAAAGACTACGAAAGCGATCCCAGTTCTGCATATAAATGTAGCGCTGTGTTTATGGTTCGCTGAACAATGCCGTCTTTTGCCATTTAATACCTGCAGACTGCAGACAATAGAAATGCTTCTCTATCGCTGCGCGTCCTGCTCCTCACAGCACAGACCGTGACGGCAGACTGCAGTTGTTGTCATTTATTGTAACAAACAAAGTGTAGAGACGATGTAAATAATATATTAAGTGTGCAGTGCAGAGAGCTTCATTCATTAAAATGGAAGTTTGTGAGATAGCGATGGACGGAGGGTAACAGCTTTTTAATGATTATAGAGAGTTTGCAAATGTGAAATTGAATTTATACAACAGTTTATACATTTTTGATTTTATACAAAAGTTAATATTAAGTGACTTACATTTTAGGAACACTGTTGTCTATTTTGCTTTATTTCGTCAACAAAAATATAGTTAAAAAACAAAGTCACAACTGAGCCTCTGCGCAAGTCTTTGACACAGTGCGGTTTCGTTTATGAATGAATCTAATCTAGTGAGTCAATGATTCAATTACCCATTCATAAAGAGAGTCACTTGCTTCGTTCCTACATGAATCAGCCGTTTGAACGAATCGATTGAATGAATGATTCAGTGACAAAGACAGTGACTTGATGCCACATACTCGCAGTTTCTGTTTCATTTTTAAAGTATAAATTGAGTCATTTAATTCATTGAAATTTATATATTTAAAACATTAATCTCATAACATTGTTATTATGAGATGCAGTAATGCCACCTCCGAGTCTTGTCAAAAATTTCTTAAATTCTGTGACATGCAAAGATGAACTGTTGATGCTGATTTCATTTGACTGGAAACTTATTCTTCCTGATTGTTATTGTTATCTTATTATTTTAATTGAATTTATTGTTTAGTTAAAATTTTTTGATAAAAGTTTATGCATCTAAATTTTTTGGCACAAAATATGACATATATTTAATGAAGTTAGAAAAATGGCATTACAAAGGTTTAAAAAAAAACAAACAAAAAAACCTTTAAGGAGTCAAATATCAATAGGAAGGTTAATTTCTGGGTCATTCTTGGGATTCGGTAATATTTCAGTCCCCCGGAGTTTCTAAAGTGGTGGTTCACCAAAATTGTTAGAAGCTTTTCACGAAACTTTGGGATGCCCATTATAATTAATAAAAATAATTATTGCATTTTTATATTTTTAGCATAAAATAATGTCTTATATCTATCTTGAACCAAGCATTTTGTAATGTCCCTGAGTTTGTACTTAGAAAACTATTAACAAAATGTGCATAGTGTCTGTGATTTTTGGCAACAATGTAAGCATTTACTTTCTTGTAAAAAATATTTTTCTAAAAAATGCAAAATATTTGATAAAAAAAAAAACAGACTGCAAAGTTATGTCTCTCAGTCTGAACTCAACCCCGTCACAATAACCTTTCTTCGTCCATAATAATTTAGTCTCCACTCATATGTGACTTCATTCAGGTCTCTTTAATAGTGGTGCAGAAAATGGTTAGTGGTATCATACTTTTTATTCATATTTTTGAGGCATGTTATGGTCAGCGAGGGTACTGTCAAGCTTAACAACTCAACCCTGTCATATAAAATTAAGATGGAAAATTATTACTTTTACAACATTTTATTTTGATTCATAAGTATGTACAATGTGTTTATTTTATGGTCTTCTCTCCTATGCTACATGAGCAGCAGTGGCCACAACCCCATCACACTCAACCCCATCACAAATATACTTATTTCTCATTGTTACAGGGTTGTAAACTTGTGACAGGGTTGAGTTATTTGCTTCATTTATTAATCATTTTAATGAAAAAACATAAAATAGTTATGGTTTCAGTAAATATATATACTCCAAAATCATGACAACTCATATTTTTGTTTTAAATAGAATTTTTGACATATGTCCACTTAAACGTGGACAAGCATCATACATCAGAAATTGTGCCCACATTTGCAGCAGAAAGACAATGTTGGCCATGCAGATACGTTGACCCAGAAACAAGAGGACAATATGAGAGAGAAACAAAACCAAAAATTTAAATTTAAGGCAATGTATCCCTTCAAATGTGTTACAGTCTTCAACCCCGTTAGTTAAAATTTTGGTCCCACTTTATATTAGGTGGCCTTAACTACTATGTACTTACATTTAAATTAATCATTTGGTACAATGCACTTATTGTGTACATACATGTTTTTACATTGTACTTATATTTTTAAAAATACCTATATGTAATTACATTTGTAATTAATTTCTGTAATTACATTTATAATTACACTGTTGACCCATCACTTACACCTTAACCCACCCTTAAACCTACCCAGACCACCAAACCTGTCCCTAACCTTACCCATATCCCCCTCAATAGCAGCAGAAGTGTTTTGCAATACAATATGAACACAATAAGTACATTGTACTTATTTTTTGATGTAAGTACATAGTAGTTAAGGCCACCTAATATAAAGTGGGACCAAAATTTTAAATTAAAAATATATTTTTTTTACAAAAATAAAGAGACTGTAGACACACAATTTGTGTATTTTTAGCTTCAGTCCTAAAAAATGTGAAAATGATGATAAATGTTACATTTGTTATCGTTAAATTGTTATCAGGGACACAAGAGCAGTAGGTAGATGTTTGTTTTAGAACGATTTCTGTGTAAAATCCTTTTTAAACCAATCCCATTTTGTCCATTAAAGGATAAAAGGCCTTTAATGCCTGAGGTGGGAAAATATGATATTTTGAATATGATATATTAAAATATGATGAATATTTTTTGGAGGTTTGCTATGTGCCTAATGATGTGGGGTATTTAGAAGTTGAATCACATGTAGTTGAAAAACATGTATATTCCAAATTGAAATGTTACCGAATTTTTTAAGTATTTAATTCCTGAAAAGAAATGTAAGCATAGAGTCCTCAAGAATGTAATATTAAAAACTAACTGCAAACGTTTTTGCAACGTAATATGTGCAAATTCGCACAAAATGTATCTTTAATTTGGCCAGAATTGCAGGTGCTTGTCTAAATATACAAGAAAGTTTAGAGAAAATATTAAATACGTTTTTAATAAATGTTATTATAGTTTATAAAGTGTTTTATAATTAAATACATCCAAAATTACCATTATTACCATACACACATCAGCATTAGAATGATTTCTGAAAAAACAAACAAACAAACAAACAAAAAAATTATATAAACTGAAGACTGGAGTAACGGCTGCTGAATTCCAAAAATTTATTGAATAATAAATGTATTTATTTTTTTGAAAAGAAAATTTATAAATTATTTAAAAAAAAATATATAATGGTTATTATTTGACAATTATACTGTTTTACTGTATTTTTGATCAAATAAATGTAGACTTGGTGAGCATAAAAGACTTTTCAAAAACATTAAAATATATATATATATATATATATATATATATATATATATATATATATATATATATATATATTTCTGTCTACAAATATAAATATAATTATATACATTTCACTCAAATTGTTTCTCAATAATATTATTTTTATGCTTTGTTTTAGTTGCTATCAGGGGAATTAAATGATGCAAAAACAACAAAAACTCCCTTGAAAGCAGGCGCTCCAGGGGATGTGGGGTTTTCTTATCTTAAACAAAAACATGCAGCTGAAAATGCTTTAAAATGAGGCCAAGATGCAACTGGCTAACTTTTGTAAACCTATGGTGGCGTACGCCTCCTAAAATTTCCAGCAATCGAGATGCTAGATTCCTGACGAATGTCCCAGAAATCCAGAACACAGTCTCAACATCAAACCTCCCGAGAAACGTCGAGCATGTTCACACAGAATAAAGAAGTAATGCTAGAAAGACACAGAGAGCCCTGAGGAAAGTGTTGTTTCTCAGAGGTTGCTCATTCAAAGCTCAGGAGGATTTGAGATGTATGCTTCATTTAGGTATCAACTTTGTCTCTGATGTTTCTTCTAAAATCCCTTAGTAGAAACAAAACTTAACATGCTGTGCAGTATGATTAAAATGACTGCAATTAGCAGAGATCAGAAAAAAATCCAAATTATAATAATAATGCAAATTATAAATGATTTTTAAGTCCACTATGTTGACTACATACAATGTGGGCTCATTTGATGACAGCTTACAGCAGCATTACTAGACTATTTAAAATATATATCATCTTATTACACGTTTACAAAAACAAAGCAGTATGTGAAAGGCAGTATAGAGTATACCATGCAGTATTCAGCAGTGTGCTAGTACTCCATTCCGAACAGTCAAACCAACAAAAAGCAGACAGAGGAGGAAGGATTGAGAAGAAAGGAGAACGAATGAAAGAAAAAGAGGAAACTCCCAGCTCATGCTGTTTTTGGGTCAGTGCGTGCAGCACATGCAGCGCTGCATACAGATGCGCACAGAGACGACTGTATGATTCTTAGAGGCTTTTTAAGAGTGTAAATGCATCATTTTTCATGTTCTGTGGATGTCTGGCTGATTGCATGCACATATGATTTATGATAATGATAATGACTATGATTTATATTTCTGAAAGACGTCTCCTATACTCACTGAGGCTGCATTTCATTAAAAATACAGTAAAAACAGTAATGTTGTGAAATATTATTACAATTTAAAATAGCTGTTTTCTATTTGAATACATTTTAAAATGTAATTTATTCCTTTGATGCAGGATTAACTCCAGTCTTCAGATCACATGATCCTTCAGAAATCATTCTACTATGTTGATTTACTGCACAAGAAACATTTGATGTGAATTATGAATGATTTAATGAGTGATGCATTTATATAGCATCATTATTCACACTTAAAACAGTTTTCTGCTGCTTAATATTTTTGTGAATACCGTTTTAAAAAAAAAAAGTATTCTTTGGTGAACAGAATGTTCAAAAGAACAGCACTTATTTGAAATGGAAATCTTTTGTAACATTAGAAATGTCTTTTCTGTCACCTTTGATCAATTTAATATATATTCTGTATAATTTAAGCTTCAAAAGGGATTAAAAAGCCCCATAAAGTAGTCCATTTTAATGCTTTCACTATATTTTAGGTCTTCTGAAGTCATACGACAGTTCTGTTTGAGGAACAGACTAAAATTTAAATGTTATTCACTGATTATTTTCCCTCTGCAGTGCTTGAATCTCATTTGTGCATGTGCATATTTTATCTTTTCAGGTGAAGATGCACTCTATGACCTCACAAGACCTTAAAGGAACACTCCACTTTTTTTTGGAAATAGGCTCATTCTCCAACTCCCCCAGAGTTAATAAGTTGAGTTTTACCATTTTTGAATCCATTCAGCCGATCTCCGGGTCTGGCGATAGCACTTTTAGCATAGCTTAGCATAGATCATTGAATCCGATTAGACCAGTAGCATCGCGTTCAAAAATGACCAAAGAGTTTCGATATTTGTCCTATTTAAAACTTGACTCTTCTGTAGTTATATCGTGTACTAAGATCGGCGGAAAATGAAAAGTTGCGATTTTCTAGGCCGATATGATTAGGAACTATACTCCCAGTCCGGCGTAATAATCAAGGAACTTTGCTGCCGTAACATGGCCGCAGCAGGCACAGTGATATTACGCAGCGCCTGAAAGTAGTCCCCAGCTATATTATAACTAGTTACCTTGCTGGGGACTACTTTCAGGCGCTGCGTAATATCACTGCGCCTGCTGCGGCCATGTTACGGCAGCAAAGTTCCTTGATTATTACGCCGGACTGGGAGTATAAACAAATATAAACAAATATCGAAACTCTTTTGTCATTTTTGAACGCGATGCTACTGGTCTAATTGGATTCAATGATCTATGCTAAGCTATGCTAAAAGTGCTATCGCCAGACCCGGAGATCGGCTGAATGGATTCAAAAACGGTAAAACTCAACTTATTAACTCTGGGGGAGTTGGAGAATGAGCCTATTTCCAAAAAAAGTGGAGTGTTCCTTTAAATATAGTCATCTGGACTGCTTTTATGGGGCTTTAACTGTGTATATTTGCTCTTTTTCAAGATATGAATATGAACTGTACAGAAAAAGACTCATATTTGGCATGATATGAGTGTAAGTAATAATGAGTGTTTCATTTGTGCGTGAGCTATTTCCTTAAAGAAGAAAAATCTGTGCATGTTAGCTGGAATCAAACAGACAGCTTGTCAGTAAGAAGAAACGGTGTAGTGTGTCACGCAGAGACAGAAGTCATTATTCAGCTGAACTTAATTAACTCGTGTAAGACTGACACATAATGACAGGAAATAAGAACCAAGACAAAGATGAGCTTCACTCAACAATGTGCTCATTCAAATGTATGATTACTCTTTCAAAGACGAGTTGAGGCCTGAACAAGCAGATACAAAGGACATACATGTTATCTGAATAAAGCAATAAGCCACAAGGGGCCGTGCGTTACTGCGATTTTACCATGGGGAAAGGGGAAAGCCTTTATGAAACTGAGAAAGCTGAATTCTTTTTTTTCATCACCATGAACAGTCATTTGTAGGCTGGTTTTAAGCACAACGTGAAGCAAAGCATCTAAAACCTCCATAACTGTGCTAAAATTACCGTAACGCACAGCCTTTCATGGTTTGTTGCTTCTTTATATTCATTTTAGTTATTTCAAAGTGCCTCACAACCTACAAACATACAGCAAAAGAACCAGAAAAACAAACATCACTGGCCAAGCTAGTAAATATGACACACAACAGGATAAAATGACAATTTTGAATTATTTTTGAAATTGCTTTTTATATCTACGGAAAGCAGACGCTCTGTATCTCGCTTCTTCAAACACAGAGCCTTCTTGTCAGTGCTGCCTCGCTGCTTAATCAATAACATCTTCAGGAATAGCAACGATAGAAGTGTGTGCTACTGAGAAATGCAGTTAAACTAATAATGCTGCTTTTTGTAAGAGAAGTTACTGCACAACACTGCTGAGAGCCGCAGTAATCACAAACACACACACTCTCTCTTCTCAACTGCATAGAAACAGCTCAAACTTCCATTACTAGTGCTAAATGACACGCTGGAGTTAGTAATGGAAGTCTGAGTGACTCTTTCAAAGTAGCAACAATGGATTCAGCTATTTCAAGAAGTGTTCCTAACACTACAAAGTAATTTTAGGAACAAAAACTTTAAAAAATGTCTAAAGATATGGTCCCTGGTATGAACAGTGTAACTGACAGTGGACTTTCGAACTACTGAAAAGTGAACAGCTGCATTCAAATAATCCAGAGCCAGGAGTCAATCATTCCTTACATGAAATAGCAGTAAAATGAGCAATGTTCTAAAAAAAAACAACACTAATTAAACATTAAACACTGCATGATAACAATAACAACAATAGTAATAATAATAATAATAATAATAATAATAATAATAATAATAATAATAATACCAACAGCAACACAAACAAAATAATAATAATCAAAACAATTACATTTATTTTTAAATATTAAATAAAAAATAACATTATATGTATTTATAATAATAATAATAGTAATAATAATTATTATTATTATAGAAAACCTATTAGTATTATTATTATATTAACAACAATACAAACAAAAACAACAATAACAATGAAAACAACAACAATGCAAACTAAAATATTATTAAAAATAATACAAAATAATTACCCTTATAATTAAATATTAAATAAAAAAATAATGTATGCATTTATTTATTAAGATGTAATCTGCTCTTATTATTATTATTCTTAAAATGTATTATTATTATTATTATTATTACTACTACTACTACAAAATCAATACAAACAACAACAACAATACCAACAGCAACACAAACAAAATAATAAATCAAAATAATTACATTTATTTTTAAATATTAAATAAAACATTACAATATATGTATTTAATAATAATAATTATTATTATTATAGAAAATCTATTAGTATTATTATTCTATTAACAACAATACAAACAAAAACAACAACAATAATAACAATGAAAATAACAACAATACAAACTAAAATATTATTAAAAATAATAAAAAATAATTACCCTTATAATTAAATATTAAATAAAAAAAATGTATTTATTTATTAAGATGTAATCTGCTTTTATTATTATTATTATTATTCTTAAAATGTATTATTATTATTATTACTACTACAAAATCAATACAAACAACAACAACAATAATAATAATTAATAATTATGAACAATTATATTTATAATAATTAGATAGATAGATAGATAGATGATAGATAGATAGATAGATAGATAGATAGATAGATAGATAGATAGATAGATAGATAGATAGATAGATAGATAGATAGATAGATAGATAGATAGATAAAATAATAACTATAATATTATAGTTTAGTAGTATGACTATAAGTTTCACTACACTCACCTGAGCAGTGAGGCTGGGAGCCGCTCCATTGGCCGTTCAGCTGGCAGGCGCGTGTGGATTCACCAATCAAAGCTCGGTCTTCCAAACACCTGTAGTGAACTGTAGAGCCGAAGGTGAATTTATCTCCCATCACAACCGCATGAGGAGGAGATCCAGGGTGACCACAGTCCACCTCTGCAGGAGAACAACAGCCACCAACAGTCAGCAGAGAGCTTTATCCACATATTTTCTTTTGCATTTCTTTGATATTTAAGACATCATGATAAGAAAGCTGAGATTACAGAAGATTTAATAATATAACATTATATAACAAACATGACTGAATGACAATGAAATCTGACTCATTTTGACTTTGTAAATGATTGGCGTTTCCAGATCTGCTGAAATGTGCAGCTCTCTCTGTGAAGGTCTGCAGGCACAGATTCTGTGTGGGTCTGGCTCTAACCCTCTCAGAGGATGTCACGAAAAACAAGTGCTGCGTGGGTGAATTTTAGCAAAGTGGAAAAGGACTTTGTACAATGCAACATTTGCAAGATTACAAAAAAAGCATCTCTAAACTCAGCCTTTAAAACACTGTTTTTGAATAACTTCACTGCCTTCAACAATAAACTGTCTGCAACAACAAGACAATTATTATTGGACTTTCCTGCTGTGAGCAACACTCAAATTATCATGCATAATCATTTTTTGTTTTTCTTCTGAGGACTGTGATATTTTTGTGCAACAAAAACTTATTTAGCCTGTTTATTTGTTTAATGTCTGTCCATCACACTTCGGACACAGTTATATATATATATATATATATATATATATATATATATATATATATATATATATCTGTTCTTTGGAGATATAATATTCCATCAAGCCTGCTTTATCAATTACCAAAGAAGAGTGTCAAAATTATTCAGCAAAATAAGATTTTCTTTTCAAAGTGATAAAATGTTGTGTTGCAAAAATGTGTACACCTCCTGAAAGTTACTAAAAAAACAAACAAAACAAGTGTATAGGTTTAAAGCTATTTTTGATCAACAGGCAAGTATATTGTACCAAAACGTTTAAAGACAAGTAATTTCCTGACAATTAAAAGTGTTATATAGCGCACTGAATCATACTCAGACTTAATGTTGGCAGCACTGGAACCACTTGGGAGAGAACTGCCAGGTGAATTATTTCTTAGCATAAAAGAGGACAATTGTACAACAGGAATACCAAATTATTGTTTTAAGTGTGAAAATATAGCAGAAGTAGCACCGACATTCAAAAACAATGGACTTGTGACAAGGCTCCTGAAATAATCAGGTCTTCACTTGAAGTTTTCATTTAGTGATGAGTGAATTTTTGCTAGAAAAAGAGCAGGAGAAATAACATGCAAGTGTCTCAGAGCCGGCAGAAGCTATGAAAAAAGTGACACTTTATCTCACAGAGCATGACGCAGCCTGCAGAAGTGACATGCATGCTTGTTGTCACCACTAGAATTACCTGCTGTAGCCAAAGCAAAATAAACTCATTTAACCTCTTCCAAGGCCCATATTTACAAAATAGAGACTTCTGGGAATCCATATTCTGGTCTCAAGAGACCAAATCAATCATTTAGGATCCAAAAGCATCCAAAATGTTCTGGTGTTGCTAGAGGAGGAATACAGTGAGAAGAGCTTGGTACCCACAGTGATGTTCAGTGGTAGTAAAGCTCATATAGGAATGAATGAGTGCTGAAGGTGTGAGGGAGTTGTGCTTTATCAATGCTGTCATGAATTCACACACCACTGTGTGATTTAATACAAAAACTTGAAACAGAAGATGCTACCCTCCCCTCATTCCCTGCATTATTGAAGATATTTATTCTCCCAAGGTGAAAATCCTTCAGTGGACATGTATTTCACTCAATCTCAGCGCTCTTGAGCAGCTGTGGAGGATTCTGTAGACACGAGCTGAACAAAACTCCCCATTAAAGACCAGAGCATTCAAGGAGGTCATCCTCCAGGAGTTAAACAGGACTGATGTGAAAATTTGTCATGAACTTGTACACTCAGTGCTAAGAGCGTCAGAGCAGTGTATTAAAGTTCTGGAGGACATGCTAAGTACTAGAATATTATACATTTGCTGAATTAAATCTAGGGTGTACTCATTTCTGCAATCCTTCATTTAAACAAAATTGGTTAATTTACTTATCTTACAGAAAATATCAGCATATATTTTGTTGTTTTTATGAAGTATTTTAATACATTTCAATTTTGCCATCTTTCCATTAATTATTATTTTTGATTATTATTATTAGTAATCATTAAGAAAATACATATTTTATATTTATTCAGAGGGGGTGTACTCCTTATGCTGTGCACTGTACATTTCAACAAAAAAATTAAATATATAAATATGAATGTTATTTTGTTAAATGTTATGTTGTTATATATGCTTAAATATAAATATTAGTGTGAAATAAATAATATTAATTAAACACAAATATATTTTAAATTATGTATATAAAGTACATTTTCTCATATATAAACGTTATATATCTGTATATATCTTTTTCCTAATAAGAGGAACTTTTCGAACAAACAGCCATTCTTGCCATGAAGAATCAAAATGTTTTGTGGAAGTCTTGTTTTCCCCATTAAATAAATCTCTTCCAGGAGGGAAATATTTGCAAGTAACAACCACTTAAATTTTTGTCTGCTTCTCATATGGCTTCAGAAGACCGAAATAAATCACATTAGTCAAATGGATTAGATTTTTAATTCTTTTGTAAAGTTTCTTAACAGACACGGTCCTTGTATGTAAAAGAGCACAATAATGCCAATTCAAATTTCAGTGTGAAAGTTTATTTCACTATTTCATTCCGTCTAATTGTTGAGGAAAAAGTCAGCAGTAGCTGATTTGTGTAGTGTGCAGTCGTTCACATCCCAACAGCATTAATTCATCTCTCGTGCGCTGCTGAAGAAACACACATAAGCTCTTCAATTCAATTTAGCTAAGCTTCTTTTCAGGCCGGTTTTTGATGTTTGCTTTCTTTTGAATTGGAAATGCACCTGAATAAAACCAAGGAGGTTCAAATTTTCATAATATTCATCAGGCTGAAAGGCTGAGGGGGGAAAAGAGGCTGCTTATTAAAAGTCCCAGTCTAAGAGCAGCAAGTAGTCTCTGTCGGCTAAGTAAAGCGCAGAATTACCTTGTGTACACTTGAGAGAAAAACAAGACTAATAGATAGCTAGCAGGATTGCTGCCTTTCCTTCACGGTGTAAGTAGCTCGGTGTAAACCGACAAGAAACAGTCAAATTCAGGTTTGAAGCAATTACAGGGACAGAGATGGAAAGCGAGAGCAGGAGGCAATTACTATCTCACAGGCAAATGAACACGTCTCACTAATGAATGTGCACTCCGAGCCTCCGCTCCGCTCACTCTTGACCTTAATACTCCTCGCTTTGGCAAACCGTAGGAAAGGTGTGTTAAATTCACTGCTGTCCAATGCGGAAATTCAATGTGTCTGTGCTGCTGGAAAACTTTGAAGGCTTTTACACAGACAGCGAAGGCTTCATCATAAGAGCTCTTTGAACCCAACGCTGCACTCCACTGCATGCTGGCTAACCTGTGACATTTTCCCTCGGCCGCTCCGACGCAAAGAGTTCAAAGATTGTCAATGATAAAGAGTCAAAATAATGAGAAATAAAGTGTTGGGAGAGATCCCACACAGACATACCCAGGCATTCCGGTAATGGCTTGTCCCAGTAACCCACCGGCTGGCAGGTCAGGACCGATGACCCGAAGAGGTAATAGCCAGGATTGCAGTCGTAGGACACCACGGTTCCGAAAGTGAAGTTCCCGTACTCAATTTTGCTCTTCCTGATTGAGTTGGCTGGTATACCGGGATCCGTGCAGTTGACAACTGAAGAAAGAAAACAGATGGCAAAAAACAAAAACAAAAAAAAAAAATCACTGTCATTGTATTTCAAAATTTTTCAAATTTTCTCAGTATTTCTTTATTTCAGAAATAAAATACAAAATAGACAATTTCAATCTAAACATTGATGGAGATGCATCTGATTATATTTTGCTTATACAATTATTTATTTAACAATATTATATAAAATTATATAAAAATATTAATTTATATAAAAACATAATTGTATAAACATCATATAAAAATATATACTTGAATAGGTACACCCACACACACTCTTTAGGCTACATGTGTATGTGTGTGTGTATAGATAGATAGATAGATAGATAGATAGATAGATAGATAGATAGATAGATAGATAGATAGATAGATAGATAGATAGATAGATAGATAGATAGATAGATAGATAGATAGATAGATAGATAGATAGATAGATAGATAGATAGATAGATAGATAGATAGATAGATAGATAGATAGATAGATAGATAGATAGATAGATAGATAGAATAGAATAGATCTCTTTAAACGTTGAACCTGTAGGACCTTTTGAGCATTTTTCACGTTTGAAGAGGTTTTAGCAATTGGCAGGAACCTTGAAAAGCACTTGGTGAGTCTGAAAGCTTTTATCATTTTTCTGAAACATGTATAAAATTCTGAGAACATCACACAGTATGTCATTCCTTAAGTGTTTGTGGAGTTACTCATTTCCAATATGAAGTGTAAACATTTCACGAATACACTTTTCTTTGTGCTTCCACATTTTCTTTACCAAGTTTGACGTTTTTGTACGCTGATGTCTTTGGTGTGACGATCTGCCACAGAAATGCCACAAAACTGTCTATGCAGTGACAGCACGTGAATAATTACACAAATGAGATTTGAGAGGAAGATTTTCAGTCAATAACAACTCACATTTCAGTGGTTTCTTCACACAAAGCTATCACCAGAAGATTCAAAATTGATTAAACTATTAAATTAACTGTTAAACTACTTTGAAACTACTTTTATGATTATGTTACAGTGTTTAAAATGTCATGCTGGAGGAAAAAGGTGACAAAAATAAGTTACAACTGTTTAAATCTATTAAATCTAGATGTAAAGAATATAAAAAAAAAAAAAAAAAATGCAAAAACACAGCATTACACTATGATTGTTCAAGCATATGGTGAGATAAAACCACTTATTTGTTCATAATTATTGGACAAAATCATATTCCAGTCATGTAATCAAGCCAACATCACTGTTGATCACTTCATCCGGTCTGTTGTCAGAATCAAGCACTACAGACGATCCTCTGAGACTCTCATAATCACGCCTCTAACAAAGCAGAGATTAGATTCAAAACATACATCTTATCTTCTGATTTGCAGGGCTAATCTGTTGCTATTCAGACCATGACTGAATGAGTTACTGTTGGCTGAAAAGAGGGCCAGAGGGCTCTCCGAGCTGAAATTGGTCATTCCTTTTTTAACTGCGGCAGCCTGAAAGTCATTTCCATCAGCGCCACAGTGCTTAAATTTCGCTATAATGAGAAAAGAAGTCATTTGGTCCAAACCTCGGCATGTGGGCGGCTGCTGGCTCCACTGGCGGTCCGCCTGGCACTGCGCTTGAGACGGGCCTTCCAGAATATAGCCGTTATTACAAAAGAAGGTCACCACGTCGTTCAGGTTGAAGCCGTCGCCAACGGTGCGGCCGTAGATAGGGCTGCCTGGATGACCGCAGCTAACGGCTGAAACGCAAAGGAGAAAAATTACTGTTACCTACCAGTCAAAAATTTGAATGCACCAGCTCAAGCTCTAATAATACTACTACATTGAATTACTACAATTTTCACTGAGAAATCGCTGCTAAGTTTTGAAAGTAGACAAACTGAAATAGTATTTTCTTGTAAAACCCACTGCAACTTTTTATTTACAACTTCAAAAAAACCCCAAACATTTTTAGTATATTTTAATGCTTTTACGTAAAAATCTATACAAAATGCAAATGTTTATCTTTAAATCCAGCCGTCATATGAACAGTCAGTCATAAAACTTTCAAGTACATAAAACTTTCTTAATTTCAAGATGTCAGTAAAAGCCGTAAATGAGTCAATAAAATGATTTAGTGAGTTTATTCAGTCAAGGATTCGTCGTACTGATGTAAACCAGTCATAAAGTGAATTTGTGTGTCTATTGAATTGATTGATTCAAAAGAGCTGGTTGATACGAATCATTTGTTTGTGAACTGGGCTGCAATATTTAAGCTGCATGCATTTGATTCACTAAAAATAACTGGACTGCACTGTTTGCATTGCATCATTCTGATTTACTAAAAAGAACCGTTTAAAAAAAGTCATTTTGATTGTGAATTAGACTGCATTTTCACACTACATACTATTAATTCACTAAAAAGAACCACTCATCGACATGCAATTCATTTGTTTGCAATCAGATTACCCTGGTAGCACTGTATGCTTATTCACTAAAGAAAATGTTCAAAAGAGTAATCTGTCAATAGAACTCAACATAAAGACATGTTTTCTTGTCAATTCACATGGCAGATTCATATTCACTATTCAGGTTAATACTTTATTTGGCCAAGGCACTGGAAAAACCATCAAAATTCACAAATGGAAGTTTGGCAATTGTGCAGGAAACCCCCCAAAAGGGTGAAAAATTAATAGTCTCTCTCTCTCTCTGTTTTTTTTAATTAATATTTTCCTTCAGCACTCACTCAAAGATAAAAATAAAATAAAAAAAATAAAATAATTAAATACAATTAAAATAAAGAAATATAAAATAAATGAACGAATGAAAGAAAGAAAAAAACAAACAAACAAATAAACAATTAGAAATCGGTATCTTTGTAAGAAATTCCTATGAAATCACTCTTGTGTTCTAATTTCAAACATGTTCTAGAACAAAAGGTTTTTATGATGAGAATTCAGTCAGTTGTGTCCTTCCTTTTACCTACTGGCATTTTTCCATCAATTTGTAGAATATGAATCTTCAATGCTTGATAAGAAAAATTAAAATGCAACTTGTATGTAAGCATTTATCTAAGCAGCTTTGCGTTCCGGGAATCACAAATAAAACGAGGCATCCATCCAAATCCCCCACACAAAATCAGGTGGTGTTGGTGTTTTCCCTCATCAAGTGTTTCATTGGTAACGTCAGGATTTGTGTTTGATGCCTGTCATGGGCTGAATAGGGGGTTTGCCTGCATTACATGTCAAACTAATCCTCTTGGATGCAAATCAAACTTCCCACAAGTGCTGCGGAGAGAACTCACACACGCAGGACGGCAGCAGCCCGGACCAGTTGTGATCCTGCTGGCAGATGCGCACAGAGGAACCGATGAGCCGGAAACCCGGATTGCACTGGTAAACTACCGTATCCCTGTAGCCGAAGTTTTCACCAATCACCTGACCGTTCACGATCCTTTCCGGAGCGCCGCAGTGGCCAGCTGAGGGAAAAACATTGAGAATATTTTTTTTAGAATATACTATAACATGGTTCTTAATGCATAACATGATTAACAAAAGACAGACATGTCACGGCATCAACATTGCTATCGACCAATCAGATTTTAGAGCTACAGTATATACACAAAATTTTGGGCTATTTTTTGAAAGAAATTAAAACTTTTACTCATCAAGGGTGCATTAAATTGATGAAAAGTGGCAGTAAAGTAATTTATAAAGTTAGAAAATCTATCCATCCATCCATCATATACAAAACATACAATTATAATCATTTTAAATGAGCTTGTCTATTTTTTTTCTTTCCTATTTTTAGTATTATTTTATTTTTATTTTTTTGGAAATGTTGACAATTTAACACTGCTGTTGATACCTGAAATACCTCAAGCACCGTGTTTACTTAGTTTCTGTCTTTGGTCTATTGTTTTCATTTATTTTATTGCTTGGAAATTGTTTCTCAGTTTTTTTTCACAGACTATTTACTTAATTCATTACTTGATTTTATTGCTGAGGGCAATAAAAGTAATAAAAAACTATGTTCTTCCAAACTATGTTCATGCTTTGTTTTTCAAAAATGCCCTGAAGAATCCACTTATGGATAATTAGGAATTTGGAGTTAAGTGGCATCCGATTCACAACCATAATCTTTCTATTTGTGACAATTCCCCATGCCTAGTTCAGCCTGTGATTTGATGGGAATATTATTGCAGGACCATGTCCTACTCGAGTAAATCACATTGTGTGGTGTGGTGAATAGAGATATTCATGATCCACCCACAGACAATGAGTGTTCAATCCCAGAACAGATACTGCGATATCGATGCATCCGAGGATCAACACAGCGGATTTGAGGACTCTTTCGGTGGACAAAGTAATGCACAACATTGTTTTACTCAGAGATGATGTGATGAGAGACAAAGAGCGATGGCAAATGGAGAGCTGTCTGGGGTTTTTTTCTCTCTCAGATGTGATTGATGACAGAACTCAGCAGAGGCCGGCACACTTCACAGAGCACCGAGTCCGCTGAACTACTGCAGAAATCATTTCTTCACCTCTGTCCCTCCACAGTGTTCTCTCACTTCATTTTCTCTTCCATGGTTCGGACCAGAAATTATTCTCTTACACAAAGACACTCATGCAATCTGTGCAAACGCAACGCAAAAGATTTTGGCTTGTTCCAAAACCTAGTATGCTGCCTACATAGACAAGCTTCCTTTTAAGGTTGCATCTTAACTGAAATAGAACCTCAATAGTGATTGAACATTCTACATTACATTCTGCATGCTGCTAAGGTAGCCCAGAGAAACTCTAAGAAGTACTAAAATACACACAGAGAGTAAAATAGCATATATTTCATTAGATGTAAATAGATTTCCTGTAGCAACAGCAGAGCACTGCATTAGCAACGTCAAGGTTACGGATTCGATTCTCAGGGAATGCATGAACTGAAAACACGTATAGTCTTAATACAGGTTGCTTTGGATGAAATCATAATTGCATACAGTAAAATGCATGTTAATTTAAATTTTAAAGACAGGTTTTGGTAGTGAATAAATGATATTTATAGGTAATAAATAACAAATTATACTTGTTTTTATTTCTCTGACAATACACTACCTTAGATGGACTTTTTTTCCACTGAGAAACACCACAATGCATTATGGGTTTGCTTTCATCCAGGATGTTGTTTTAGAATTTAGTCAAAAAATGTCTGTAAAAACTGCCACAGTGAAAACGTGTTAATTAAACAGTAAGTTTACAATACAGCATTAAGAGAAGAAAAATTAAATTTATATGCATGCATTTTATGTAACTTAAAATACTGTAAAACACTGTCAAATTTATAGTGAAATACTATTACTTACTGTATAATTTACAGTGAAAGGTTCTATTTTTTATTTAAATAGTGTTGCTCCTTTTGATTTTTATTAGCAGTATTGTATTTTATGTACAGTATGTTTCTGCATTAAATTTTATTTAGATTTTGGTAGTTCAAGTAGATTGGTGTATTAACATTATATCACTTAATAAAATATATAGTTTTAAGTTGTAAAAATCTGCAAAACCTGACACGTTTTCACATTTTAGGATGAATTTCTGGCAACCGCAAGTCTCTTTGGATACAAGCATGTGCCAAAAGCAAAAAAATGCATGTAAATTTAATGAAACTTTTTAAATAAAAGATACGTATAAATATTAAATGCCATTTGTTTAATTCTCTCACCTTTTCCATCATCTTAGATGGATATTTTTCCACTGAGAAAGACCATAGTGTATAATGGGACTGCGTTCTCCATCAAGGTCAAAAGACTGTATCTAAGAAGGAATAATAATGACGCTTCTGTACCTGCACAAGCAGTTCACTAGGCTTCATAACCAAGCTTTTATCTGCATGTGATGATACAGGTGCTGCATACAGTATAAGCAAAAAAATGAAAACCACTGTTGCTATGGAAATCCAGACTAAATGTCACAGAACTCCTCATATGGCCTTTCAGGACCCGGTCTCCATTAAAAGGTTACATGGATGATAATGTGTGGTGATGTTTTGAAAGAGAGAAGGTTTCTGGTGTTACCGAGACAGCGCGTCTCCGTCCCGCTCCAGAGACCCGATGCCAGACATTCCCGTACAGTCGAGCCCACCAGAATGTAGCCCGAGTTGCAAGTAAAAATAGCGGTTGCTCCGAAGGTCGTCTGCGTTCCAATTTTCCTTCCATTAGGAGGAGTGGGCAGCTCTCCACACGAAATGACTGCAGTGAAAGGCAATAGAGAACAGAATGAATCGACAAGCACCTTAAAGACAACACGTACGACAAAAAACAGAAGAAATGCAGGAATGAGGAAAATGTCTATATATATTACAAAAATAAATAAAAAAAATACATAGAAAAGGAAAATATCTCAAGAAGAAATGACTTCAGAATGGAGAAATCTCAGTTTGACTAACTAAAAGCAATTCTATGCTTAATCACTTTTTACAATAAATATGTATAAAAGGCTTGCTAATAAGCAACTAGTTAATATTGAGAATTGGACCCTGAGCTAAAGTGTTACCAGTTTAAAAAAGAGACTTTCCCTTAAAATTCTTCAACTAACTAACTAGTAAAAGCTAACTTGACTGTGTTTACCAGGTTTACAGCTTCAAAAATGTAACTACATTTGAGGAATTTAGTAGCAAATAGCTAACTAACAAAGTAGAAGCAAACATCTATATCTGATCACATTTTACATTTAAAAAGTTATAGAAACATAAATATAATTGTTCAATTTAAAAAGATACTTTCCCTTAAACTGCTTCAACTTAACTAGCTAGTAAAAGCTAATTGTTACTTCAAAAGAATAGTTTAACTGTTCCAACAACATGTATGATTGTGATTTTCACCTCAGAAAAAAAAAAAAAAAAAAAAACACCACGAATTGAAATGCACAAAAATACCCAAGAGCTGCATTTGAGGAATTTAGTAGCAAGAAGCTAATTAAAGGATTCATTCACTTCCAGATTAAAAAATTCTGGATCATTTACTCATTCCCATGTCATATTAAGGATTTTTAGGAAACATTCTAGGATTTTTCTCAATGGACTTCAATGGTGGCCAATGGGTTGAAGGTCCAAATTGCAGTTTCAATGCAGCTTCAAAGGGCTCTACATGATCCCAGCCAAGGAATAAGGGTCTTATCTACTAGCCACTAAATGTCTTATCTAGCAAAACAATCTGTCATTTTCTAAGAAAAATACAAAAAAAAAAAAAAAAACTAATTTCTTTTCGACTGAAGAAAGAAAGACATGAACATCTTGGATCACATGGGGGTGAGTAAATTATCAGGAATTTTTTATTCTGGAAGTGAACTAATCCTTTAACTAAATTAGACAATATTTTTAAGGTGAAAATGTTACAGAAACAGAGGATCTGATTGTTAAATTGAAAACAATCACAGGGATTCCACTTCGCTGGTTTGAATCCTATCTCACTGGTAAGTCTTTCAAGGTGGCCTGGGGAGGGGAGGTATCCAACTGGTCACTGGGGTTCCTCAGGGATCAGTTCTTGGACCCCTCCTCTTCTCCACATACACTACATCACTGGGTCCCATCATACAAGTACATGGTTTCTCTTACCCATTGCTATGCTGATAACACATAGCTCTATCTCTCATTTCAACCAGATGATCCAACGGTAGCTGCACGGATCTCAGGCTGCCTGGCGGACATCTCGGCATGGATGAAATAAAATCACCTACAGCTTGTCTTCCCTGCCACTCCAACTCTACAGCATGATGTTACCATCAAGTTAGGTTCATCAACAATTATCCCATCAAGTTCGGTCAGAAATCTTGGTGTAACTTCGATGACCAGCTGGCTTTCAAAGACCACATTCCAAAAACTGCTCGATATTGCAGGTTTGCATTGCACAGCATCAGAAAGATCAGGCCCTTCCTTACACAGCATGTCACACAACTTCTTCTCCGGGCCCTTGTCATTTCTAGACTGGACTACTGCAATGCTCTTCTAGCTGGACTTCCATCATGCACAATTAAACCTTTACACATGATTCAGAATGCAACGGCACGACTGGTCTTCAACGAACCCAAAAGGCCCCATGTCACACCTCTCTTTATATCCCTGCACTGGCTCCCGGTTGCAGCTCACATCAAGACACTGATGCTTGCATATAGAACAGCCACAGGTTCAGCACTCTCCTACTTCCGCTCAGTATTACGAATCTACTTCCCCTTTAGAAGTCTGAGATCTGCAAGTGAGCGACGCCTAGTGGTGCCATCACAGAGAGGCACAAAAGAGGCACTAACTACTACTTTACAAGTGTTTGTAAGAGTAGCTTGTGTCTTGGGAAGGAACAATTTCAAAGTAGCCTCACACAAACACTGTTCTTATCCATCCAAAACCAGCTGATAATATAGTGAGAAGCTGAATGTTTGAGATGAGAGGAGATCAGGGATGTATTATATATGTGATACACTGTTCAGGAGCGTTTACTGGTGCAGGAAAACCACAGCGGCATCATCATTTCATCTGTTATCAACTTCTCATCATCTTCACTCTGATTGTTGTTGTTTTTGAAAATTGACGCCGCAGTCTTCTCGCCAGGGTGCAGGATCCTGTCAGACACCATCAGTCATAAAGCGCCTCTAATGTTTAGATTGTGCCTCTCATATGGGAGCCATAAACACATTCATCACCTCTGTAGTTACAGCAGACGCACAACATTGATAACTCAACCATCTGAGGACAGCACCTGCTGATGAAGGACTGCGATAGTAACAAAACAACTGGATTTACTCAGGATTCCTAGCTCATTCAGCTGTTTTTTTAAATTGCATGTTAAAGGAATAGTTCATCCAAAAATTTTAATATGCTGTAAATTTACTCGCCCTCAGGCCATCCAAAATTTAGATGCATTTGTTTCAGATTTGGAGAAATTAAGCATTACAGTACATCACTTGCTCACTATTAGATCCTCTGCAGTGAATGGGTGCCGTCAGAATGAAAGTTCAAACATCTGATAAAAACAGCACAATAATCCACAAGTAATCCACACCACTCCATCAATTATGTTTTATGAAGTAAAAAACTGTGTTTGTAAGAATCAAATACATTATTAAGGCATTTTAACTTCAAACCGTTGCATCTGAGTAAAATGTGAGTCCTGTGGTGTGGTGTGGATTACTTGTGAATTATTGTCATGTTTTTATCAGCGTTGATGGGACCCATTCACTGCAGAGGATGTAATGCTAAATTTCTCCAAATCTGCTCCAATGAAGAAACAAACACTTCTAAATCTTGGATGGTGTGAAGATGAGTACATTTTCAGCAAATTTTCATTTTTAGGTGAACTATTCCTTTAAACAGCCTTTAAACAGGAGACTATACAGTGCCACATTTGTTTCATTACCATGATGTCACCATATAAAGTCCTTGGAAATGACTACTTATGCTTTCATAAGACATAACTGCAAAATACAATGGAGGTTTTGGACAATTTATATTTCCTTCTTTTTTTGGTCATGTATTCACAAATCCATGATAAAAGTGCAAAAAAGGTATGTTATTTGTGTAATTGTTTCTAAGTGCTTTGAATTTAATTATTATAAAAATAGAATATTATAAAAACAGTTAAAGAAACATTTCTATCCCAAGTGTTTAAGAGAACAAAAGCACCACATTCTGGAAACTTGAGAAAAAATAATAATGGAAATGGAATCTGAAGCCATTGAAGAAGCCACTAAATATAATAAATTACTTGCAATTTAACGGTGCATGCTAAATTTATACACAAGTCTATGTGCACTTTGCAAAAAATAAAATAAAATAAATTGTGCATATTATTTACATTTGCATCCAGCATATTAGATTTTATTCCAAAATAAAAATCTGTGGATGGAAACTTGATGCTATATGCATTTTCTCATGTTTGTGCAGCCACTGAGAATTATGGGAATGTTTTCTGGTTGAACAGCCTCATGAACCCACTAAATGAGTAGAATTTTCTGGTAAGCTGTTACAGCTAACATTCTCAATGAAAAGTAAAAAAAAAAAAAAAAAAAAAAAAAAAAATATATTAATTTGCTTATGCCATGTTTTAATATGAAAACCCTTTCTGCAGAATTCCGCATGGAAATCTGCGCAATTGCGGAAAACGCTCCCAGATTCTGTGTATCCAGTAAAGCACCGCACAAGCTGCTAATCTTTCACACTTCAGGACACAATTGACAAAATCATTAGTCTTGCTGTCTGCTCAGTTCTGACCTTAAAAACCGGCCAGACTAACAAGGCCTGGGAATTGTGAGTGTCATGATATGTATAGCATTAATGTTTGAGTAACAAATGGAGCGCATAACTCACTCTTGCAGCGAGGTCGCTCGTTCCTCCAGCTCCACGTCCCATTGGACGTACAGTGAATGTGGGCGGGGCCGAGCCGGTAGTAGCCAGTGTTGCAAGTAAAGGCCACTTTAGTGCCATATTCGTAACGAGAGCCATTGACGATCCTCCATTTGCCGTGATCCAGGGTGAAGGAGCCAATGCTGGGACACACCACAACTGAGAGGAAATCAGCAGCATGGTTAAAATGTTTGTATGACACTTACAAATGCAATTTACCTTTACAAAACAATTTTCCACCCTCCATCTGAGCCTTTTTTGGCACTGTACCCATTAAGGGGAAAGCGAAAATACTGTCATCATTTACTTACCCTCCATTTGTTCCAAACCTGTACGAGTTTCTTTCCTCTGCTGAACACAAATGAAGACAGTTTGAAGAATGTTGGTAACCAAACAGTTGATGTTAGCTTTTGACTTCTACAGTAATGTTTTTCATACTATGGAAGTCAATGGCTACCGTCAAACTGCTTTGTTACTGACATTCTTTAAACTATCTTCATTTGTGTTCACCCTGGGTCACGTCCAATATCTTTTTTATGTTTAACAACTGAAGGAAATTCATACACGTTTGGAACAACTTGAGGGAGAACAAATGATTATAACTATCCCCTTAAGTTTGGGGTCCACAAGATTTTTAAAATAAGTCTCTTAAGCTCACCAAGGTTGCATTTACTTGATGAAAAATACAGTAAAGACAGTAATATTGCAAAATATTATTGCAATTTAAAATAACCGATTTCTGCTTGAATATATATTTTCAAATGTAATTTATTCCTATGATGCAAATCTGAAATTTCAGCATCATTAATCCAGTGTTCAATGTCACATGATCCTAGAAATCATTCTAATATGCTGATTTGCTGCTCAAGAACCATTTCTGATTTTTATTATTGCTGAAAATCATCAATTCTTTGATGATGAGTTCAAAAGAACAATTTATGTGATTTTTTTTTATAGACATCTTTACTTTTGATCAATTTAATGCATCAATGCTGAATGAAAACATTAATTTCTTTGAAAAAACAAAACAAAAAAACCTTCATTGGCTAACCTCTGCTAGTAGTTTACACTGCTGTTCACCACAATTTGAACCATGATAACCTATGTGCTACTGCTTCCCACTTAATAAGGACATTCTCATTGCACTAGCATATAGATTTTGATTTCTCCATTGTGATTTGATGAGGGTCTTTAATATAGAAAACTGTGACCAGACATAATCAGTACAACCATTTAAACCCTTAAATGTTTTGATGATTGGAAAGCAGGACGTCTGTTCTTACCTGTGCAGCGAGGGATTTTATTGTGGTTGCTCCACATGCCGTCAGCCTGACACACGGTGCTGGTCACCTCTTTAGAGGACAGACGAAAGCCATCGTTGCAGAAGTAGGTGGCTCGTGTTCCTGCTGAATAATCAGCGGCCAGCATGCCTCCGTTCACAGGGGCCACGGGCAGCCCACAGGACACAGCTAGAAAAGACAATGAGATGAGACTCGCTATGCATCAAAACCTCAACAAAGAACATGAAATTAGTTCACCTTCCTTTTGTTTTCCATGAAAAATGGCATACAGAGGATTTGGGAATTAACAATCGATTCCTATTTAGAACTGATCCCACAAAATACAAACTGGATTCTCTTTATGTTAGTATCTGATATCAGTTTTGGAACATCTGCAAAACACTGCATCACGTTTCTTTCAAACGTGCTTGAAAGTCAAGTTCCAGCACTAAGAAAGTTTTGTAAATGCACTTGTCATGTTATATATTCTATGCTGCATTACACACCTCACGGATAAACTAAAATCCAAAGCATGGATTTAAAGAGAAAACAAAGACGGCAAAGCTGCAAATGCAAATAATGTGAACGTATAATAACCTGTTATTTCCCCCAAGACTTATATAATACAATTTACTTGAAATCTGAAGAACAGATCTCTCAAGGGCAGTGAATACATTAAGAATTATTTCCCAATTTTTGTCCAATCCTTCTTCAGTTCTGTCCACCCCAAATTATTGCCAAATATGTGCTTGCACACAAGGTAATAATGCTTCCATTGTTTAAATAAATGCAACAAGACAAATAATGATAAAATTAGAGAGTAAGTAGTTTAAGCCAGTATAGAAATAGAAATATGTAGAATTAACCCTCATGTTGTGATTTTTCGTCCTGCTGGAAATGCTTGTTAATGTTATTGCATTGGATTAAAACACAGTGACTTTGTATACACAGGGTATAACAACCCCAAAAAGAGATAATATTTGCATTTCTTATTCCACTTTCTTACATTTGTGTTGAGTTGCCTCAAAAAAATTGCTTACACATTTCTCATTATGCTATATTTCTTTCAGATTTTTTTTTTTCTTTTTTCAATTAGCACAGGTTTTACATTTCTTTTTGGAGCTGATTGATCGTAGGCTTCAGTGATTTGAACTTATACACATCAGTTTTTGAGTGAAAATTATCCACAAATAATGTTTTTTTTTTCACTCAAAAATATCACCGAGTTGCATAAACTCAGATCAATGAGGTCTATGATCAATATAGTAAATACAAAACCTGTGCTAATTGAAAGAAAACAAGTTGACAAAGAGATTAAATTCAAGATTTTCAGCACAGCACAAGGGTTAAGAAATGTCCGTCCAAGAAACTCCAATACAGATATGTCCTTTTACAATGGCAGTTCGTTAATATCAGTTTCCTCGTTAACCTATCCACAAAAGCCAATTACACAAGTAATTGGACCAAAGCATTGATGCACACACACCTTATATGGCTAGTTTTCCAGCAGATGAGGGCAGGTGAGGTCAATGCCATTGATTCAGTTCCCTCTGAGTGAACTCTGAATTAACACTTTCCCTACAGAAACCAGGATGTGCAAAACAACTAAACAACCAGTCAACCAACTTTCTTAAGGTCTGCGAGTATGTCATAAAATCCCGTAACTTAGTAAAATCCAGTTTCTTAACGACAGGAAGCAGGGAAAAGAAACATTAGTAAATATTAGCAGAGGATTTGTTGAATGTTGTAATGTTTTGTGGTGATGTTAGCGGGTTTATGTCACACTAAAACATCCATGTTTGATAAAATCACAGAAAATATCAAAGTTTACTTCAAAACGTCTTCATGTAAACTAACTGACAGTCCCTGTGCTGTCCCTACCTTTGTCAAATGGTGCTATGTAGAACCATAAGAGGTGCCATATTGCATTGTATTTCTTCAACAAAAATGGTGCTGAAGAGCACCAACAGTGGTTCTTTGGCTCGTAAAGAACCTTTAGAGGGGCTTAACAGGTTCTTTGTACAGCAGTGGTGCTATATAGCACCTTAATCACCCCAAAGAACCACTGAAGGACCATACAAGAGCTTAACAGGTTCTGTATATGGTAGCGGTGCTATATAGCACCTCAGTCATGCCAAAGAACCGCTGAGGAACCACTGAAGCACCAAGATTTGGTGCTATACAGCACCAAAAGTGGCTCCCCTATGATTACGAGCCAAAGAACCACTTTTAGTGCTATATAACACCATTTTATTTTTTATTTTTTTTAGTGTAGCATAGCAGAAATGACTCATTACCGTATTTGACCACATGAAGTCCACACGTAGAATGGAAGGTCAAAACATGGTCATGTGTGAGCAAACGGGGCTGTAATTAACCAGCATGACAAAAATGTGTAATTAAACACATGCAAAAGGTGCTGGAGTTTGCTCAAAGCGGAATCAATACAGCGATGAAACATAATAGGTTGTCCAATTACCGAGTGCTAAAATTCTAATCAAATAATTCCAGCAAAACAACAGGACTTGTATTAATGCTAATAAAACCTCAGCAGAAAGCAAACCTCATTCAGCCATATTAATTAGCAGAAAACAAAGAGGCGATTGATCAGTGATGCTGGCATCTGACACGGCCTGCCTTTGCACAACAATTCAATCTCAATAACATTCATAATGAACACAAAATGCCACATCTGGATAGAAGTGCATCAAATATTCTAGTAATGCAGTTGTTTCCTTGATGCTCGCTAATGAATGTCAACAAAAGCAAAAAATAAATGAATAAAATAGCAGAATATTAGTGTCTTATGAAGAATTAATTGGCTAAATATACAAAACTCAGAAAAATAGTTCACCCAGATTAGAAATTTATGTTATCTACTCATGTTTGTCATTTCATTTTTGGGTGAACCCCTTTTTTAATTCATACTTATTATATTGATATTGACTTGGTAATCTCTTATCTAGCAAGCCCCAGCCCACTGTTTCAAAACCTAAAAAATGGTCTTCAAATGTGTCAATTTCTCTTCTTTCTTCAGCAGATTCTCCTCCTGGACTGTTTCCAGAATTATAACACAGCGAGGTGCTGCTATCTTGAACCATTTGTTCCTTTATTTTTTCTCCTTCATCTGCTCAAAATTCATATCCTTTCTCAGTAACCTATTTACCCTTTATTATTTTTATTTTGTTATAGGAAAACAAAACAACAATTATATATAGGCCTATATTATATATGCATAAAATATAATGTCATTGATGGAGCACAAAAACGTTAAAAAGTACAATACGCAGCTGTGAGTTTTGCCAGTGAATTTTAAATCAAACAACACCTCAGCACAAGTGATTGTCAGTTAAATTAGCCTTGGCAGTCAACTCAAGTAAATGCAATTTTTGTAGACTCAAGAGAAATATAATAAAGACAACACCTTGACATGCAGGCACAGATGAGTCCCAGGCCAGATAACCAAACTCAGTTCTCCTGCAGACGGCCATATTTTTCCCGATGAGCCTATAGCCACGGTCACATGCCCAGCGGACGACGCTGTTGACGTGGCCACCCGTCTGGCTGACCACAAAACCGTGCTGCGGAGAGTCTGGGGTGCTGCAGTACATCGCTACAGATGATAGCACGGATCATTAAAAACTCACACAATATTTACTCAACACATCAGCATCATTATCACAGATAAATAATTGGCAACACTTTACAATAATCATTAAATCATTATTGTATAATCATGACATTTGAAACAACAAAATTGTCCATTAGCAGTACATAATATAATGTGTTAACACTACAAATGAATAATATATATATATATATATATAACATAATAAATAAAATAACAATAAAGTGCTACTAAATAATTCTAATTGTGCCTTCAAGTCTTGTTGCAATTATCATATTTACAAGTTAAGAATTGCCAGCGGGAAACTTTATAATCAATATATATAATAATTACACATTATATTATATAATAGATTATATTAACAATAAAGTCTTACTAAATATTTCTACTCTAATTGTGCCTTCAAGTCTTGTTGCAATTATCATATTTAAAAATTACCACCAGCTTTTTTTTTCATATTGTTGGCATGTAAATGAAATAATTTAGGTGTTCTATACAGATAATGAGATGAAAGGCATTAGCAGCAAAGCTACATTTCCCATCATTCACCGTGGTAGCATGAGAATGGATAAATACACTGAAAAACACATCAAGTGAACAAATGTGCATCTTTTGCTTTTCATTTTGTTGCTTTAGCAATAATAAAAAAAAACAACCTGTGTCTGTCAGTGAAAAAGGAATATGAAATTGCACAACGCATCTACTGTATTTTATTCTTTCACATCATAATTACAACTTCTGAATGTTTCCCGGGAGGATCTGAAAGCAGCATACGGCTTCTTTCACACATCTTGTGTCTGCAGCATGTAAGCACCACACAGTCATTTCATTACATCTTTTGCAATAAAGTAAGATAATGGAGTGAACTATTTACTAATGTTTGAAAACACTTTTGTGCTTCATGCACATCCCACATGCAGCGACAGGCACTTTCTATTCAATTCAGGTCTAATTGAAACCATAATCTGAGCAGTTCTCCTCCTTATCTTATGTATACTGAATTTAATGTGTAGATTTGGAGTTTAATAGTGCAACTGAAATACTGATATGTAATGCATTGTGGTTATTTTCTGTATACATTTCTAAATTTCTGTATACATGTATAAATTCATGTCTGACTGAAACCAGGTGACTTAAGTTGTCCTCATGTATACCGAGTTTAACCTGGATCTGGAGTTTTGAATTGCAGTTTATATATTTATAAGAGAATACTGATATGTGGTAAAGAAATGTGGGTATTTTCTGTATATGTTACACTACACAAACATGAACTATCTGATGTGACGTAGTGTATGCAAATTTATCTACCTCAAGTGGGCATTTTTATGCACATTTTGGAAATTGTATTTGTATCTTGGTGTTTGCATCGGGCATGTTATTTATGCACTGCCCCAGAATTTACATAAAATATGTGGCTGGAATCTGGCTAGTGTGGGAGTTCAACACACACCGGTGTTTGCAGTTTTCCTCATATGCTGCACAAGCAGGAAGTGTGAAACAGGCCTAAAATGTGACATCTTACATAAAATGTGCTGTAAAATTGAACGATTTGACTATATTCTTCAGCATTTTAGGCCTGTATAGTTTTTAGGCAGCTTCTATTACATTTCCTGACTCCAAAGTTACATACAAATACACAAACATTTGGACACAAACACATGGACAGATGGGACACAGACTTGGACGAACGTGTCATGGGCAGGACAGACAAAAGGTCACGAGAGACACACATAGAACTGAAAGGAATTACCAATCGGGGATACATACTTTGATACTCACCCACGTAAGTGATACGAAAGCCCTTTTTGTTGGTGCCGTGATCAGACGACCAGCGGAGAAACAGTTGGTGACCCGTGGTGGTAATGTTGAAAGGTACACTTAGATCTCCGCTCAACACAGCCAGGCTCTGACTGTAAATATTTGGTCCTGCAAAAAATAAAACACATTTGCATTTCCAATGCAAATAAAACAGCAAATAAATGTTCTTAAAGTTATGTACAATGATAGTTGCAAGTTTACGAGACCAAATGCAATTCAGAATTCAATTATGTCATCGCTGATGCTTAGATTTTGACATTCTAATCAATGCAGCATTTTCAAAATTTAAAGGAACAGTTTACTAAATAATGAAAATTTGCTGAAAATTTACTCACCCTCAGGCCATCCAAAATGTAGACGAGTTTGTTTCTTCATTGGAACAGATTTAGAGAAATTTAGCATTTCAAAATCACTTGCTCACCTCTGCAGTGAATGGGTGCCGTCAGAATGAGAATCCAAACAGCTGATAAAATCATTACAATAATCTACAAGTAATCCACACCACTCCAGTCCATAAATTAGCATTATGTGAAGTGAAAAGCTGTGCGTTTAAAATAATTAAAAAAAAAAAAAACTTAGGGCATTTCATTAGGGTTCTTCATTAGGGCATTTTAACTTTAAACTTTCGCTTCTGGCCATTGATGGACTGCAGTGGTGTGTATTACTTGTGGATTATTGTGATGTTTTTATCAGCTGTTTGGATTCTCATTCTGAAGGCACCCATTCACTGCAGAGCAAGTGATGAAATGCTGAATTTTTCCAAATATGTTACAATGAAGAAACAAACTCATCATAACCTTGGATGGCCTGAGGGAGTACATGTTCAGCAAATTTCCATTTTTGGGTGAACTATTCCTTTAACAAGTAGTTTCCAAATGTGGCAATGAGCAAAGAAGATTTCTCAGAATAAATCCATCATGTGGAAACGTCCATCCGATGGGATTCAGCCGATTTAGTTTTAGACACTAGGGAAAGAGCTCCAAAAATTGCTTTGCTGCAAAACATGAACACAAAATCTGGCCTGAGAGAAGGAAATTGGTATTGCTTCTCACTTCCTATTCCACTGGGGCTCTGCAAATGCCATGGGCATTAATGAGCATCCAATCAATGATGAGTAATAGGGTAATTTGCTGATTGCAAGCACTTAAGTAATTAGCGCTAATAACACTCTGAATGTATTTCGAATTGTCTTTGCCATTGCCTCGGTATCAAGAAATACTCGAATCTTTCCAGCATTTTGCATGTCTGCTGGTTCTAAATGAGTTTTTTTTTTAGGGGGATAGGAAATATTTCTCTCGTAATGGTCATGGGTCTAAAAAAGCAACTCTGTTATTTCTCAAACACATTCCCAAGGCTCCAAATTTCATTTCAAATTTTCAAGAAAAGCGTCAAGAGTTACGACAGGCCAGAGAATAATGACTGTAATATTCAGGGACACAGTTGCACGGGCTGTCAGATGATGCCTGAATATGAGGAATAATTCAAACCCACCATCAAAGATCTCCAGAATATCAAACTCTTTCTCCGTCTGGAAGAGTTCAAAGTGCAGTGTGATGTTGTAGCCCTTCTCCACGTTGATCATCCAGGAGCACATCTGAAGGTTGGGGTAGCTGTCAGGATAACCTGGACTCAGGATTACGCCCGTCGAGTCGAACAGAACGTCATTGTCAGGACATTGCACTAAGAAACAACCAAATGATCACGTGTTAAATGGTGCAAAAAAAAAAAAAAAACAGCCCAAGCTCAATGGAAAAAAGTGTCTCTGGTGACATTTATGCAAAATTATATCACAGTATGTTGCTTCCCGAATATTTTGTGACACTTTCAAAGTGAAATGTCCATTGGGTGGCACTAAAACAGTGTTTAGTTTTATCAGGAACAGATGAACGTTAAACTGGCAACTTTGAATTGAACTGTTTGTTGCATGTATCGTGGCAGAAACGTACCACCTACACTCTACCTGACCCTTAGCCTAATCAAAAGTGTTAGCAAACATGAAGCTCAAGCAAACGTGACGTTTTCATATGCTTCTACAAGTCTTTGAGCCTTTTAATGGTGTGTTTCACCATAAATACCAGGTGTGTATTATCCTTATACCAGGTGTGTTTCCGAGCAAGTTTACTACATCAGAAAAGCCACATATGGAGCTGGTTATGTGATGCAAACATCAAAATGTATTAGTTTACATATTATGCATTATTTTAAATGTGTTTTAAGGTCATAACATAGTATTGGGCAAGGAATTGTAGGAAAAAAATCTTTATTGATTGATAATCTGGCCCTATAATCATAATGTGTGTGAACAGGGAATAAAAATAGTTGTTTTATTACTCCAAATTTTCATTTTAGCTGTAAATCGCTAATCGTATAGGAATGTTTTTGAGTTTTGCAAAAATGCAGGTAGGCATGTTTTTCAAATGTGCCATGTTGGCAAAAATGCTTATGCAACTCCCTAAATAGACCATTTTTCACTTTATCATTATTTCATTTTCCCCCCTGAAGAGCACTTATCATGTCAACCTTATAATCAAGGTTCCTTGCCTCGTAATTTACTTTTACCCAACATGATGAGGAGTGACAAGTTTCCTGTGATTTGCAGTAATTTTCCTATTCTCACTAAAAGTAAAATTTGACATGACTCAATCACAGTCAATCAGAACATTTTGAGATAAATAAACTGTTATCATGTAGAGTATAATTTTGAAGCAGTGTGCAGAGCTACTTAACACAATGGCACTGAAATACAAAGCTGGTTAAAACTATAACATAAAAACATGTTGCTACTCTTTAGAGTACCAAGATGATTTGAATTGGCCACAAGAAGCAGAATTGGAACTTACTTTAGAATGACAGGAAGATGAATTACTGAATCGCAATTCATAGATTCCTTTCACTCCAATATTTTTTTGAAAATATGATTAAATATATAAAAACGTGTACAAACGTTTTAAAACTAAAAATAGAATAAAACTCGAACTTTTCTAGTTAAAAATTAACATGCAATTGCATGTCAGCACACTGTTTGCTACCTCAGTTCATATTCTGCTGTAATATTAAAATCATTCATTTTAAACATAATTAATATGCTAAAACTGTAATCATTTACTCTAATTATGAATGGTAAATACTAATATGAAATATTAGAAAAATGGCAGAATGGAAAGTCAATTTTTATACTTTCTCTTTAGTTGAAAAGTACAATGCATTTCAATTTCAATATATATCAGCTGTAATATTAAAATGACTCAGTTTAAATGCAATAATGTAGTTAATTTGCTAAAAACGGTAATAATCTGCTGTGAAATGATGGTAAATACTTATATAAAATGTTAGAAACAGGGCAGAATGGATTTTTTAAAATACGTTTTGTCTTTCTAGTTCAGAATGACATCAATACATTTGGATTTCAATTATTTCAATGTATTTTACCATTCAAATTTGTACTGCAAGTCTGCACCCTGCTCGCTACTCCAACTCCAATTTTTTGCTATATAATTGAAACAATACATTTTAAATATGATGATTACATTCATTTGCAAATAACTGTAATAATTTGCTGCAGTTATTGATGGTGAACACTAATCAAAAATATGGGGAAATGGCAGAATGGAACTGGAATGGAAAGCATTCTAATTTTTGTCTTTCTAGTTAATAATAACATCAATGCATCTGAATTTTAGTTGAATTCATTTGCAAATTTTAATTGCTGACATTTTTAAAGACAGATACTAATATAAAATACGGGAAAAATATCAGAATGTATATATATTACACTTTATATATACGTATGCTTGATATATTTACATGTATCATACTTTATACTTTATTTTATACTTCTTGTCTTCTAGTTAACAATAGCAGCAATGCATTTGAATTTAGTGTATTTAAATATATTTTAACATTCAAAGTTCAAGTCTGCACCCTGTTTATTACCACAATTCGTATTGAACTTGACTGAACCTGAAAAACGTTCTGAATGGCACGTAATCATGTTTACATGTAAATGTGGGCGATCATACAGTAAATACAGGCCCTCATGGTTGTGAGTGTTACTACAAGACATCAGGAATCGTGCTGTTTGATATTAAGTTTTAAACACAATGACTCACAATGGCGTACTGCGCTTTCCTTCATCCGGAAGTGCAAAAGAGCCTAACAACTAGCGGCAGAGCTAACGACGTGAGACATAAAAACAGGAAGAGCACCGACACAAATGAGACAGTGTGCTGGATGTGCTGCCAAACTAACCTTGGCAGACCGGAGGAGGACCATCCATCTGCAGTCGCTCGCCCAACCTACAGGTCAAGATCTCGCTCCCGAGCAGCGTGAAGCCCGGCAGGCAGCGGTACCTGATGATGTCTCCTGTTGAGTAATTACACACACAGATCTTTGCCTTTCCACTACAACTAGCGCTCAACAACACATTAGCTAATTAAGACCTGACCGCTTACACGCTTGTGACAGTAATGATGACAAATGCAGAGCGTCGGGTGTTATTTTCCCCACAGAAAGGGGCATTTTCTTTCACATTAAATAAGAAACGCTGCATTGCGAAGGTGGACACCTTGGGAGCGTCTCTTTAATGAGGGTTCGACGCGTGATAAATCTATGCAAACAGATGATCATCAAACGTTCTGCAGTCTTACCAATTTCAAATTCATCATCTTCAGCCAGGATCTCTGCGTTGGCGACACGTGGGGGAGGTTGACAGACACGAAGTTGGTAAGCTGCGAAGGGAACAAGATGAGTGAGAAACGTGATGTTTAGCTGCTGGTTAAGTGATAACGCTTTGAATGCAACCCACACACTTGCATCTTAAATCATCACACCTGTCAACCGCGTTTTTCTAAACGTACAACAAAATTACGCGCCGCCGCTGCAAAGTATGAATCATAATCAAGGGTCATAGCATCTGCCTCGCCAACACTGATTATGCCTTACAATTATAACAATGTCTAATTGCAAGAGTTTCTAAAAGAGGATCATATGCATAACCTTCTATTAGCGGTATGTTATGATAATAGTCACTATTGTGATGTAACATCATTTGAAGACATAATATGTTGAGCAGTACATTACATCATATGCCCTCACTAAGACATAGTTCTCAAATGTTAAGAATAGTTTATGCAATAGTTTATGTTGTTGTGTGGTAATAACTATTAGGAAATAGTTATTTTATGCACATAAAAAATTCCTTTTAAAACATTATTAAAAATAATAAAAAATAAGTTTTGTTATAATATTAAAACAATTCATTTTCGACTGTAGTAATTTGCTGTAATTATTAATGGCAAATACTATATAAAAAAATATTAGCAAAATGACAGCATGGAAAAATATATATTTTTATATTTTACAAAGAAAAATAGCATTTATGCAACCCGTTTATAATCCTGAAGATTAATACATAGTTAAGGTGATAATAATAACAACAACAATAATATAATTTACTGTAATATTAAAATGATTCATTTTAAATGTAACGAATCAATTTTCTAATAAAATGTAATACTTCTCTGGAATGGTAAATATATATAAAAATGACTAACAAAATGGCAGCATAGAAATATTTTTTTGAATGTATACGATGAAGATTAATACATAGTGTTAAGTTGCTGGTTAAAGGGATTAAAAATAATAATAATAATAATAATAATTAAAATAGGTTTTTGCTGTAATGTTATTTATTTTGAATGTAATAATTTAAAATAATTTGCTAATAAATGTAATAATTTCCTGTAATTATTAATGGTAAACAATATATAAAATATTAGGAAAATGGCAGAATGGAACACATTTAATTAATTAATTTTTTATTTTTTTAAGAAAAAAAAAAGTGATGCTTGTTTATGCAACCTGCCGACACAATGAACGAATACAATGAAGTTTAATACATTTATTGTCCAGGTTAAGGGGTTAATAATAATAAATTCATTTTTAGTGTAATATTATTCGCTTTCCATGTAACAATTTAATTAGCTAATAATTTGCTGTAATGATTAATGGCTAATATTACACATAAATCACTAGACAAATGGCAGAAAATGCGTTTCACACACTTTCTGAAGAAAAGAAGCGGTGCTTGTTTATGCAAACTGCCGACACAACGAACAAATGCAAAGATGATGAATACACAGTGTTAAGGGTTTCTTCAAATGAGTTTAAGCACCTTTTTTAATATAGGTAAGATCCAGCAAACGCTCTCAGTATCTTAACATCATGAAGATTCACCAGCTATCGAAGAGCTAAATGACCTCTATATTGTTCGACGGCAACACCGACAAACAAAAACACATTTCATTTAGAATTCATCATTGGGGAAACACAAGAACACTCAGAAACACTCTGAACGCTGAGAAACTCAGCTGTTACTACGCTAACACATTAAAGGCAATTTTAAACCAGAGAATGGGCATTTTGGCAGCTCTGGGACCATGACTATCTTATTTTATTATCTTTTAAAATTATAATCAGCTTTGTGCTTTGCAGCACTTGACATAACTTCCTTATGCTGTATCGGTTTATTGGTGAACTACAAAAGCATCAGCAGAAAATATGCTAACGCAGATATTAACGTCCTTTATTGAATAACGGTCTCCCAACACAATTGCAAAATAGATTAGTGAAAACCGATGGGGTTCAAAGGTCATCCGTCGCGTTCTGATGCCATTTCCCCTGTTAAAAGCTATTCCATAACCTAGTGATCCACCTACATTGAAAGAAATACAAACAAAGATTATTGCAACTGGACACACTTCAAAGCAGCATTGCAAGTATCTTTAGTAAAAAGTGAAATAAATCCAAGATTGTGGGCAAGTCAGGAGGTATTTACATCAAAAACATACTTGTATTTCAATCAAAACCAAAAAGCACTGACTACATTGAAGCCATTACTAATTAAAACCAATGCATTTTATGCTCGAGTATTGTGTTGGATGCTAAATGCAAATCCATTTTTCAGTCTTCATACAAAGAGTGCATCTGTTTTGTATGATGTACACTATGTAGAGCATATCAAATCATCACTTATGAGGTTCCATAACAGCTAGGATGCTGCCTTAGAAGCCGAATGCATATGTCTCCACACCTGCTCGTTCAGAAATGGCTGTTATTACGGATGATGGAAGTTTCCAAACACATTATAGCGCCATCGGAATGTGGCAGCTGCAATAATCGAAGCCATTTTCCGAAGAAAAAAGTAATGCAATTTCTAGCCCTTGCAGTAAACCAAAAAACAAGGGGCCAGAAAGCAGCAACGTGACACGCTAAACAGGCGTTCGAAGGCACACAATCCAGAAGGTTCCTAATGCAATTTCATGCCACAGTTTGGGTTGAATGTATGTACGTTCACGGCTCGCCTCAGCGTACGTACGGCATAAGTAACACGTACTGTGGGTGTGAGGGAATAAGCCTGGATAATTGAGCTGACAATAAACAACTATGAGCGAACTAAGCCGACGTGAAAGAAGAAGCAAAACCGCGCAAGATTCTGCTCACCATGGTAACGCAGAAGAAAGAATCCGCTGGTGCTGAAGTCGCTGTGGAACTTGAGCAGGATGTGATTGGACGTGCTGGAAACGGCTTCCTGAGGCGAGCTGCCGCTGAATTGACCGATCTGTGGGGATGTTTGGTCAGGGCCGTCCCTAAGGGAGACAACAGATCTGTTCAAATACAGATACCAAACATTAAAAACCTTCTTTGACTTCTTCTGTCTGCTGATACTCTCTCCATAAGTCGCTCTCCCACGTCTGGCGGGTGCGTGTCGGGATCTTATAAAGAATGTTTATGAAAACAGGACAGCAGACGTCTCTTCACTGCAGTGTGTGTCAGTCGTGCTTCTAAACCCTGAATAAACAGGCTGAATGGTGACTTATACGCTCAACGCAAAGCATTCAAAATGACCTTGGTTCTCAATCACTAAAAAATCTGTAACAGCATTAGTTGTTTTTAATTAGGACAATTTTTATATAACATTGTTCATAATAACGTCTCATTTAGTGTGCGCTCCAGCAAAGAACAGTTTCTATTGTGGTTATGCAAAATACTTTTGCTGGATAATGAATGCGTGTTCATTATGATCACTTTATTATCAATTTTCTGTAATATTGATTTGACAGCACTGAAACTACAGAAACAGAACAACTTGAACTCAGTTGAGGTGGATAATGACTCTGGCTTCAAAAGAGCAGCTTTAGAGCTGAATCAGCTTAATTTGATGCATCATAATTGATGAATTTTGCTGCATCGACACTGTTATTGAACTGAATTGAATCACCATAAAACTGAATTGAGCTGTATAACGACATGTGCCAAGATATTTTTTTTTAATGCAAAAGTCAAAAATCAAACTTGATTTGAGGGTTGTGGGCCAAAAGTAAATGTTGCATTATACGCAAATATATCAAAGATGAAAATAATATTTATATATATATACACACACACACACTAATAAATGTGCTGTAATTATTCATAGTAAATATGATATCTAAAAAAATAGATTACAGTATGAAAATATAGAAAAAAATATAAATAAATAAATAATATCATTTCAAACAAATTACTTTATAGCAATTGTGCAATTTTCAATTTGTTATAATTTTAGAATTAAATATTTTTCTTTTTCTTTCAAATGTTTAAATTATTTTAAATAAAAATCATTTATATTTTTCATAATAAAATTTATTTTTTAATACAAAAAAAAGTTATCTATAAAATATAAAAAGGCATATATAAAAAAAAAGATTCCTCCTTTGTGATCTGACGCGGCAGGTCAAATCAAGTCATAACGGGCCAAAAGCAGGCATCTCTGGCATAAACTCGTCTTCTGTGGTCAGTTTTCCCTTTCAGATGATCTAACTGTTTGAAGATGATTTTGATTAACTTTTTGCATATGTGTCTTCCTTGCACCAAATTTCATCTTACTCAACAAATTTTGCTCCCTTGCTCTGACCCTGGGAATTAAACAGGCTGGTTTTGCTATTGTACCTTGAAGACCTCTGTGTGTAAATGACTTTGCATGAAAAATGAGTAACAATTGCATTGAGATTTGAATATGCATTGATATGTAAATGTCGGAGGTCATACATTATTGTGTTTATGATAAATGATTTTTGAATGAGGCGTTAGTGGAGAAGGACTTATACAAAGTACATAAAACAGTTATATTTCAGAAAAGCAAGAAAAATCCTATTTTCCATGAAGTGAACACAAGCGTCTACATTTTGCTTTCGCACCAGCCGACACTTCAGCATTCATGTTCAGTCAAGGAGGAAATATATGGGAGATGGAAAAGCACAAGAGAAATGTGTGAAACTAAACAGATAAAATACTAAAATAAAGTGTTACGTAAGCCTCAGCTTAGCAGCATTAGCACAAATGCATTTTTCATGGACAAGGACAAACTTTCTGGTGGAGTGCTTGACAAATCATTTTGATAAATCCCAAACTAGACATAGGCAGATAATAGATTTGACTGATATTTTTTTTTACACTTCTCTAAACTCACACTTGGTTACTAGTTCGTTTTACTGATAACGGCATCCTTTGAACAGTAACTAAACAGTAAAACCCAACAACAAGCAACAGAGGGTTTTATTCTGTATCACGTGAAAAATACTTGAACTAATACTTGAACTCATTATGCATTGTCCAAAGATGAAAATAAACGTGCACAATATTATTACCACTACTATTACTACAAATTATAATAACATTATTATATAATATTTTGCAAGTTTATTTTTTTATCTCTAACAAGTTCCACTATTATTATTATTATTATTATTATTATTATTATTATTATTATTATTATTATTATTATTATTATTATTATGTAATGGTTAATAATTAGATTGGAAAGTATCTATTATTAATATTATTATTAACCATTACATAATAATAATAATAATAATAATTATTATTATTATTATTATTATTATTATTATTATTACTTGCTGTTGTTATCAAAAATATAGTACATATAAAATATTGTTAATCACTGGATATTAAAAAAAAAAATCAATCAATCAATATAAAGGGTTACTATAATTATTCATTTAAAATTGAATGTACATGAAAGAAAGAAAGAAAGAAAGAAAGAAAGAAAGAAAGAAAGAAAAAGAAAGAAAGAAAGAAAGAAAGAAAGAAATTGTGCAGTTTTTGTTTTTCAGTCTACTGGTTTTAGTCTAAATAATTTTTATTTCATTACGGGATATATCTAACTATCAAGAAAAGCAATTATGAATTTGATTAAAATAGTTTATGCATGTCAATGATCAGTCTCTGAAACAAAAATAATTGGTATCAGTATAAAAAAAAAACAATGTTATTTTGTGAGTTTAACACTCATGTTGTTATATGACACCAGATGCAAGTCTTTAGGTGAGGAGTTCTTATAAAAGTCCTACCAGATGGTGATGTAGTCGTAGATGGGCTCAGTGTTGAGCACGGTGAAGTTGATGTGGATGCCGTTGCCTGGAGGTACTCGGATGCTCCATATGCAGTCTTTAAGATTGGGGTAGTCAGCCGGGTGGCCCGGAGAGTAGATGGTCCCATTGAGGGCTGTGATATTACCACCGCAAAGTGCTGACGGAGGACAAATAAAAATCAAAACACAATCAGCAATTTGTGGAGAACTGCACTGCCTTACATACAGCTGCAACAAGCAATAATGCAGTGATAAGCCTAAAGTTCACCGCTAAAGTCCTGCCTCCATATATGGTCCTTATTTCCCCTGAACATCTCATAGAATTTACAAAACATGACAGTTTAATTAAAAGCTGGTTATCTGCACAAAGGGCTCTGTACCTTCACAGCGAGGCACAGGATGGTTCCAGTTGCGGCTGATGCCGTGCAGACACGTGAGCGACGCTTCGCCCAGCAGCGTGTATCCCGGCAGACACTGGAACGAGATGGTCATGCCCACTCCAAAATCACTGCCAATCACCACCCCGTTCCGAAAGGGCCGCGGATCCGGACACCTCTGCAGTTCATACGCTGAGTGACCACAGAGCAGAAGGCTTTATTCAGAGAGACGCCAGAAGGAACGCCAATGTCCATCAGTGTTGTTACTGATAACTAAAAGTATTAAAAATAGCTTTTGCCAAAAAAAAGAGAAAAAAAAGGCAGAAATAAAATAAAATATTAGATTAAATAGAATTTCTTAGTATAGAATTTATTAGAATAAAAAAAAACATTAGACAAAAAAATTAAATGTAAATGAAAATTATACTTAATAAACTCAAGTGGATGTAATAAACTCACTACTAAAAGAAATAAAAATAAATGAAAGCTACAAAAAAAAAACTAATAAAAAAATGACAAGCACATAAAATTACTAAAATTAAAATGAAAACTGAAAAGACAGAAATTAATGCTAATTTAATATATTTATACATCCTATAATATTATATAAATAATCATCTCTCACTAACTGTTCCGTCATGGTTTTATTTGTTGACGAAAATGTCAATGGATTTTTGTCATAGTTTTTGTCATTCAAAAAGAGTTTTGATTCTGTTATTCTGTCTTGTTTTCATCTGTAAAAAAATGTTGTTGATAAAAATTAAGACGGAAATTATTCGTCAACGAAATTAACACTGATACCTAGTATAACAAAAAATGTACATTTTATAATGCAGGAAATTCAAAAGGTTCTTCCACAGCTTCAAGACACTAAAAATGCCAAAATATTTTTAAAAATTTGATGAAAAACTAATGAAAATGGGAAAAGTGTTGCCTTTACAACTACAGGGTAACTGAAATAAAGAAGTACTAAAATTGCTAAACCTGAAATAGAGTCATATAGAACGTTTTATATATATAAAAACCTCAAAAACTAATAAAAATTACAAAAGCACATAACAGTCACTAAAACTTAAACTAAAACATAAACACTAAATACTAATAGTATATACATAACACTAAAAATGACCACAAAAAAAGCAGCAAAAAGTACCCAAAATACCTATTTTACTGAAAATGTATGTTTGATTATGCGGGAACTTCAAAAGGTTCTCCTATAGCTTAAAGCTGCTTCAGAAATGATGTAAAACAGAGTTCTAAAATAGTTTACTAAACTTATTGTCCATGATGTGGCAAATGCGTAGACAATAAATGTGTATTATATAAGGGAATCATAAAAATAACTTAGCATATGTTATTTACAGAACATAAAAAATCCTAATGATTCATCCAAAATTAAATGTCTAAACTTAGCAGTCTGACCAGATACACAACATCAACAACATCAAAAAGAGTGTCACAGAAGAAATAAATATTTTGTGATTAATATTGAAAGGCAAGATCCTATCTGTGCTGTGTCAAAGGAAGCGGTTTCACTGAGGACGAGAGCTTCTATTTTTTACTTCAAAAACCCAAAGTCATTCTCAAGGGACGAGGAACATCTCACTGTTCAGGAATCATAAAGTCAAAATACTGACAGATTCCTTCTGTGTAAACCAGAACGACACAAGGGGTGGAATATAAAAATAGATTTGAAAACACAATACAGTTGCTTCTGAGCGGTTCTTGGGGCATTGCCATGTGCTGTTAGGGTTTTCTGGGTGACTGCCAGGTGAAAACTGGGTAATCATTCAGCAAAAGCAAACCTCTCCTTATAAGCAAGGTGTACAATTTCATGTCTGTGGCACAAAAGGGAAGTTACAAACTAAAATTTTAGTTTTTATAGTTATGCTACTGTACCCCTGGATTACATCATTAATAACCTCACAGTACAAACCAAATCAGTTTTACATATACTGTACTACGACAAACTTCACATATGACATAGATGACTTTAATAGACATTGTGTTAACTCATTTATAGTAGTTCCACTTATGCACTACCGTTAGAAAGTCTGTAATAACTACTTTTTTTAATGCTTTTGGAATAAGGTCTAGCTAGCAATTGATCAAAAATGCAGTAAAACAGCAATATACTGTTAATATTATTACAATTTAAAGTTATTTATTTATTGTTGCAATATATCTTTAAAAAATATTTTTTTTCCTGTGATGTTTTTACTGCTTAATATTTTTGTGGAAACTGTGATACATTACCATTCAAAGGTTTGGGGTAAATGATGACAAAAGCACATCAAATGACTAAAACTAAAGTTAAACTGAAAACTGAAAACACAGAAATAAATGCCAATTCAAATAATAATAAAGTAACTGTCAATCCAGTCGAAGAAATCTCAAAATCAAAGCATCCAAATGAACCCATTATATCTAGTTCAGTGAAAATGAACATTTTATTTTGCATGAAATTCAAAAATGATAAAATATTTTAAAACAGATGAAAAGCATAAATGCAATTGATCAACAATTAATAAAAAATGCAGTAAAGCAGCAATATTCTTAATACTGTTAATATTATATTTTATGTTGTAATATATTTAATATATATATATATATATATATATATATATATTCCTGATGTTTTTACTGCTTGATATTTCTGTGGAATACATTACCATTCAAAAGTTTGTGGTTAATAAGATTTTTTTAAAAAGCGAAAGACTTTAAATAAAAACTAAACTTTCTATTTATCGAAGAATGCATCACGGTTTCCACAAAAAAAATTTAAGCAGGAAGGTTTTCAACATTGATAATAATATTAAGAACCATTATTGATTTTTGAACACCAATAATAATTGATAATAACTGAGAAGCAAATCTGCATCTTAGAATTTTTGAAGAATCACGTGACACTGAAGACTGGAATAATTAATGATACTGAAAATCCATCTTTGTGTGACAGGAATAAATTACATTTTAAAATATATTCAAACAGAAACCAGTTATTTTAAATTGCAATATTATTTCATAATATTTTTTTTATATTTCTTTGAAAAACATTTTAAAAAAATATTAATTATTCCACATTTTAGACCAGTAGTGTATAATTTTTAATTCTGATATTTTATTGCTGGTTTTTAATTAGCATGCTGAGCTTTAGCTGTTTGCAGGGTTAAATCCTCTCAGAAAAGCTGGGTCTTTAAATGTATCCTCTTTAAAGCAGCAGAGCAACAGCTGTACACATTCCCAAAACCAGCCTAATTATACAGGGTTTTTGGTTAAGACCAATCAGTCATTCAGGCAGCCTACCAACTAGCACACTTTGGAAAGATGTAGTTTTGCATTGGAAGCTGCACTAGTCTGACTGTGGATGTTACCGAGATCCACTGACTTGCTTTCAAAAAGGCTTTTGACTGAACTCAAAGAGAACAATTGGTTATATTCCCTATCCTGTTATTGTGAGAAGGGATCCAATGGTGTGTGTCCATATCGACAGGGGAAGTAATGGCCGTGGGCAGGTCTAATCCGTCTTACCCTCGTAGGTGATGTGGAAACCGGGTTTGTTCTGTGAGTAGTCGCTGTGAAAGAAGAAGCTGGTCTCGTGGGTCGTGCTGAAGAAAGATTCTGGAACAACGAGTCCGCTGAACCTATCGATCACCGAGCCCGAGTCCAGCGTCCCGCTACGGACTTCAAGGTAGTCGTGCACAGCTTCCGTGGAGAAGTTGAGGAATTGCAGGTGAATCCCTGGATCATAAACAACAGGAGGAGAGATACAGTGCATTTTAACAATGAGATACCCGAAGGTAAACATTGAAAGTTCAAACAAAACAATCCATGACTTGCAGCTTCAGATATAAATCATTTCTATTCCAGAATTTTTATAAGACTTGCATCTTGCAAAAGGAAAATATTTCTTTTGCTGCTGTTTCATAACTCTTTTATTTAGCTTTTATTTACTTTTCACTGACTTCATTTTGCCTCAGATGTTTTTCCCTTTGGTTGGTAAAAGACCCCAAGTAGAAATACGAATTTAAATAAAATAAAAGTCCACATACTGCAAGAGTACTGAGGTCTAAAATTAATGTGGATAAGAACCAACTTAATACCATTTTTTAACATTTTAAAATTAATTTTTTATCAAAGTTTTAATAATTTTGTTCTGAATTTTGACATTTTTAATATTTTTAATGTCTATTTAGTTTATTTATTTTATTTCAGTTTTAGTTTTTAAACTAAATGAAAATCAGAAATGACGCATGGCAACTAGATTTGACTTAATTTAACGTTTAAAGTAACAAAATATTTTTTAATGACTTTGGTTTTAGTTTACGATGATAGCGTCTAAGATCCTTTGGTCTTGGGAGAATTGAGAAATATTCGAGTATCTGGATTTTCATGAACTCTAGAGGAAACACATGAGGTGAGATTACTGAGGTCTTTTGCGTCGGGAGAAACATCTAAGACAGGAGATTTTACATTTAATCTCATTCTGTCTAGAGATATAAACAACTGAGTTAAAAATGAAATCTTATTTGGGGAAAAGAAGAAAAATGGAACTCAAAAGTTACAGGATACAGACCAAATCCAATGGGAAGTTTAACTGTCCAGTTGCAGTCAAGTCCACTGGGGTAATTTCCAGGAAAGCCGGGACTTAGGATGACTCCATTCAGGTCCAACAGGAATCCCCCGCACTCGGCTTAAAAGACAAGAGCAGCCATGCACAGTCAGTGAAGACGGCATGCACAGAATACTGTACCTCACACCGGGAACAGATACCCAATGGAACAATAAGAAATGATCAAACAGATATTCATCAAGCCCAAACTCCATTACGGAATCTAGTGATATGCAAAATGAACTCATTTGCACATATAAGAAAGCCCCGTGTTCTTGGTACATATAAATAACAATGCAATGATGTGCAATAAGAAATGCTTTCAAATGCTAATGGGAGAAATGTGCTGCGTTCATTTTGAGGTTGGGAGAAAATGATACATGGGTTATGTTTTCTCATAATGACTTTTTAAATTAACACCACCAGAACTCGCTGGGACTGAAAGGCCAATATTGAAGCATGTAAGACTGACGTATATCCCCTTGATTTAACTCCGGAGTGTGTGCATATCCCCCTGTGTGTTTGATTGTGTTTGCATTCTTCTTATTGGCAAACGTGTAATGAATGACCTCTTGGACTCGCTGTGTCCATTTACAGTACTTTAGAACAGCAATTGAAATGTCAATAGAGAACATTGAATCTTCTGTTTACACTGCAGGAGCTCGGATCAATTAAACTTCAAGTGTCACTCTTCAGCCATGACCTCGCCGAACACCACCAATCCGAGTCGTGCTTAGATTCACCTTTACTTTTCTATCCAAATTTAATTCCTGAATTTAAGGAATTTGTATAACAACAATACATAAACAAAATAATTTTGATGTTCAATTCAGTATGAAAACATATCATACGCACAAATCATAACCATTATATATTTGCATTAACATTAAATGATAAAAATCGTTCATTTCTATATGCGATGTTTCAATACTCTATGGTTGGTATGAAACAGTGGCTACAACGAAATCAAATCAGAAGAAATAGCATACATTCAGCATTCTAATTCCATCTGAGCTTAACTTTTACATTCAATTTCGGGAATTTAAGGAAGTAGACTTTAATTGGAATGCAATTTGAATAAAAAAACGAAACAAAACAAAACAAAAAACGTAATTTAATTGTTCAGGGGTGCGTTTCCCGAACAACGCTTAACTAACATAATGTGATGCACTGTTGGAGAAAGTTATTGACATCAAGCAGATGGTGGAGTTATAACTTCTGCTACTGTTAATCAGTTTGAGATCAAATTAGTTTTAGATTATTGCTGTAAAAAATAAACATGGCATCTGAGAACTGCTTCGCTATATTTGTTCTCCAATACATTGCGGGTTTCGCCTCAGTACTAAAGCAAGTACACTTATACACATCCTTCATAAAGGTGCTTCAAGTCTCTTAAACTAAAAGACATTAATGAAATTTGTATATGCATGAAATAAAATATATAGATTGCAATACAAGATGTTACTTATTTCTTTCAAGTGCATGACCTATTTAAAGTCAATATGTCATAGTAACAAGACCAGCAAGTTTGCCATGCTGTTTGCTAATGTTCGTCTGAACTTCCATTGGTGACATTTCTATATTCCATGGTTGTTATGAAACAGCTGCTAAACGGAAATCAAATCAAATGAAATGGAACAAATTCAAGACTGTAAATTCAACTGAGCTTATCTTTTAAATCTTAATTCAGTTCCTAAATTTAAGGAAGTAGAATTAAAATAGATAAATTAATAAATAAATGCATTGTTCATGCATGTTATAATACACTCAAAATATTTGCAAAAACATTAGATGATATAAATCATGAATGTCTGAATTTGCAGCCATAGAAATTTCTGTTGATATGCAATTGCTATTTTTTTATTTTATGGACACTACATTAGCAGTGAAAATGAGAATCGTAACTTCTAAGATTGCTCTTCAATGCAGTAAAATTAAAATAATTTAAAATAAGTGGTTTGCTAAAAAACACAATTTTAACCAAAGGTTGACTTTTCCCTAAAATCTTCAATATAGAGCTCAACAACAACTTATAATCAACAGATTCAAATTTTCAAAGTCATAGTTAAAGCTATCATAGTTAAAACCTTGATTGTTAGTTCATGTTAGCTCAGGTCAATTAAATGATATTAAAAGCCATAACTTTTGATTTTAATAATGACCTTTTATAGTACTGTATGGCAATATTAAAATAACTTTTTATGTCTGCTTTAATGATACTGAAGTTAAAGAAATGCTTCCATTTGCATACATCAACAGCCATATCTAGTCAGAGAACATCTATTAGAAGTAAACTTTTACCATCCTTTTGCATTGCTGCGCAGGCCGCTTAACCTGAGGTCCTGCAGCGTCTGTCACTGCTATTAGCGGACTGTGAGTCGCTCTGGATGAACAGCATTAGCTAGATGGCCAGTAACTCGTGAGCGATGGTGTTATAGCCGCGAGAAATCATGAGACATGGAAGAAGGGTTTAAGGCTAATAGATTTCAACAAAAGAGAAAATGAAAAAAGAAGATTAGACTGAATAGGACCTCAAAGATCTAGCCTGAAGAAAGCTTTTTCATAGTCCATTTGATTAAATAGAGCTCTAACAGACCACGGCCGATCTCTCTGCGCTCGGTGATGAAACAGCTGCTACATTGAAATCAAATAAGACCAAACGGCACAAACTCCTCAACTAACAGGAACATAAGGTTGTTGCAAGACACTAATTTGAAGAATTGCGATTACGGAGAAGTAAAGCAGTGGTAATGCTCTCATTGAAAAGGCCAAACGGGGAGAAATGACTGCAAATAAAACATACCCAGACAGAGGGGCGCTGGGTAGTTCCATCTTCTGACAGGCCCCGGCATGCAGGTTATATATGCACTTCCCTGCAACGAGTGGAAATGAAGAAAGATATTGACTTTTCCAAGAAGCTCTCACCAATTCCGAAGGAAGATGAATCACTCGTAGGAAATGTATCATTCAACGTGCTCTTCCATGTACGACGTGATGGCAAAAATAACAAAGCCTTGGCACTGTGAACGAATCTAATAAAACGCACAGAGGACCAGAAAATCAAACGCTGAAGTTTAAGGTGCTTCTTCAGCTATGGGCACCTTTGTACTTTTCTTCTTACTTTTCTTTTTTTTTTTTTTACTTTCACTAGTTTGTCTATTAACGTCCAATTGTATATACAGTATACATGGATCATAAGACATCTTGCTTTTCTTACCTGAAATATAATGAACACATGTGGTGGAAATGGCATTTTAAACACGCTGCTGCTAATGTCATACAGCATGCATTTTATGCATGCTAAATATACACAATGAAATAATATTTTCATATATTTTGCATTATTATTCAAAATTGCAGTGACAGAGATTACATTGTGTACATGGTAAGATTTAATATTTAACAGCTATTGTTTCATGCATTCTAAATGCACACACAATTAAATAATATTTTTTGCATAATTTTACAAACCAACAGCTAGAAAAATAACATTTTGGGCATGCTAAGGCTCAAAATTTCATGGCTAGCATTTCATGCATTCTAAATACACACAACTATATATAATCGCAAAATTGCAAATTTCAGCTATACAAATTGCTAGCATTTCATGCATTCTAAATACACAATGACTAAATGTTTTTCTCAAAAAGTATTTGACAAAAAGTAGCTACAAAAATGACATTTTGAACATGCGAAGGCTAATTTCATAGCTAGTACTTCATGCATTCCAAATAAACATTTTTCGCATAATTTCATTTTGAACATGCTAAGCACATGCACCTTAAAATACACAAATAATGTTTCCACACTTCTTGCATAATTTTACAAAATTACAGAATGGATATGACAGAAAAAATATCATTTTTCATTTTCACACATCACATGCATCATATTGTATCTCAAGCTTTTCAATGACACAGTTAACCTCTGGAAAAAAATAATAACTTGGAGAAAAATTGGTCGTAATCATTTTCACATAAAGAAAAAAATACTGAAATGCTGAATTGTTTAGATTATCATAATTAAAAAAACATATCTCAATTAATATTTTATGCTGATTTTTGATATTTTAAGATCAAAAGTCTGGGTCTGGTACAAGAGTAAAAACAATAACATCTACACACAAAAAGCATTTGGAAAGTAGCAAAAATAAATAAAAGTAATAGAAAAAGACATCTTAATGCTCCCTTCAAAAAGAAAAACAAAAGTTGAATTTAAAAAAAATCACCCTCTGGGACATACAAGTGCTCGTAATTGCACAAACGCCATTTGATCGAATGTCACTCTTCTGAAAATAAGTCACCTGTTTAACGCACTGCCAATTACGCAAGCAACAATGGCGAAATGTCAAAATGAGAAGCCAAAAAGCTTTTTAGAACAAGCGCAAATGTCTCTGAGCATCTGAAGCTGAGAGCGCTAAGCTATCACTGCCATATTATGATATGAAATCGCCCACCTTTAGAGTGTATCCTTGTTCACAGTGGAACGAGACAACATCACCCACGAAGTAGCGGTCGCCCACTTTCACTCCATTGCTGGGGGTTTGAGGTTCTGGGCAGGAATCCAAACCTATTGCTTAGGACACAGGAAACTCTCTTCATTCGTCAGAATGTGACTGTTCCCCAACACAAATGGAAATTGATTTGCGTTTACACTGCGAGATGCAAAGGAGCCCCGCGAGAGAAATGAGTCATAACAAATGTTGCGTGATTCATGTTGTGGTTAAATTCAATTCATTTGCGGTCGCCTGTGGCAGGGCTTCCAAACTTTGACATCAAATATTTTCTTGAAGTACACCCTCAGATTTTAAGTTAACATTTCAATCATTTAAAACCACATTCACATGTTTACAGCTCTCATTTGTTTGGTGAATGGTCATATGGCATGCAGGAAAACAATTAAAATATATAGACCCAGGGCTTAGACTAAACCAGGATTAGGCCATAGTTAAATGAGAACATTTAAGTAATTTTTATTAACATGCCTTAGAAAAAACATTACTGGCGTGCATCTTGAGACAAAACAAAGGCACTGATATGTTTTAAGATCAGTCAGTGCAAGTTTATTTCAGTTGAAACAGCTCAGAATTACATTTTAGTCTGGGACTAGTCTTAAACCTTGTCTGTGAAACCGGGGGATAATGTACATGTTTATATATGTATAAAATAAATACTACTTTTACTAGTGTTTTATTTGAATTGTTTTTTATTAAATTACTTAATAACAGTTTAGGCCTGTCAAAAATATATATTGGTAAACATTTCATCTCATCATAAAATGTCTTGCTGCTGCTGAAATATCCAGACACCACCTCAGTGATATTAATAATAATAACAATAATACAATTGTTTTAGTATTAGATCTAATTACAAAAAATTATGTACTTAAGAATAAAAAAATGAATTTGAGATAATTATAATAATTTTAATTTATACAGAATTGTGAGAACTATGGATGCTTTTTTTCTGCCACAGAATAAAATAATAATAATAATAAAAAAAAGGTAATTGCACTTTTTAAAGTCTCAGAATTGAGAGTTTATTATCTGGAATTAGATCTGTGAGATAAGAAAAAAAAAAAAAAAAAAAAAATCACAATTATGTATTTTTTTTCCTCCTGGAAATAAGCTTCCAGTTTTGCACGTTTACCTCTCGCAATTCTGATTTTTTTTGTTGTTGTTGCAATTTTATTATATACATTTCACATAATACATGAATTTTCTTCTGATTTCCTTTGCAGAATTATGAGTTTATATCTCACAATTCTGATCTTAAGTCTCACAGTTTAGACTTTTTCCTCATTTCTCATAATTCAGATTTTTTTCTCACAATTTAGAATACGTTCTCAGAAGTACAAGAAAAAATTCTGAGTTGTGAGGAAAAAAACTGAATTGTCTGATTTAAACTCCAATAAGCTTCCAGAGGAAACCCTGCTTTGTGTTCTCACTGCACAGTCACCATACCTGTATATTCCAGGTGAAATCCAGCTCCAGAAATGCTCATATCAGTCTGAAAGGTGAGGAACAGGTTGTTGGACGTGGTGTTCAGCAGGGGTGGAATCGTGGTCCCTACAGGGATTAGCATTAGAAAATAATTATCGTTTGCATGACAGGCATAACAGCGCATTGTTTCCTACAGCTCCCTGCAGTCAATCCTGCTGGGATTGTGACATTCCTTCACAAGGCTTCTACGGATGTCATTCAACTCTGTCATGAATGTCACAGCTTTGTTTGAGTCACCCGGTCGACAGATGAAGTGGCGTCGCTGCTAAAGTTGGGTCACACCTCGCTGCCGTCCACCCAATCATTGCGAAATTACAGCTGGGCACACAACAAGACAGATCAGACCTATTGCAGTTTTGTGAACCTGCAGTGACCTCCATCAAGCAGAGCGATGCTCTGTAGCCACTCTGGAATCTGGATGATGGGCTATTTGTCGAGCGGCCGCTGACGTTCAGTGCTAAGGAGGTTGTGACGAATAGAGGCAGGCATTACACTTGCAGCCTTTTCCCACATGAAGAGCATCCAAGCATATTTTGTCCGCGGCCATTTCACCTTCTTTATGCACAAGGCATCTCCATCCCATAACTTCCTTTAATCTTTCATTTGTCCTCCGAGCAGATTAAACGTCAAACTGTCAACAATACTTAATGCTTTGTCTGAGAGGGATGGCACCCGCTAAGGTCAACGCATATTTATTTTGCTTTGTGTGGCTGACGCAACGCTTGCGCCCGGTTGAGGAGATACGCTGGCAAATAATTAAAACCTGTCTTTCAATTCTGAGGGCTCTTTCGATCTGAGTCACTGGCGCTACACTGATATCATTCTGTCTCCTACTTTAAAGAGAAAACAAAAAGTCTGTAAAAGTCTATATCAAGAGAAAAAAAGGCCTTTCTGATAGACCGATAGCAAAAAGTAAACATGGCACACACAACCCCTAAACAAACCCTTTGTAAAGAAAACAACCGTTTACTGAACCAAAAGATATGACAAATAACAGAAAAATAAAATAAAAATAAAAATAATATGTATAATAAATAAATAAATAAATAAATAAAAACAAAAATAAAATAAAACCATTGAAAGGATATAGTGGCAAATAATTAAAATCAGAAAAACAAAGAGATGAAAATGTAAGAAAAAGTGGAGAAAAATAATGTAAAAAGCAAAACAAACAAACAAATATATTTATAACCACCAGCAGATTACAAAAACAAAACAAAAAAATAAAAAATAAATAAAATGCAAAGAAAAAAAAGTCTATAAAAAGTCTAAACCAAAATTTAAAAAATGATAAAAGATGACAAAAACAAAAGAAAAATAAATAAAATAAATAATTAATGAGGGCTCTGTGAAAAAGAAAGATATGAAAAAAAAACCCTAAGAAAATAGTGTAAAAAAGTAAAATAAATACATAAATAACAACAGATTGCAAAAAAGTTGAAAAATAAAATAAAGGTTAAGAGGTTACAGTAGCAAATAATTAAAATCTGTCTTTGATTTCTGAGGCCTCTGCCGTTTGAGTTTTCAGCCCTACACTGATATCATTCTTTCTCCAACTTATACCGAGAGTTTCCCCAGGGAAACTCTGACACTTGGAGTTCACTCTTGCTACTTATAAAACTGTTGATCCATGATATCCCACGACAGCTCAAATATTGATGTGCTTTGGATGACAAAACAAATCTCTAGATGAAAGCCAGACAGCATGAGGTTACAAAAAAAATAGTCTCATTTCACAGATGCGATACATTGGGTTTTTTCAGACTGACTAGAGTGTGCAAAAAAACACATGACACCAGGGATGAGTGCGCAACAGTTGTATTTGCAGAATATATTAAAGTCAACATGGTGTGCTTGGGTTATTTGGAAAACAATATCAAATTTAGGGAAAAAAACAGATGGTTTCCATCTTACCCGAATAGCTCCCTAGACGTGGAGCATTGCTGTCGACACCATCGTAAAAGTCTAGAGAGTCCCAGTTGTGTTCGGTGGAAAAAGTCACAACTGTAATCTACAGGGGAGAAAAAACATAAAAATATTACAAAATATATAAAATACTTTTTTTTTTTTTTTTTAATATATTTTATCTAGTTTTGAGTATACTAAAGTCCTGGGTGATGTCTGTCAAATTTAAATGTTCATTTTAATAATGAGTAAATATTGTGACCAGATTGGTGAGTTAGTAGGTTGAATTCAAGACCTATATTGGATTCATTTGTGAATCACTCAGTCTGCTCTTGCTAACAGGCTCAAAGAATCAACTGAACGACTACATGATGAATAGGCCAGCAATTAAGGTGTAAATATTTATTATATAAATCTAAATAAAAATGAGCCACTTCTGGTGTGATAGGAATATGTACTGTATGGCAGAAAAAGACAATGCTAAATGCATATAATAAAATGAAAATAGTTATATAATCCTAGTCAACCGTTGGAATCCTCCTCACACAATGGACAGACGAACCTGGACTGTGTATTTGTTGGACATTATCTCAACTTCTTGTATACATGGATCTAATGTGAAAACTGTAAATTCATGGCATTCAGCTTTTAATGTTGTGTCATCTTTTCTAAAATCTCTGTAAAAATTATTTTATTGTTATTTATTTATCTATTAATATAAATTAATGTATTTTTATTATTTTTTATTTAATTAATTAATTAATTTTTTAAAGTCTACCAGGGGTGGGTTCTAAATTTGTACAGCTGCTTTTTATTTTATATTACTGTTCCCTAAAAAAAAATTAAATAAACAGCTGTTAACAAAAAAAAATAAAATAAAAACAGATATACAATCATGCAATAATTAAATAAATAGGCTTATAAATCTTTAAAATGAGGAGAAAACACCTCTCATCTCTTCTGTTGTTGACGTCAAAGGCTGTGTAATCAATCAAATGGTCAAATCTGGTGATATGGTAATATCACTTGGAGATATGACTAATGCTAAATCAACATTTGGTCCAGTGTTTGTTCCATGTGTTTGGATGATGAATCACATTTATGTTGCTGTTTTTGTATTTACACAATTTTTCTATTCAGTTTATATCATGTTAATAATTTAAGCAGTATAACGATAAACAATCCTGGTACTGTGTTTGATGTCCAATGTAAAGCAAAAGCACTGCTATACATTACAGTAGGTACAGTATCAGCCATTGAAAACTCATATTGGTTGACCATTAATATCTTAATACATTTTTCCCCTGTATAACTTATTGCATAACTATAAAATGCAGTATTACCTGCTTAAACTTCAAAAGTTGTAAGGAAGGACAAAAATTTAATATTCAGTAATACGTAAAGTTCAATAATGAAGCAAACTAATAATAATGGGATTCCCTTGAGAATATTTTAATCCTCTGACGAGTGTTAAGTAATTAGACACACTTCTACTAATTATAATCCACGGCGTTTTTCAGAAGACACAAAAAAAGAGAGAAAAAAAAAACCAAAGGGTTTTGTCTCACTTGGATTCCAGTCCCCTCCGGCACAAAGACCTTCCATACGCAGTTCAGATGGTTGTCATAGGGATCGGGGTAACCCGGAGACAGAATGGTCCCACGGCGCATGGTCAGAACTCCTCCGCATGGAACTGAAAGACAGATTTAGTTAAAAAAAAGACAGACTAAACATGGCAGAGAGGCACAACAAACAAAATCAAGTAAACAAGCCCTTTCTGAGCCAAATGATGTGGAAAATAAATATATAAAACATAACTACAAAAAAAAAAAAAAAAAACAGATTACAAAGAATTGCATAATTATGTAAAGAAAAATAATATAATAAAAAATAAAAATAATTTTTCAGTTTTAAAATAATATTAAATTTTTTTTTTGGGATCAACTTTTTCTTTTTCCAAAACAACATCCACTCAAACAAACAACAGGGAGGAGGGAACAACAGACACGCCATCAACAATTTCAATTTCAATTCATTGTAAAAGGAACAAAACAGAATTCACGTGAGTCCATAGACTGACAACAATTGGACATTCCCAAAACATGTGGAGAAAAGTACCTGCTGATACAGTGTTACAGATATGACAGTTATAGGTCGATTGCAGTTTCATTTTAAACCTCTTGTAAAGAGTTATGTATGCTCTATGGATGACTTTGAAATGGATAAGACGATGAGCCAGGTTTTTAGAAGTTAAGATTAGATTAGACCACACCCTCTCCCAGTCGACCGATAAATCAAAATCTGTTTTCAAAAAGATTTATTAGAAAGAGACTTTGCAGTGTGATCATTAAGTTTACTATATATTAAAGAAACAGATGACTGACCAGGCCAGAAATAGGGGATGCCCAGGGAACTCCATAGGCCTCGAGAGCAGAATGTAACTGAAAAAAGACTAAATATGATGATGCTGGTAAACAAAACTTAATTCTTAGTTCTTGAAGTGAGAAGAGTCCCTGGTTATCATATCAGTCACCGCATGTGTTTCTGCCCAATGTAGACCAAGAGGGCTAGACAAATGGCTGATTTAAACATAAAAAATTAAAGTTGTGCCATAAGGGTGTGTTGTTACAAAATTTGAAAGGTCCTCCCTTCAGACGTTCCACATTTTTAGAAAAAAAAGTGAAGTCCTTAGATGTAGTATTCTGGATTCTCCAAAGATCGATTACATTAAATTCAGTGATAAATTTATTCAATAACTTAGAGGATGGGTTAGCTGTAATATCAGGGTGAGATTTATCCAGTGCAGGATTTAAAACAGCATTAAAATCACCACCCATCAAGGACAATCCATCTGCTCAAGTAATATATTGGAAATATTTGTGAAAAATGCACTGTCTGCCTCATTCGGGCAGTAAATGGAGACCAGTGCTAACCTGTCATTATGTATTTTACAGCATATAAAACCTCATTCCTGGTATGTTCAATAGTTAAATGTAACTTCCTATCGACTAAGATAAGCACCCCTTTAGTTTTATTACGAGCACAAGAGAAGGCTGCCAGTTTGTAATACTTGTTTTGAAAAACTTGCCGCATCACATTGTTTTAAATGAGATTCTTGTATCAGGGCACAGGAAATCGATTTACGGTGCAAATATTATAATATCCGGGTACGCTTAATAGGAGAAATTAGGCCATTCAAATTCAATGATAAGATATTCAGACCATGCATTATGTGCTTGCAATGTCAAGATTCTGTCTTAGTGAAGAGAAACAAAACCAGTGCCATACTGCCAGTGACATGTAAACATTAGTATGTATCCTAGATACCAATCCACCTAGATGCATAGTCCGTTTCTTTTAAAAGCAGAATAAACAAAAGTATTGATATCTGTTGAAGGACAGAAAAAACAAGAACAAGGAATGACAAACAACTGTGGGGAACACTTTACAATAAGGTGTCATTTATTAACATTAGATAATGTATTAACTAACATGAAAAAACAACAAACAATGCATTTATTACACTATTTATTAATCTTTGTTAATGTTAATTAATGAAAATACAGTTATTCATTGTTTATTCATGTTAGTTCACAGTGCATTAACGAATGTTAAAAAAACACAACTTGTGATTTTAATAATGCATTAGTAAATGCTGAAATTAACATTAACTAAGATTAATAAATGCTGTAGAAGTATTGTTCATTCTTAGTTCATGTTTACTAATGTTGTTAACTAATGTTAACTAATGAACCTTACTGTAAAGTGTTACCCAACTGTGTATAAAAACCAAAGCAGACCGCACATTACCGAGGGTGTAGGTCTGCATAAACAACAGAAACATATGTTGATGTGTGACCAGTCCACCTAAATGCAAGACATGTCCCCAAAGGCCCACTGAGCCAAAAGCGTAGTAATTGAACCTGCTCTCCATCAGCCCAATAAAGAAAATAAAGAAAATAAATCATTATTATTTACCAATCATACAGAGCAGGAGCAAGATTCCAAAAAGAAATTAACAAGTGTCCATGGCCACCTTGTTATTGTCCTCTTCAGGGCAGTTAGGATCACCACAGACCTCATCGTTAATTTTCTCTCGTTGAGCTGAGAGGATGGAGACGGTAGCCGACACCTTCCCGCTGCTTTGTAGTGCTGCAGAATGCGTCTTCAGTGACAGTGAAGCAACAAAATCCTCCGCCTTTTGAGGAGAGTCGAACATCATTTGCTCACCTTTGTGCCATAGTTTAATTACCACTGAATAGGTGAGGAAGGACTCCAGTCATCTTCTTCAAGACTGGATTAAAGCTCTTTCTCTTGGTAGTTGTGGCTGGACTAAAGTCAGGAAAAAATAGTAGCATTGTCCTGCGTATATTTCACCGGATGCCATCTTAGCACACGGAAGATGAGAGTACACGGCCGATCTGAGTTTTTTCTTCCATCATACACACGATGAGCCCGGTCAATCTTGATGTCACGGCCGTTCAGGGAAGGGATCCACTTGGAAAGATTAGCTCTGAGGAAGCCAGCTGCATCGGAGCCCTCCGCCCCCCTCCGGCAACCCCACCAGTCGTACGTTTTTCTCCTGCTCCTATCTTCAATGTCCGTCATTTTTTTGGGGAGTTGCTCCAGCTGATGTCTTAAGTTTGTGACTGTCCTCCTATCCTCACGTGAAGCTGCTTGAATGGAATCGACCCGGTCACGTGTCTTTTTCGCCGCGATGGCTAGCTTTTCAACTTCTGCTTTTAGCTCTTTTACAGAATCGTTGGTCATTTGTACATCCAAATGTAGATCATGGATTGCTGGGGTCAGTACAGAGTCTATCGCTTCTCTTACAGTTGAAGCCACTACCGAATCGAGAGTACTTTGTTGCTCTTTAAGCGCTAGCTTGATCCCGTTAGCTATAACAGCGTCGAGATCCTCTCTGGAGATGGTGGAATCTTTGAATTTTTTCTTTATTGGTGATTGTTCACTCTCTCTTTTCCAGCTGTCCTTGACTGCTGGGGTACTCATAGTGAGCTAAATAAAGAGTGGTTCAAAATTTACTGACAGGATATATACAATTTCTGACAAAGTGAGCAGAGCGAGGGACTATGCGTGTATTGCCGGTGAAGTGTCACGTCATCTCAAAATTAAGTATTTTAAGGGCACCTTAACAGATATAAATTTGGCATGAAGTCTATATGAAACACTATTCACAATCCATTTATCATCACTAAACATGGTAGAGAAATATATCAAGCAAAGTCTTCTGAAATAATGTAAAATGAAAAAACAAACAAATAAATAATAATAGTGAGTAACAAATCAAAATGTTATAAAGAGCAAATTAAAAACCTTTAAACATTTAAGGTTTTTAAAGTTTGCTTTATGTAAAGAGTCTACAATGGATTGTAGTGTTTGCTGAGTAATATACTTAATTTACTAATATACAAATTTAATAGGTATTGGATTCCAGCAATGGATCTTAATTTCATATTTTTATAAGGAATATAAGATCTTGTTGTGTGATTGTTGTGTGTGATTCGTATATGATCTGATCCCAGCGATGGAAAAAATATAACTTTTAACCACAGTAGGGTTAAATTCAGACGTTTTATAATAATAAATACAAAATTTAAACAATAATACATGCATATTAAAAATGGAATACTTAAATATGTACATAAGTGAAATAAAGCACCTTGTATATTACATGACACTTAAAAAAGCCCCCTTGAAGGCCAAATAAAATCATCATGAAACACTACTCGCAATACTTTTTACAGTTTTGGGCTGAAAAGGAGAGTTGTTGAGGCAGAGCAAGTTTTCAAGTTTTGTTAAAATATTACAAAACAAGAAAATAGGCCTATGCTAACAACCAAAAGAATGTATTCTTTTTGTTGTACGACTACATAATAGAACATTATTGATTACTTTACAGGCATAATATTTTCCATTCTAAACCGAGCTGTATTCTAAAGCACTGTGAGAGAACGGACTGCTTTTAATGATGCGCTTGCTGAAGCAACCAGCCAACAATCAACTGGGTCGGTCCATCCTTACCCAACTCCAGTGGGATGTCATTACCAGGTGCAGAACTGAAGTGCCACACATTAATGTTAATACATGTCGCCGCATCTGCTTTAATCTAGCACGGACATAACATGGACTAGTTATGCGTTAAAAAAGGCTCCTTATTTTTCATGCATTACATCCCGGGAATTCGAACGACTTCTTCCAGATGCAGTGTCCTGTATGGTGTGGCCGCAGCCGCAATCCCCGAGACCTTCATCTTTTATATAGGCTTCATCCTGCTCTGCTTAAAAAGCATTATGCATTCATCTTTTTCAATTATTCAACCTTGCACTCCTTCTATTTGAAGTTTCCTCTCATATTTCAGCCCACTGAAGGGAATCCTTTGAGCAGCCAGAAACTCTTATCTTCTGAAGAGTTGTCGAGCTTAAGTGCAAGCATAATGATATTTTTGGTCACAGGCAGCCGACAGACACTAATTCAATCTATGTAAAACCGGACACTTGAGCGGATAAACAAAACTGCCTATTAGCTAACATTGCAAGGTATAGAATTTAAGAGTGAATGGTTCACTCAGAAATAACATTTGTCACTTTTTTGAACCCATGTGACTTTCTTCTGCTAAGTACAAAAGGAATATCACTGTTGACTTTTTTGCAAGTTAGTGAAGATAACAAAGGAAGCATCATATACTAGAGTCATATACTATATTCTAAGTCATGCAATACCACTACATGACTGTTGAGTTAATAAGTTGAATTCAAGACCTGGATCGGATCAATTTGTAAATGAATCTTTCAGTCTGCTCTTGTGAACTGGATCAAAGAATCAATCAAAAGAATCAAACTCAAGACAATGATTCATTCACAAATCAGACATCACTACTTCTCTCACCAACTGTGATGAATGCTTCCATTGAGTGGACACCAATTTTGAGTGTTTCACACAAAACTATCATAAAACGGCATTATAAGACTTGAAATATAGTACAAGAGTCATATGGACTACTTTTAAGATACTTTTATGGTGCTTTTTGTCATTTTGCCTGATTACGTTTATATAGCGCAACATGGAAAATAGTGTCCAGCATAACCTTCAAAAAAAAAAAAAAGAAGAAAGTTATACAGGTTTGGAGTGACAATATTCATTTACATTAATCGTCAAGATTGGTACAAATATTTTACACTGGTCTGTTGGAGTATAAGCGAATAAAAAAAGTGCAAAGCATTCTTGTAATCAGTATTTTCTTGTCTTGTTTTCTTTCCACACTAGCAAATAGTTTTATCTTGTTTAAAGCATCAGCATATTATCTCATTTACGCTTAAAACAACAACAAAAACTGGAAACGGTAAGAAAAATACAATTCATTTAAGATGTATTCGCTGAAAGCTACTTACTGATTTATCTTGGTGCTTTATGTTTGCTGGAAAACATGACAAAATACTGATTAAGTAAGTGATTTATTGCACTAGATACATTTACACTGAGAACTTGCAAAGCATAACCTTTTCATCATCAGTCAGTGACAAAGATCCCAAGGACTCGTAAAGTATATGTTAAATTGCCGCTGCTGTATGTTCGCAATTACCACATTGTGCTTTCTAATTGACCAGAAACGTATCATTTCAAATGACTTCAATTTTCCATTTTCATTAGCGCTTTCAAAACATTCAAAGCACACAAGCATCAGCTAAGAACAAAAGCAGGGGGAAAAAAAACAATCTAACTGGAATAAATTGAAAGGACGAGAAATGAATCTTCTGGCAAGCCTGACATTTTTTGTCACCTTTGGAGGGCTCAGTAAAGCAATTTTTATTTGCTTGTTGAGGCTTCGCCAGACATTGTGCTCAGCACCTTTTGTGTAGCTATCAATAAGCGCGAATCCTCTCTGGATGTTAACTACCGCAAGGGCGTTCTGTCTTCACAGGCAGTATTTGACGCTATCTGTCAAAGGCACAGAGGCGATCTGGAGGCCTGAGTCAATCACTTTGTTTTCAATCGCCAGGTGCACCTCCGGGCGGCACGTCGTCGCTTTTGTACCGTGCAAAAAAAAGAAAAAGAAATACCACACATCCATTTGTGCTTTAGTCTTTTCCTTCTTTATTCTCCCTACTGTTGCCTGGATGAACACGGTTAAATCAACGCAATTATTCAGTTGACTTCCATTTGGAGCGCATCTATATTCCACAGGTGATGTCCCACACGCTCTCACGCCCCCGCTATAATCAAAAAGGTTTCCAGCTACGTTAATGTCATCATTAGCAGCCGGCGCTCAAAGACAGGATGAGCACGTCGCTCGGGGCAGAGAGCAATTTCATGTAAATCAATGGAACGTGAGGAGCCGCTACCATAAACAGAGTAACACACATGTGGGTAAAAGCTAATGTTAACACTTGATCATGGCTAGCAGAAGCGTGTTGTTTGCTTTGCTAGCAACACTAGACTCCATCTGCTTCATTAACGCTGCACTCTGGAAGTTTACTGTATGTCTACATATTGCTGGCTCTTTTTTTTTTTTTGTCTGTCTGTGGTTGCACGGTTTATTTACTAAGCACAGCTGTATTATACTATATTGAAATGGCAAAATAATGTTGTCACTCTATTTCAATTGCTCCAGTTGCACAATTAATTTTTATTAGTAGTAATATAATTGCAGAATTAATTAGTATCATTAGCAATATAATATAATATTTTAATAAAATAAATTATATTTCAATTACATTTTTATTTCAGATAAGTCAATACTAAATATTAATGATTAATGATCTAATGATCTATCAAATTAAGATTAATGATCTAACGGCAATGTTTTATTATTATTAATAATATAATATCATTTTAATAAAATGTATTATTTGAATTTAATGACTTTTTTACTATAATTGTTTTCATTATAATTTTAAAATAATATTTTTTTTTTTTTTTCAATTTTAAATGAGTAAAAATACTAAACAATAAATTCAAATGGAAAATTAACGCTGTCTCCTTAATTTAAAATAATGCTTTAATTGCAAACTTTATTAATAGTAGTAATACAGTTGCAGAATGAATTTGTTTTATTAGTAATATAATATATTAAGTATTAGATATACTAAATTATATTATTAATAATATAATATTCAAATTATTTAGACTGTAATTTAAATTTTAGATTTGTAAATAGGAAACATTAATATTACCTTGTTGTCACTCTAATTTAGATTAATGCTCTATTTGCAGAATTAAGTAGCATTAAAATACTAATTTAAATGAATTAAAATATAACTATATGGTATTTTAATAAAATGAATACCATTTTATTTTAATTATTATTATATATTATTTTATATTAAACATACTAAAAATGAATGATTAAATACTAATTATTATATAGTATTTGTTATATAGAGACATTTCCCTATAAACAGCTTCAGTGCAGTAAGCTTAGCTACTTTTCATACAGGTACTTCAGCACCAACGCTCGGTATTACCAAAACTACATATTTTTAATACTAAACTGAAGCCAATGATCGCAATATTTTTGCAGTACTGGCATCAACTCAATTCGCCAACCTTGTGTGTGACTGACAGGTGACAGCAGATGTGTGTCAAAATAGATCTGCCTGTTATTATCCCTAATAAAAGGCTGGAATGGAGGCGGAAGGGGATCCGACACGTCTGAAACTGAACCTGTGCCTCCCACGTGAGGACCACGGCTCAACATGTCAGACTGTGCGCTAAAACACTAAGCCAGGACATTAGCTGCTGAATAATGGGCATCAAAACAATGTGCGTGCATGTTATTTTAAGAATTACGTCAGGAGACAAGACATAAAGCGACAAAGGTGAATCCAGTAATGGACACATGGACCTGCAGTACCTGTGCAGAAAATGCCATAAAAAAAGAATTACGTGGAGTGGTTACCCATAGCAACCCTGTGAGCAAAGCCCACACACTGTAAAAATGAATATAAAACTCCCGGTGATTCATTGAGGCTTTTCCCTTTAGTGGAAATAATCGATGATAACAGGTGTTACTGTCAGAGGTGCGGCGTTTGATTTACCCTCTTACAGCACCACCGCACAAGACGGCACAGAAAGGAGGGATTTGATCATTTTCAGTTGCTAATTTCTAGGAGGAGTTAAAAATGGACACTTTTCATTGGTTTTTAAACCCCAAAATGAAATTTGCTGGTAATTTACTCACCCTCAAGCCATCCAAGATGACTTTTTTCTTTAGCAGAAAAGTAAAGAAAATTTTTAGCAGAAACCTTGTAGTCCTTGTAGATTGTCAATGGCTACCATCAGTCAAAAAAGCATATACAGGCAAGACAAAATCATTACTCATGGCTCCTGACGATATACTGAGGTCTTATGAAGTGAAGCAATCAGTCTGTGCAAGAAACTGAATATTATTTGCAACATTACCTGTAATCCAGAGCCTCAGGCAAACAGAGTTTGATTATTTTTCTTAAACTGACTCGTTCAGATAGTTGTTGTCAATAATGTTCAGTTTCTTGCACAGACTGGTTGTTTCGCTTCGTAAGATCTCAATATATTCTCATGAGCCACAGGTATTAATTTTGTGTTGCCTTTTATGAATCCAAAAGTGACAGAAGCTGTTGAATTGCATTAATATGAATCACCAAGGTAGTTGACCACAGTTTCAACTAAAATAATCATATCGACTGTTCTACTGAAGAAGGTCAAAAACGTCATCTTGGGTGACCTAAGGGTAAGTAAAGTAACAGTAAATTTCATTTTTGGGTGAACTATTTCTTTAATATTGGTTATGAATGTGAAGCTTATCGAAATCATTAAGAATGTGCAAATACTCATTTCACATGTGAAGAAGCCATTTACATAGAAATCTTAAGGTAAGGTTTTAAAAAAAAACAAAAAAAACAAGCCAATTAAATGCAAGGATAAGAGTGAAGGTGAAAAATGATGATGAAAGGATATCAGAAGAAAAAAAACAGTATGATATTGAGTTCTGTACTGTAAAATCAAGACTATTTACTCTACACTGAGAAAATGATCCCGCATTGTTTGGTTGGAGAGAGCGTAAGGATGGCGGCTTTGCTTCCAGCGCCTGTTGATTCTCTCATAGGAGCATTTCTATTAAATTGTATGAGGACACGGCTAGAAGGAAAGTATTCTGTCAACTTGCATCAAGAGATTTACCCGAGATTCGCATTTATTTGAAATTGCATTTCATGGGGGCCTCCACACTGTGTGAACGCTCCTGTATCCATTAGCTCCCAGCACATTTATTTTTAATAAAACCCCCTCAAATCTCTCCGGCTCTGTTGCACAACATAGTGAGTGACTACTAAGGACCAGCATCCAAACCACCATGGAACTACATACGTGACTTATCTGGAACGCTCTACAAATGCAGAAAATCATACAAATAGTGCTCCACAGATTCGACTCACAATTGATTTCAATGAAATTTGGCATTAACATGTTGCTAGGCAAAGATTGTGATAATTGAATTACTTAATAATCATGCCTAAAAATTCACAGCACACACAAATAATAGGTAAAATAATGCAACATTTCTTAACTTTGATGTTAATGTATATATTATATTAATCTATAATATACTAAAAATGTATAGATATTAATATAAAAATTATAAATACAATTAAATTATTATTTAAGTAAAACTTTAGTAATCTAGTAATATCTAAAATAAATTAAAAAATATATATATATTTCATTGTTATTAATGTATTTATTATACCATACTGATATAACAATATACATTTATAAATACTAATATAAAATTAATAATTACTATTAATTTATAGTAACCTGTAATCTAGTAAGATTTAAAATAAATGAACTTTTACTTAATTTCATTAATATATATATATATATATATATATATATATATATATATATATATATATATATATATATATATATTAGTATTATATTATTGATAATATTAATAATATGAATAATACAATTTAAGAAATGCAATTAAAATGCACCTTTAGTGAAAGTATAAATTTATTTATTTTGTTGTCAAATTCATTAGAAAACTATTCTAATATAAAATAATATAATATTTAATCTAATCTAATATAAAATAAAATAAATACTGCTATGAAAATGAATAAACACTACTAAACATATACAAACACATAAACATATACTTTAAATATTTAATTCATGATATGTCTGATCAACATTTCTCTCACTTTTTGCTGAACTCTTTTGCAGTGCATTATGGGTATTGTGGGGCATTTTAGAAGGACGTAAAATAATTTCGGAACAGCCTGGGATGCACCTAAAATGCTTCCTTACGAGGGTAGCGCACTAAGTTTTGGAACAGAGCCTCTATCTCAGTCTGGTCATCTGGTCATAGATGATGTCCACGCCACAGGTCTTCCCCAACAGCAGGGGGCAGTATTGAGTGCACAGACGTGTGGGGGTGTACATACCGACACATGTTGGCACAGTGCCGTTCCATTGGGCCAGTGTGTTGGGCACTGCCTCACACCTGATGGCACTGGCACCATGAAGAGTGTAACCTGGGTTACACTCGAAAAGCACCACCGTGCCCAATCCAAAGTCATTCCCAATGCGCTTCCCGTAGCGAGGCTCGGGCACGGAGCTGCACTGGGAAGCGCTAGTCCTCGGAACAGCTGCAGAAATGCAAAAAACAAATATATACTACCATTCAAAAGTTTGGAGTCTGTAACATCTTTTACATTTTTCATACACACAGAAAACATGTTGTGCACAGTGTACATATTGCATACTGCAAAAATAGCACAAGTAACCTCATGTTTACTAGAGATTAGTTGAGAAGTACAAACCTTGATACACAAAATGAAAACCTTTAGCTGTGTTTGGTCCCTCGGTTTTGAACCTGATGCTGATTTCATTGGCAGAGCTCAGCGGCAATGGCTCTCCTATCAAATGAGAAAGTTGAGGAAGTGAGGAAAAGAAAAACAGTTCTGTTATCTGTCTGCAGCAACAACGACAGCATAAATGAGACCATCAATAGATCTGCTGAGTGCTGCCACATCAACAGGGTTAAAGGAAATCATGTTTCTTCAGTATACCAACAAGAGCGGTCCAAAGGTCTGAGGCTATGAGTAAAAATGTGTGTTGCATCTTTTTATATTTTTAATACAACATATTTTATTATAACTATACACAGTATCGGAATAACTTGAGTAAGATGAACTGAAAAAATTAGCTTTAATGTTACTCTAATGTATATACATGTGTTAATATAATATAAACCCATTACTAGTAATGTGTTACGTAATCAGATTACTTTTTTCAATTTACGCATTACTTTAAAATTTACAACAAAATATCTGAGTCACTTTTTCAAATAAGCAGTTACGTTTGTGCTTTTATTTATTTATTTATTTATTTTATTGCTTAAATAAGGATATTATTGTTATTCATTTACTTTTTGCTAGCAAGCCCAGCCCAGGTGACAAAAAAGTAACGCAAAAGTAATGTAATGCATTGCATTTCGTAAAATGTAACTAAGTAATGCAATATTGTAATGCACTGCTTTTAAAAGTAACTTTGAATTTAATATTATATTATATCATTTTAATTTAATGTTTAGTAAGTGATATTGAATGTTTAGTATATATACAATATACTGAAAAAAAAAACATTATAATAATGTAAAAATATTATTATTATTATTAAATGTATTGAAAAAGTATTATATTATAAATTAATTGATTTAATTAGATTACTAAACTTTTTATACATTATATTATATTATACTATACTTTATAGAAATAGTGCAGAATCTAAAATTATTTCTTTATTTCAGATCAAAATCCTAACAGTTTATTTTCATATGGTGAAAAAGTCCCAGATTTTCAATGTGGTCTCAGATTTCTGGATCCCAGCTGCATGTCAGAAGCACATTAACAACAACACGACATGTGGCGCAGCGGAACAGTTTTGGGAATGAGATCTGACTGCAGCAGTCCTTCATGTGGTTTAATGTCATCACGTCTCGGCAGACGTGCCTTTAGTTGGTCACACAAGGTGGCGGTAAACAAAGCCTTTTACCTGAATGAGAGCCGTGCACAGAGGTGAGGAGCGCAGACTCCGTCGAGGGCCCGTCAAAGATCTCCAGCACATCATTAGGGGTCGTCTGGAAGAACATAAACTGGCCGAAGAGAACTGTAGTGAAAAACAGAGGGAAAAAACAGAGTCTTCTTAAAAAACATTCACTGTTGTTTACTAGCCGTAACTCATTTGCTTTAGTATATAAGACCTGATTACTGTGTATTTATATCCATGCAGGTCAGTATAGCATCTCTACAAATTTTTCATCAGCTGGCATCACTTCCCAAAGGAAGGTTTTTTTTTTTTTGCTGAGATGTTGCTCTTTCATAGGATGAAATCGAGTCAGCTTGAAATCAAACATGACTTTATTAGTCACCGCTGGCAAGATGAGGGTTTAATAAAAGTTAGCTGTTAATGCAGTAGTAACACAATTTCTTTCTTTCTTTTCTTAAATCATTGCTACATGAATAGAGAATAACAGCTGTGGCAAAAAAAAAAAAAAAGGTAGGAAAACACCCACAATGCACTGGGCTTCATCAGTGCATTGTGGGGAAGCAAACATGCAGAGGTACGATCTGTAGTTTTTTTTTGTTTTTTTGTTTTTTATATATATATTTATATATATATAAAACTACAGCGGGTAAAGTTTCTGCTGACAAATAAACAGGATATTGTGGTGCAGGTTACAGAAAAATAATACAATTGTTCATTTACTTATATTACTAACAGTATAACACTGGTTGAAAATCTGCAAATTATTATTTAGCTGTTGACATGCAGTAATAGATGTGGATAGATCATTTTAGATCAAGAGAGACTTGGTTAAGTTCATATGGAGATCTCAGCATATTTGTTTTGTGTATTTATTTATTCATAGAAATAGTATTTCTATTATTTTAAAATAAAAAAACACTAAATTAAAGAAAATGTTATTCTAAACTACTTTTAAAACTAACTAATGTTAGTAGTAGTAGTTAGAAGTGTGATACTGTATATGGTAAAGTATGGTTTATTTACTTTATTTTAAAATTATTTAAAAAAAATAAAATAAAATAACCATATTACATTTAGCTCATATTTTATTCGCAATAAAATAATATAAATTTTATTACAAGTAATTTATATGATAATACTATTCATGCATTCAGTCATTCAGAAATGCAACTGATATGTTAGACATCTCTTTTGTGGTGGTACTTCTATACGGGTTGAAGGCATAACAGAAATGGTGTTGTCTTTCAAAGGGACCTCGGGTGAAACAAGTAGTCCTAGAGCTAATAAAACTTCCAGTATATGACACCTTCAACAATATAGCTCATATTTCTGTCCCCCCTTGTAGCAGTGCTCCCAACACAATCATCACTTATTGAATTTAGCAGTAACCAACTCTACCGAAGTCACAGCACAAAAGCCCTAACAAGAGATTCAAACTTCTGCAGGGAAATGCAATAAATTAATATTGCAACTCTAAATAAAGCTATAAACCAGCAGAGGAGTCAATACTCAAACTCTAAAGAGAGTAAGTGAATCTGGTTCGCCCGAGGGCCTCACTACAGAGTCTGCCTTCAGGCAATCACCGTACATTAGACAGATGATAAAACACTATAGAACGCCAGTGCACAAGGTGAGAAAAACAGAGCCATATGTTTGTCATTTCCTATGAATAATTCACAGTCAAACTTGCTCGCTCTTTTTACTTTCAGGCATTTAAAAGAAATATATTTCCTGTAATTGGACGAGGTATGGTAGTTGCACATTTGTTTCGTTTGAAAGCAGCAGCACATATTAAGACAATTTCAGCAATACATGACGTTAACCTGAGGAGGTAAAGCAAAGACTGTATTGGACTGTAAGAAGTAAATCTGTAAAATAACAGAAAAAAAGTACTGGCCGCTCATTACTGGGACATTATTTTACTGACAACCCTTAAAGAAATGCAAAATTCAAAATACAGGTAAAAAACACCTGTAAAAAAATTTGAGTGTAACTTTCTATTTGAAAAGAAAAAAGAAAAAATACCACAAAATGTAATACTTCAGTTTCATTACAAAAATAATAATAATAATAAAAAAAAAAAAAATCTTAAAGTTTTTCCAGTAAAAATTATGACACATTTAGGTAATAATAATATTATATCCTTAAATATATTTTGCTTCTTAAGAAATATTTGGAATAGTTAACATATGTGTGTGTGTGTGTATATACACACACAATAAATATATATATATATATATATATATATATATATATATATAGTCTGGGATTTTTCACCCATTTTATCATCCACCGGTCACAAAAAACAACAAAAAAGTTCACTCAGAATGTTAATGACATATTCACATAGTTTGCTCAGTCATGAAACTAATTAATATTCACAAGACGCATCTTAGCTATAGTATAAATATCCATCCTCTGGCATTTAAAGTTTGCTTAAATATTTTTACACAATCATTTTCCTTATTTTTTATAAATATTTAAATATATGCTCATCTCCAATATGTATTAATTGGGATATCAGGTCATATCATAGGAGGCATATCTGCAGTTCAGCAATTAAACATCAAATTACTGTTTTTTTATTCTTTGCACTAAGATAAATTAGTAGTTACAAGTATTATTGTGATCTTATTTATTGATTAATTTATGCATGCCTGTATGCAGTCAGAACAACAAACAGTTTATATATTACAGATATGTAATTATAAATTACAATGACAAATAACATGGCGTACGAATGAAAACTGTCAGTATTATTTAATAATCACATCAACATTTTTGATAGAATCTTACTGGTCCAAAATTCAGCTTTTCATAACTGAATGTCAAATATTAATCATCATCTGATCAGCTGTCACACGTCACACGTTCACTGTGGACAGACTAAATGCTTGATGCATTGTGTTTTTACTAATTACACCTCATATATCAGCTCCTTTTGCAGCCACCTCTATTATCAGCAGTCAATAACAAGCCCTCAGTGGGAGCGTACAACTCCTGGAATTAATATTTCAGCGAATGAGATGCCAAAGTCCCTTTCGGGCATGTGGTTTGGCAAGCTTATCCAATCTTATTATAATGCAGGTACAGGATATTAGTCAACAAATCAATATCATGCATTCACTGCACGATTAATTCTGACAGACACAAAGGCTGCTGACTAATTGGCTCTTCTGTTGTTTGTTATACAAGAAGCATGTGGTGTTTGATCTTCACACAATGTCAAATAAGTAACATTATTCTCCACATGCTCGGTACGGAGGTCACACATGCCGTCTGGTTGGACATTACCGTCCCCTGAGGACTGGGAAATGAAATGCAATGCAGGACCAATCAAAATGATCTGAGCTCAACATTAACACGAAGACTCGGACATCTCAGGGCCTCGTCAAGTTTTAATGGTTTGTTAAGGAAAGTATATGGCACTGTCGTTGGCTAGGCAACCTCTTTCTTTCTCGACAAGGAAAGCGAAGACCATTAAACCAAATCTAGCAGACATCTTTACAGCTGAGGTCACCATTGTGATCTAGAAGGGTAATGGTGAACGGCTGTTCTTGTCCTTACCAATCTAACTGCACCTCCAGGCTTTTATAGTGCTGGGTGATTGTGTGTTAGACCAGTGAACAAATAAATCAGTGTTAGCTCTCAGCGAGGTTTCTTTTCAGGCAAAATCTGCTGTCTAAGATGAAGGACTAACAAAGGAAGCTACTTTTTCAGCTACCTTGGTTTCACACATATTTTACCCATTTATTTCCTTCTATAGCATTTCAGAAAACTGAGCTGGAAAACAAAACCAAACAGCTCTGAGATGAGTCTGATGGATTTGTAGATGACTTGAAGCAAAAATCATTTGCAAATCAGAATAAAACAGTACAAGGATGCACACTTACTTCTTGAATAAATTCTGAATGAATGAACTACTCATAATGTAATCAAATAACTGACAGTACAAAATAAAACTAATAATACAACCACTGATTATATATATATATATATATATATATATACACATACAGTATATATATATTAGGGGTGTCAACATTAACGCGTTAACGCATGCGATTAATCGAAAAAAATTTAACGCGTTAATATTTTTTTTAATGCAAATTAATCGCTTGATAAGGTTTGACCCCAACTTCTTGGAGTCATCGCAGCGCAGAAGGTCATCTATCATTGTGTGATGAGGGGACAGCGAGCCAGTGTTGCCAGGGTAACGGAACAAGTGGGCTATTTTGAAAATACAGACACGGGAAAAATTACATTTTTTTGGGCTACTTTTAAAAATGTACCGCGACCGCCCAAGGTGTGTATAGACAAATAAAAATTAAAACAGATCCTTTTACTAATGTGTATTATACTTGGAATGTGTCCCTGGCAACTATATATATATATAGAAGAAAAACAAACAGAATTTTTTTTAAATAATAGTAAATAACATCACAAAATAATAATAATTGTTAAAGTATTAATTACAGAGTGAAAACTAACAAAACAAATAAAAAATTCAACACTAAACTAACTATTCAACACTAACTCACACTGTTAAACAATTTAAATGATAGCTAGTTAGTACGCAACGTTTGGTAGGCATAACATACAAACTAATTACCTAACTTACCAACTAGCTAGCTAAATAAATAAATAAACTAAATTTTAAAACTAAAATTATGGGTATTTTGATTATTCACTTAAGATTCAACAATTCAATCAGAATTTTTTTTGGGGGGGGGGGGGGGGGGGGTTGCATTAGTGTAAACATGACAGTCTATGGCTTATGTCTGCAGAATAAACACCCAACTACCTCACGGTTCATGGTAGATCTGTCTTGAAAGGTTTAAACACTTTTTAAAAAGCCACTCTCTCTACAGACAGAATAAATGGTATTGTACTTCCAGGAACCTGACTGCACTCCATTAACAGCGATAATATGCAAGTCTGTGATTAACATGTATGTTCAAAGTTAAACTACTGCAAACTTGCCCATCCCATTATCCACATTATTTCCTGTACAGTGAGGAGTGCAAACATAAAAAAAGTCAAAAATAAGGTTAACACCATACGCTCCTTTAACAACAGAGAGTCAGCAGGTGGATTAGAGGCTAACTAGACCTCCACGCGACAATGAAGGGAAGAAAGGAAAAGGCCTGGAGCTCAAACTGCATTCCCATCCACGGGGAGGCCTGGTGCTACGCCTCAATGCTAGCACACTACAGAACTTCAAACGCTTGCAGAAAACATGGATATAAACCCCCACCGCTTTGAAACAAACTCGCTGTCAATTATTCAAGGTGGCGCAACAGACAGTAACAACAACAACTACAACAAACATTTGTGCTAGCAAAGCGGCGGAGAGCTAAAAGTCGTATTGCAGCAGTTAAAACTCTGTGACTCATCTCTCTGGAGTACGATTCTTCTCAGCATGTTCCCTGCTACTAACCCACCAGGCTAGCCGCAGGCAATGTTCACAAACCCCGACGACTTGCTTTCCAGTGACAATGAAGGAAAAGTTTCACACTAAAACAACTCGAGAGTTAATGCTTTACATGCTCCTCGGCCCTCATCGAGACTGCTGGCCCACATCGGTTTAAAGTGCCCATATTATGCACATTTAAAAGTTCATAATTTCATTTTTGGGGTCTGCTACAATACATTTACATGATTTAAAAGAGAGAAAAAGAAACATTTATCTTATAATCTACATTGCTGCAGCACCTCTTTCCACTCTGTTTTAGTTCCTGTCTCGCTAACTCTTGTGCTGAGCTGAAAATCAAGCCTTTAAAAAAAAAAAAAAAAATCTTATTATGCCTCAATATTGGATTTCATCAGCTTGTATTCCTTCAATAAGCACGTTTTGTATTTCTTTTTGGAACCGACTAATCATAGGCCTCAATGAGCTCACGTACTTCAGTTTTTAAGTGGAAAAAAAACAAACAAAAAAACTTTTTGAGGATAATTTTGGCAATGTTCACTCCAAAACTGAGGTGCATAAGCTCAGATCAATGAAGCCTACGATCATTCAGAACTTTCTGAAAACCCCAGACTGCTCTGATTGGTCAGCTGAATCAGTCTGTTGTGATTGGTCAATTGGTTAGAGCATGTGACTGAAATTTAATGCATCATACCATAATTGGCTTCATCAGCAGTTGTAAGTGCTCCACAAAACATATTTTCCAAAGTAAATAAAGATTACAGGACTATGTTTTTCAATCTTTCTACTTCTAAACTTCACATTTAATACAATGTGTTACTTGCCTTTTTTGCAATTATTTGTGAAACTTACCAGCAATTTCTGAGCTAAAATTGTTTCTACAACATTTCAGGCAAGTGCACTGAAGAAAAAAAAAATGTAAAAAGAAATCTTGACTCAGAAATTGTTTGTAGATTTCACAAATAAGCAAGTGACACATGGAATTGAATTTGAAATTTCGAATTAGAAAGAAAAGGCATTTTCTTGTAAAATGTACTCCAATAATCTGTTTAATTTACTTTAACTTCTAGTGTTTTCTCTGTTGGAGAGATGTTGGTTTGGACTTTTGGTGAGTTCAAGTTCTTTAGGGAAGTATGCATTTACAAGTTGTGAAGTCGTAATTTTGAGGTGTGTTCCAAGGTACTTTGGTCAAAAAAAGATGGCTTTTTTTTTTTAAACTCTACTTCTACAAAATGATGAATAAAGAATGTGCATCAAGTGTGTTTTTGCTTATTTTGTTATTCAGTTTATGAAGGTGTGGCAAATAGAATTGTTATACTGTACATTCTACATAATTGTAATTTTACAATACTGGGTAACACTTTTTAATAACTGCATACTATGAAACATTAGTTAAGCATTAGTAAATAATCAATTCATCCTTTATAAAGCACTGTTCCAACACTGATAGGCATTAGTAAGCAGTTTATAAATACAGCTATAAATGTTTTGAGCTTATCTATAATGTTTAATAATTGTATTTTCATACTTTAATAAACTGCTTACCAGTGACGAATGAACTGACTATTTACTAATGCTTACCTAATGATTCATAACGTGCAGTTATTAAAAAGTGTTACCCAATACTTTGTACTATTTTGTACATGCAGCTTATCTAGTTTTATTGTAAATGGAATAATTTCACTTATTTGAAATTACCATCAATACAGACGCTGCATCTATTGTGTTTCCATATTTTCTCACTGAAAATACAAACTTTCTGACATGACTTGAATGCTTCATTTGTGCTTTGCAACTCTGCAGATTCACATGACTATTAATTAAAATAAAAAAAAAAGCTCCATAGGTGCCTTTTAATATTTATTCAGAGCTCAGTTCTTCAGTACTGGCTTTCATGTTAATTGCATTAACTCATAGTTCAGCTCAAGTCAGAGAGCGCAAAGGTGCAACAATCGTGAACGACTGATGTCCCCACTCAGATGTGGAAATGAACACGTTCGGGCGATTGAGTGTACGGCGGCTTTGTTGAATCCATAGCTATGCATGTGGGCGGCTACAGTCATTCGCCGCTGTTTGATGCGACACAGGCCTGCGGGCACGTCCTCATGCTCATGCGCACAGCCAACGTTCGGGACGATCCACATGTCCTCGGGGCCAGATTTTTGTGCTCACGCTCTCTGGAACATCTGCCACCAGTTTAAGGGGGTGTGAATTTGGACTGTTGACAGGGAGCAAGTTGGGATTAGCGTGAGTAATGCAACTATACATCGAAGACATTGTGATTGGCATAAAAAGACCCGGGCACTGCATGAAACACGAAGCTGTCTGCTGCGGTTTACATAAATCTAATAGAGTCCCTAATGTAGTAGCTCTCACGACGCTGCCAAGATTTCTCATACGTTGGAAACACTGAGGGACTCTGGTACAACGGGAACAGATTTTCTGCCGTACTGCCCAGATGCACAATGTACGGTTGGTCGACAACTTTCTATAAACATGCACGCTGGAGTCTAATATGTACAATTCATGCCGATGGCACTCGTTTGGCAGCTGTGAATAATTCAGATTTGCTCTCAAAAGACAGATGCTATTTAAAAAATGTCTGGATTTATTATTTGTGACAGAATAATTAAACATTAAAAGCTGGCCAAAGAAACGGAGAACGGCCTTATTATTCCGTTCAAAAGGTCCTGTATAATTGACGAGCTTAAATGAGAAATAAATTCTTCCGACAGTTCTGTTCAGAGGCGAAAATATCCCTAAGTTAATGTACCGTCATCTTATTGTTCTCCAGCATAAGGTGTTTTTTTTTTTTTAACAAAAGAACATTAATGGACGTTTTGGTGATGAGTTTACTTTCAGGTATTAAAGTCATAAAATTACTTCCATAATACATGGAATATTAACACAAAGAGATTAGATTATGAAAAGTGGGAAAGCTTTTATTATTTATTGGCTAGGGAATAACATGATCTGGCAACTACTATTAAGAAACTAAACATTTTGAAATTATTTTTACTTTAAATTTAGAAAAGAAGAAAATGAATATACACATAGTTCGGGATCAGAATAATTCTTTGATGCTTTTGAAAGAAAATAACCATTTATTTGACCAAAAACAGCATATATATATATATATATAGTGAAATATTATTATAGCTGTTTTTTATTTAAACATATTTAAAAAATTATGCAAAACTGAATTTTCAGCAGCCATTACTCCAGTCTTATTACAACATAATTTTTTTTTGTAACATTATAAGTATCTTTTTTTATTAGTTTATGCATCCTTGCTGAATAAAAGTATTCTTAAAAAAAGACCCCAAATTTTCAAAAAGATGTCCAAATCAGGTGCAACATCATAAAAGTGATGCACAAGTGGCACACTGTAAAAAAGGATCGTGATTTTAACAGTAAAAAACTGTGAAAATGCTACAGTAAAAACCTGTTAAATGGTTAACGGTAAGTTCCTGTAAAATTTACAGGGAAAAAAACGTAAACTGACGTTCCCAGAATTCCCTGCGTTGTGTTTCAAATTTTGTTTGAATTTGATGTTTTTTTCTTTTAAATAACTATGTTTCTTCTTAGTTTTTTTCTTATCAGTTATGTTTATTAGGTTTGTATGTTACATCTAATGTTGTTAAAAAATGTTTAATGCATATTTCAGTTTAATGAGTCTCACCATGATGGTGTTTAGTGTTTGTGTGAATGGCACTGTGCACCTTCTATATATGTTATTATTTAAAATCTGTTTGTGATGGGCTTTGGTTCATCATGTGACTTTCTCATCACCACCTGCATTTTATGTTTATCAGTGTATTTCAAAGGTACAAAACAGATTTCAGTACTTCAATAGGTTGGTATATTAACATTATATCAGTTAATGAAATTACGGCATTTAACTGTAAATTTAAGTTAAACCCGTAAAACCTAAAATGTTGTTACCGTATTTTTTACGTTAGAATTCCGACAACCACAGCTGCCGGTTTTATTTTTTTTATAGTGCAGGACAACATTTTGTCAATCACTCTTTCTTTGACAATGTGCCGACAAGTACCGCCCACTTTAAATATGTTCATCAAATATGTTCTGATTGGCTGTGATTGTTTCACATCATTTAGCATTTTCATAATCAGTGTGGAAAGACAAATTGCTGCTTGTTGCTGCAAACTTACCTGGTTAGGACTAAAGACCAAAGTCAGCCAGAGGAATAAATCTATGAATTTCTAAGCAAAACTGCTTATTCTCACCTCTTCGTTTTGTTGCAGTTCATGAACCCAAAGTTCTGCTGACCGGATATCAGTCTCTTTGAATGATGACAAGTTTTTTCATTTCTTTGAATTAATTTAAGTCAAAGAAAAAAACAGTTCAAACAATGTATTGGAATTATTTGACTCAAATATTTGAAACAAAAATATATAAGGTACTGTCCTTGAAGTCTTCAAATACAACAGAGTGAAAGGCACTGACCACGTTATACTTCAAAACTGAGGATGAAACAGCCAAAAACTCTGAGATGAGAGGTTTTTTTTTTTTTTTTTGAAGAGTTGAGAACTTCAAGTCCTGTTTGATGTGATATTTTAGGAAGACCTTCAGTGGTTGGTGTTCTCTATTTTGTGTCTCTCTTCCTACAGACAGTTACATTTAATCAGAACACTTTCATAATCAAGTCAGACGCCCCACGGCATGGTTCCCTCATTTTACAAGCATTCACAGGAAAACATTTAGTCGAGTTAAAACAGACTTATTAATATAAACTTCTGCAAACTGAGAGAATTTGAAATAGATAAAGCACATAAAAGAAGGGCCATTCAAATTCCTGTTAAGCCAAATTAATTTTAGGATGTGTCTTTTCACACTACAATTTTTGCCGCAAACGCTTGTCTTCATAGACAGTTCATGTAAGGTTTGAAACTGATATGAAAGAACTTCAAAAATGAATCACAATTCATTACATATACTGTGTGTTGCCAATTATAAAATCATGCATTTCTCATTGCTGCTTGCATTCGGTACATTTATTGCAATGCATTGGTGGAAAACCTACACGAGTGTTTTTTTTTTTTTTTTTGCGCATCTAAAGTTTTGGCAATATAAAAACCATCAACAACAAAAAAAAAAACACAAATAAAACAGCAAAACTGGCATCTTCTTCACACAGTCCCTTGCTAGACTGGTAAACAGCTGCCACTATAATTCCCAGCGGTATGCACATTGATGATGAAATTGTATCACGGTTCAGAACCAAATATTACAGTATGACAAGCGTCATCTAACTCAGCTACAGACCAAACAAACCAAAAGTCAAAAACAGCCTTAAATGCAATAGTCATCTCACTAAAAAACAAGTGCATGAAATTAGATGTGGGGTCAAAAATGTCTGAGACAACTAGCAAAGATGCTTTCATCTTTAAAAAATGAATAAACGAATATATGATTATGAAGTAAATTATAATAAACTGAGTAAAGTTTGTGAACAAAACTTTGAAGTTGGCTTGAGAAAGCCGCAATTGTAAATGCTTGAAGTTTAGATAGACATGTTGATAACACGTTGCTAGCATAGGGTGACTAAACGTCCACTTTTTTCCTGACAAGTCCTGGCCAGGATTTCTATATTGTCTAAAATGTCCAGGTTTTCATACTTGCTGAAGGCAATGATCATCACTTTGACCATTCTCTGTAGATCCCACATTCTAGCGTGCCATGATTGGTCGATTACGTACAATGCCTCAATGTTACTGGTCAAACTACTTTTCGATCATTACCTTCAGCAAGTATGGAAACAGGAAAACAAAGCCAAAACCTGGACCTTTTAGGCAAAATAGAAATGCTGGCCAAGACATGCCTGTGAAAAACCTATGGTCACCCTATGCTAGCAAAGTGCTAAATAATGCTAGCAAAATGTTATCAACATCTAATCTATCTATTAAGACCCTAGCTAGCATGTTTTTTGAATGAATAGCATGTTGTTAACATGTTGCTAGCATGTTTCTAAAATGATTAGTATATTTGCTAGCATGCTGCTAATCATGTTTCTAGTATGTTGTTAGCATGTTGCTAGCACATTTTTAGCACAATTAACATGTTGTTAGCATGTTTCTAACATGATTAACCTTAACTAGCCTTAAGCATGATTAGCATGTTGCTATTATGTTTTTAACAAGATTAGCATGTTGTTAGCATATTGCTGACATTTTTCTAGCATGATTAGCATGTTGCGAGCATGTTTTAACACAATCAGCATGTTGTTGACGTGTTTTAGCATGATTTACCATGTTGTTCTAGGATAGTCATTAACTCAACGTTCCTTTGTTACTAGTTCTAAAGTGACATTTTCAAATTAGTAATGGAGGCTTGGGCTCAGCTGTTAAACTGTCAAACTGAGATCTAAATCCGTGGCGGAAGGAAGTAGTTCTGCACAAAAGAGGGTTTTTAAAGACACACTGTTTTTGTCTTTTTTACACACTTGTGCCATCAAACTGTTGTATAATCACAATATCACACTCGTAGCAGTGCGATATAGCTGTATATCAACATGCTGTGATATATCACAGCCATATGGCACTGCCACTCGAGTAATATTGCTCATATGAAGTATAGGGGAGAGCGGGGCACAAAGTAACACTTTTTGACTTTCTCAAATTGTGTAAATCCACTTCGTGTTCAGAATATAATTTTTTTATTCACAGTAATTACACACTTCTCTAGTACAAATATGTCGCTTTGTTTCATAAATACAGTGTATACGTTTTTCTTTAATTACCCTCAAAAATTGGAAGTGAAATGTGACAACATGCCCCATAGGTGGTGTACATTGTAACAGCTGAGGGGCACGTTGTAACATGACCGTATGACACCCTAAAATGTTATCTGATCTTATGAAAAAAATATAAAAGACAAACTAAAATATTTTGTCAATAAAATAAAATTATTATTTATTTTAAATAAAATAATGGCATTTTTTAATAATTAAAAGTAATCTGATTTTTGAGTTTGACAATGAAAATATTGCAACCATGCCTGGGACGGCCCACATAAACGAGCCAAAATGCTTTACATGTCTTGAAATAATCATTTCTGAACATTAACCAATGATTGTCAGTCTTTATTCACCTGTTTCTTGTCGTTTCTCATTCAAATGTATTAAAGTAAATAGTGTGAATTACATCGCTAATGTAGCACGGCAGGGCAGAGTGTAACGCAGTGTTACAACTTACCCCATCTGTGCAACTTTAATTTAAAACCGGTTAGTGTCTTCTGCTAGTTAAATCATTTATTTTACTTATATTTAGTCAAATAAATGTTCAGCGATATCTTCAAAAGACTTGTCAATTGTGGTGCACTTTTTTCTCTATATAATGTTGATATGGTAACTATTAAATACTGTAAATTTGGTTATGCTAGCATGTGTGGAAATATTTAAAAAACGTGTGTTACAACTAACCCGCTAACTAACTTTGTGCCCCGCGCTCCCCTATTATCAGAAAAAAGTAACTAATTTTCTTTACATGACTTTGAGAAAATATTGCCTCCACTGAAGCAAGAAAAAAATGATCACCTGTACAAAAGTCCCTTGATCACTAGTTACATTTAAGACTTACAAATAGTGTAGAAATAACAGTGTTAGTGTTGTAAAATTCATCAATTTTAGGAAAAAATAAATAAATTTGAGCTGTAAAGTACGCTAAATAACCATTTTTAACTCTGAGCTGAAAACAGGCTCAGAGTTTTTAACATTTCATTGTGTTTATTTTGAGGTTTACACAAAAACATTTTTTATAGCGGTCAGACTTGTGGACGTCACGGTAGACAGTCTCATACATCACAATGGAAATGCTGGGGTCTAACTTCAGCAACTTTAGAGTCACACAAAAAAGCTACAGAACACTATGAAGAACAAAAACAATCGTAGTTAAAGCTCCGTAGACTTAAGAGTTGAAGTTTCTACAGTTCATGTAAGGTCACTAAAGCATTTTGCTTTGTTTCTGGATGGTTTGGTATCTTGCTGTGCACAGTTATTGTCGCTTGTTACAAGCAAAAACTAAATAAATACAGTGCATACATGCATAAAATATGAGGCTCTGATAAATAAGGCTCTGATGTGAGGATTTAAGCTCCAAACATGATCTCAGTTACCCTGGAGACTTAAGTCCAAACCATTTCAGAAGTTCTGATCCTGCTGACACCCCTGATGTTCGGCAAAACGACTCAAGAGGCGGTCTGCAAAAAGTTGCTGCATTTTGATTTTAGAAACCCATTAAGAATTTCTGGAATTGTTGCAGAAATGTACACAAACACACATTTCATTTGTGGCTACTGTGCCTATTTAATTACAGGAACAGCAATTCTCAGAAATGAAAAGAACAAGCATTTTTTCCCTCTCAATTTCCATTTTTTTTCCCTCACTAAAAGGGTCCTTTTCACAGTTGCACATGTATGTTCTGGTCATTAGCAGCATAGGGTATGCTATAAATAAGCCTTGACGTTCACTTTTATTCATTTGCGGTCAGGTTGAAAGTGTATTTCTTACCGAACTCTCCTGGCACTGAGATTTCATACACGCAGGACTGGCCCACGGTGTAGTTGCGAGGGTAGTTTGGGGACAAAATAGTGCCCTCTGAACCCGTCGACCGGCTTCCACACGGAGCTGGAAGAAACAAATAAAGGTGTGTGAATGCATGTATATATTCAAAACACATCCAAACACAATGTTAATGGTGGTCTAAATCATTTATTGCTTGTTTTACAGACCAGTTAACATCTGGATCAGTCTTTCTTTTTTGTTTCAATGTGTTTTAAAATTCAAACTAGCCATATATAAATAATACTAAAATAACACTATCGTGATGCATTGTTTCCTGCAATTGTTTAGTTGTATGTTTTCAACAATTATTTATTGATTTAATTATTGTCATACGCACACTGTGCCACAATTTTAGAGAAAATGTTTCTTTATAAAATTATGATGATTAAGTGTCCTATATGTAATTACATTATAGCTGAATAACATTGCAAAATTTAAACCCTTATAAAAGTTCCTGAAATAAACATTTAGTCTCATACCGCCTTGTAAAGAAATTTTCATGTTAATTAAAAAATATACTTTGCCAAACGTTTATAGGTATATGGACATTTACTATGCTTACTTATGTGTTTTTTCCTTTTTTAAATTGGTTCTGTAACAGACTGATACTTGTATTGTGCCTTGAGATGCTTGTGTTTTTCTTTAATTAAAATTATATATATATATATATATATATATATATATATATATATATATATATATATATATATACACTTTGCTTCTGACACTTCATTTAAAAACATGTGGCATAAATAAAACTTTCATTTTTGCCAAAACTATTTGTTTTAAGGGACTCCATCTCATGCAAGTCTATATTTTTCAAAACAAATTTGCCAAAAATAAGTACATCAATAAAATAGTCAAACTTTGCTTTGTGGAAAGTGGAAAAAATGAGTCCACCTTTAACTCAAGGTGCATTTGAGGAGAAACTCTGTACCTGAACCATGTTTAACAAAGGCAACATACAGCAAGGTGTAAATCTATATAATGTGGCACGATATGACAGCTGTGGAAGGAGCGCTAGAGTTATAGCAAGCATTGTTAACAGCGCTCAGTCATTCATCAACCAGCTAGAACAGAATTATAGGCCTGACAATAATACTTTTCAATCTCATACTCTAAAATACAACCTATACAGTCTTAAGAGACAGTCTTTATGCAATCATCGATTAGAGGGCCTTTTCTTCACAATAAGCGAAACAATTTAGCATAATACAAGAGAAATGGGCAAAAATAATTGCGGCAAAAAGGGGATAAAAAGTGATTAGGATCTAATGGAGCAGGCAGGAGCTTTCATCCAGTCATATGACTCCGCAAAATATAAATCGTTGTTTCGAGTGACATTTATAGCCTTTGACTTGCACAAGTGGGAAAACTGCTGCCCTGTTTGCATTATTTGATGTGAAATTCAAAGTCTCAGTGTGGGTTTATTATTGCTGATCCCACAATATTCTGTGGTGAAATATTAATTTCAGAGGATTAGCAAACAAGACGCGGTGACAGAGTCAATACATCAGAGCGCTGAAATCATTCACTCCTGAGTCGAAGAACATCATCATTTGTGACTCATGTTATAATTGTTCATCTCTGCAGATGACAAGAAAAGTGTTTACAATGTTTCATGTCAATTTAAACATCTCCCAGCTCCGGAGTTTCACAAATCTATAAATGTAGACTGCGTCTCAAAGGAAGAAGTACACACATACAGCTCATACAATGACTTTCAAAGGGTGCTGATTTCTTTCCAAAAGTTCCTATATTATTGAGATTTATCTTTTCACACTGATGACACTTGAGGGATTCATACACGACTATTAAAAAAGCTTCAAACATTCACTAATGCTCAAGGCAGCAACATGATGCATTAAACATCTGGGGGTGAAAACTTTTGAGAAGGATGATTATGTGTCAATTTTGCTTAAATATCTTATTATTTCATTCAGTACTGCCCTTCAGAAGCTACAGAAATTATTTAAATGTTTCCCAGAAGACAAAACAAGTACAATTTACCCTTATCATTCAGTTCCAAAAGTTTTCACCCCCCCACTTGTATAGTTGTGCATGTGTCTCTCAATTGTCCTCAGTGCAGTCACTCTTGGAAAGGGGTCAAATACTGTATAAATATGCTGCTTGAAAAATAAAGATTTTTTTTCACAAGAACAGTGGGCGGTTCAACTGCTTAGGACAAACAACTAACACAAAACAAAGAAGCAGACATTGATCACACAGCTAACAACAGACATTAAGTATCACATGTTCATAAACCTTTGAACAGGGTCATTTGTGTAAATTAATTTATTATTTTGTCTGGTGGACTATATGCACACATAAAAAGCACACATAAAATTAAAGTCCAAATATCTAAAGCAATAAGTAAAATATAGTGAAAATAGATAATAGTTATCAAATTATCATGGAATGTTTTCGTAATTATATTAGTTAGCATGTTTTAGTTTTAGCATGCATGTAGTTAGAACACTTTTCATAACTATATGAACTGAAAGAATGGTATTTGACTATTTTCATTTATATGCAGCAATCAGTTTTATTTTAGTATTACTTCGTATTAATACTATTACAATTTTTATTAACAGTTTGAATAGTTACTTCTATTTTAATGTTTCAGTAATTTTGTTGTGTTTTTGTCATTTTTATTTAATTAAAGTAAACAATTTTAATTTCAGTTTTCGTTATTTTAGTGCATCTCTAGATAAACTAAATGAAAACTAGAAATGCTGCCTTAGCAGCTAGCTAAAATCAAAAAAGTTTAAGTTTTTAAAATACTCTATTTTATTTTAGTTGACATTTATTAATTTAGCTAACATCTATCTTTCATTATATTTTAATACATGAAAATCCAACAGTACTTGAACTGATTCACAGAAACTAATCTTTAAAACCCTGTTTGACAAAGAAGAGATGCTATAAAACATCTCTGTCTTAACTCACACGAGAGAAAAAAATACTAGTCTGATAATCACACACACTTCTGGAAACTTAACGGCCAAATAAAAAGCACTTTAACAATGTTGTCAAATCACTGTGACTATATTGTAAAGATCCAATAAATCGCACAGCTCTACTATAGACCTACATAAAGCCAGATCATAAGTATATTTTGTTCCGACTTCCATTGTGGAAGGATCAATCCTATCAAACTCCCCCGTAATTCACACTCTCCACACATGCACATGTACACCGTGTCCCTGCTGTCTCCAGAGGCACAAGCAAGCCGCAGCGCATAATTCAGCATCTCTTCACACCGTGAGCTGGTCTCACAGCTGGAGGAAGTGTAAAAGAGAGCCGTCAGATGCCCCGTCAAGCCCTTGTGGGTTTGTGCGCACATGTGGCAGGGTGACACAGTCCGTACACGAGACCCCAGCACAAACACATCCATTATTAATCAATGCTTTCTAGGCAGAAGAGCACAAGCCTGAAACAACACCTATGAAGAGAGTGGCAGGAATGAAGAGTGTTATGACCGCTGTCTCGTCCTCCATGACAACACAGAGAGCAGAGTAATTGGCAGGAGACGGATCTAGACACAGACTCGCACTTGAGACATAAAAACAGAAAAATGTGTAACTAGTGTTGAGGCACAACTGAATGTTAGTTTTATTTATACTTCTGTAATCTGACAAATCTGAATGTGTAATAGGATATTCCATGGGAAAAAGTTATTGGGAATCAGGCTGCATTTATTTAATCAAAAAACACAATAAAACAGTCACATGTGACCCTGGACCACAAAACCAGTCTTAAGTTGCAATAGCCAAAAATACATTGTATGGGTCAAAATGATCGATTTCTCTTTTATGCCAAAAATCATTAGGATATAAAGTAAAGATCATGTTCCATAACGATATTTTGTAAATTTCCTACTGTAAATATATCAAAACTAAATATATAAAATCAAGTCCTGTCCAGCATTTGTTTTTGTTTTTTATTGTTAAATGTTTTACACAAGGAAATATTACACCTTAATCAATATAAATTTGACCTGTAAATACATTACGAACAAACCCAATCAATACATTTTACCTTGAAATTTAAGCATGTTACCTCAATGTTGTCCTACATGCAAATACTTGTGTTTTGCAAGTTTATTCAATATTCGTCTTACATTTTAAATCAACATGAAATCAAAATTGACCCGATGTAACTTCTTAATATACATCACTGACCTTACTGAGAATGATTCATCAGTGCACATTATTCCACATAAAATATAATTTTTCATCAAAATGTATTGACTTGCTCTGCCTCTGAAACAACTTAGCAAATAAACAAGTTATAAAATCAAGCTCCTTCCTACATACAGCACTTTTTCTCTCAGAAATATTTCAGATTCTGCAACTTCACCATGAAGAAAAACTTCACTTCACTTCAGTCTGTGGGATTATTGCTTTGCATGTAAACTCATAAATCAGACTCTTATAATGAGGTGATTTTTGATAGTTATTATGAGGGTTTTGTTGACACTCATTAAGAGTTCACATGCACATTTTACTGATTATACCTAATCAGCTGAAGTGTAAGGTCACAAAAATGCCTTACATTATGTTCTTTAATTAGCGAAAGGTCGTCACACCTCGATTTTGCCCTTTTCTGACAGCTTATTCACTGTCTAACACATGGCAGTTTTCTAGTATGCGGTTTATTGATTTGCAAAACGTATTTTTCGAATGATTTTTTTCAAAAGTTACCAGTGTTTGGAGTACATGTAAACACACTCGTCTTGATCTGGATGAAAAGAAAAACTGCACAATTTTGACTTTCATTCACAAGCAAAACTCACGCGTCAAACAGACGCTGTATCCCACACAGCTCCAAAAATAGAGCGGCACGCAGGTATCTGGGTTGTAAGGGGATGTTCTAAGCACAATACAGATGGGAACGTGAGCATACCTTGGCAGCTGGGTAGAGCTCTGTTCCACTCGGGTCTGTTGGTGTCGCCCATGACACAGGTGAGACTGGAATAACCCTGGAGCTGGTAGCCTGGATCACAGTGGAAGGTCACAGTGGAGCCCAGCTTATAGTCTCCACCCAACCGAGTGCCATTCATCACGCTGCCCGGGTCAAAACAAGCCTCACGCAGTTTAGCTATACGGGAGAGGAACACAAGACATATGGCGTATGATAAAGCTGTAGAAGATGAAAAGATCTGAAGGGATAAAAATGCCAAGCGGTGAGTCACTGTCAACCTTTGAAACTTTCCAGTTTGCGCTCAAGCTTCTTGAAACAGTATATCATGACAATCTTAAAGGAACCGTTTACCAAAATATGAACACTCTGTCATCATTTACTGGTCCTCAATCGATAAAAATCAATAAGTGCATCTCTCAAGGGCCTTCTTTAAGCACCAGGCCGAAACAAAAGAGCAATTACCTTTGTATTCCAGATGGAAGCCCGTGTAGCTCACGGATCCATCACTGCGGAAGGCAATGTGCATGATGTTGGAGCTGCTTTCCACCTTTTCTGGCAGCTTGCTGTCTTGAAATGTGCCGATCAGATGACCGTTGCTGTGAGGTCCGTCGTAGATGTACAAGAAGTCATAGTTGGGCTCAATGCTGAAACTGAGAGAAGATATAAGTATAGGATCAAAACACAGTGGTCTATTGACTATTTTCTACGCAATTTACTCCTCCTGAAGGATTAGTTCAACCACAAATGAAAATTCTGTCAGCATGTCAGTGCAAATCATTGCACACAAAGGGGATGACAAAAAAGGCATCAAAAAGTGAGATTTTAGAATATACTCTAGCACACAGTCATTTAAACTACTTTGATGGTGCATATTTTGGAACTTTAATATGGTCAGTACGCGCTGTTGAATGAAAAACTGCTGTGTTTGAAACGATCAACAATGATAGAAACTTGCAAAAATGATTTCTTACCCAGTATTTTCAACTTGTTTTCCAGTATAAATATCAAAACATTCTTAAATTAAGATACATTTATTTGAGAAGAGAAAACTGGGTGGAGCTTGTGATGTTGTCAACAAGCAAGCTTGTTAAATTTTCATGTTTTCAGTAGGACGCTGCTTGTTTTTCATCTGTCCCGTTTTACAGCAATCCCACATTATTAGCTTTTCTACACTGTAAAAAATGACTATTTCTTAGCATTTTGTCTTATTTTCCATTACACTTCTTGAATCAAACATTCTTGAATCAACATATATTTACTGAAGAGTTTATGTTGTTTTCTGAAAAACGTATCAAAATCAAGTGGGTTTATGTTTAAAACAAGAAATATATCTGAAAATAAGAAAAATTAACTTAATTCAAAGGGAAAACAAGATTTATTTTTTTAAATCCCATTTTTATACCCACATTTTTTTCTCTCTCTTTATTTTAAGCATAAACTCTTAATAAACTCTTAACTCTTAATTTTTCTTAAATGCTTTTTTAAATTAAACTCCAGTACAAATATCTAAATAATCAAAATAGATTTACTTCAGAAGCAAAACAATATAAGCTAATAAGTCTTGTTTTCAGAAAAAAATAAAATAAAATCTATCAAAATTAAGTAAGTTTATGCTTCAAACTAAAAAAGAAAATCTCTAATTTTTTGCGGTGTACAAATGCAAATTGCTTATAAAGTGTGATGGCTGTAAAACAGGAAAGAGGAAATAAGCAGCATCCTATTATAAACATGAAAATTTATCAAGTGCTTGTTGACAACATCACAAGCTCCATCCAGTTTCCACCATGTGCCCGGCTGAGGCTGTTAAAACCTTTTCCTGTGATCTTCCTAAAAGACCTTTTGGGTCATTTGAGGCAGAAAATGTTTTGAAGAGGCTTTTCTGTATGTTTCAGGTGGGGGAAATGTTATGAAGTGGTAAAATCCGATGTGGGTGGAAAATGCACATAAATGGCACAGCAATGCTTCGGGAAAATGTAGTCAGAAAATGCTGCACTTCACATTAAGTACTGCAATGAGAGCAGATGGCTGTATTAATGTCATTATGAAGATTTGTTTATTGTCCCGAGACTGCAATGGTAATGCACCAACAATATGCCATTAATCTGAGAAAATTTGTAAATACTGTAATAATGTCACTTGAAATTACGGCTCGCACGCCTCTCTGAGAATATCTATCTAGAGAGATCTTTTTCCAATTACTACGCTGATAAAAACACAATTCTAAGTCATATGTTAATTTGAAATTAATTGAGGTTTTTTTGTGCGCAGATCACAGTCTGATATCAATACCATATTTTAATTTACAGTCTAAGATGGAACCAGTTATGGGTCAGTGAGGTGACACTCATTTTATATGTTCAGATGTAATAATTTATTCAAAGAAACATTAAAAATGCAAATCACGCTGACAATGACATGAAAACATTTCCTCTATGATTAACCTTTTCAAAAATTCAGTTTGATGTATTTTTTGCGGAACAAAGTCAAAATGTCTGAAAAAAAAAAAGTCTCATTAAAAGGCCGAGACTCTTAGGGGGAAAAAACTTAAAGTAGGTTGGAATAACCTTTTTTATTTATTTATTTATTTTTTTAAAGTAGTGAAATAAGTACTTGAAAAAAATAAGGCAACATCAAATAAATAAAACTAAAACCCAAATAAAAATGAATAAAAACCTACAGACATACTTAAAAGGAACAAGAAATAATAAAAATGACAAGCACAACAAAAACAACTAAAATTAAAATGAAAACTATAAGAAAACATAAAATAATAATAATAAAAAAATATCGATAAAACTATAATAGCATCTCAATGATAGTTACACCCCATTTTTAGAGTCATTAAAAATTTTCTTCAAATATTTTTTTTTTTTGTGGGGTAAAATCTTACCTGATAAATGCCAAGGAAATGACATAATCAGGATGAACCGTGATGAACCAATCGCAGTCCTTGCTGTGCGGGTACGGATGGGGGAAATTCGGTGACAGAATGAATCCAGATGAGCCTGTAATGTTTCCACCGCAAGGAGCTGGAAAAGATTATTTTCTGTTAGAGTTAATAAAGTAAATGAAATTTTCCCTCCCGCTGCTACTTTATCTCAAAATGGCAAGATATCTCATGCGTAAATGACCATGTTGGCTAATATATCATTCAATAACTAGCTATGATTCAAATTCAAACCACTTCATAAATATTCATGAGCAAAGATGATAAGTTCCCGCCCCCCACCGTTCAAATCGTTCCTGCTCTGCCTTTAAACCGGATTGACCTTTAAAATGTCTAAATGTGACTCAAACTTAAAGGCAGTTGAAAGAAAATAGGTTTCACAGACTCCCGCTATCCACAAAATAAATGCAGTTTCCAAGAAACATTTATCATGGGAAGGCTTCACCCCAGTTTCCCACAACCCAGAAGTTTAAGCGCTGACTGGGCATGTGATCAGAAATTTCCATCAACGAGATTTATTATTCCAGGTCTTTTATAAAGGGTGATTCAAGTCATTTCGGCTAGTTATTTTAGACATTTCGTCAGAGCTGACAAGTGTGAAATGAGAGGCTGCCCGTATTTTACAGGCCTCAGGTGGCATCACTGCAAATTGAATAAATCTCACCGATACATGTAGGAGGACTGGGCTGCCAGTAGAACCTGTTGTCCACCTGAATGCAGGTGATCCTGGGCTCGCCTTGCAGGTCGTAGCCCGGATCACACGCGAAGGTCACCGTGTCACCGGGCTCTTTGCCCTCTCCGCTGCGGCTGCCGTTCATGGGCGTCCCCGGGTCCCTACAGGCGGTCGCCACTGAACCTGCAAAATCGGAACGGTGACCAGCTGCGCTCACTTTTCACTTACCAGGATGTCTCTGCAGGAGGTAACATTTTCCGCTCGGAAATGAGGTTGCGTGGCCTCGGTAGCGAACAATGGCTCACTGGGGGCTCTGCTGAGCAGAACACCGTCTAACACGGGTGTGGAATAAGTCTGAGCTACTGTACTGCAAAATTGCATGCTAATGGATGCAGGGGTTTTTAAAGCCTCTTTATGCATTTACTTTGAAAAGGCTTTTACTTTCTTCAGGCAGAGGAAGCATTATTCTGGCCAAACACCTTTTTAGGCAATTACATTCAAAGTGTCTCATGCAAAAAGTAAAATGCAGTAAACATTTATTAAAAAACAAAAACAAATCTTTGCTGCACTGTTTTTCACTAAATGAACACAAGGTACATACACTTCCATTAAAAAATCTGGGAGCAGTGTTACTTTCTTTTTTTTTTTTAAATCAAAAGTGACAGTAAACTTATTTATGATGTTACAAAAGATTTCAAACGCTTCTTCATTTCTATTTCAAATGTTTCTTCAACAGCAAATCAGAATGATTTCTGAAGGATCATGTGACACTGAAGACTGGCGTAATGATGCTGAAAATTCAACTTTGATCACAAGAATAAATTCCATTTTAAAATGTATTAACATAGAAAACAGTTTCCATTGCAATAATATTTCACAATATTACAGTTTTACTATTTTTGATCAAGTAAATGCAGCCTTGGTGAGCACAAGAGACTTCTTTCAAAAACATCAAAAAATCTCCTTCCTCCCCAAAGTTTTGAAATAATATAGTTATTTATTTTTATTCATACGCACAAATATAACCTCAGAGAAATAAACAGCGGCATATATGTTCACACAGTATGCTATTTTTATTTAAACTGTTTTTATATATGAAAAATGGGGGACATCAGTGAGAAATTTTGAGTCATGGCACAAACAATTCAAAGTTTTGAATTGATTCATTGAAATTAAGTGTTTAGAGTGATTCATGAAAGATGAATCAAACTCTAATTTCCAGCACAGGCGACTATAATCATGACACACACCATTACTGTAATATAAAATTAATAGATTAGAAAATGATGGAAGATCTTAGTCATGCCATCCACCTCTACTAAAAATGTTTTACCATTCATCTAAAAGGCTTCATTAGCTACTTTGATTTTACTTGATACTAGAACGGTGTACTGCAAAACACTCTGGTTGTAAAGAAAAGTACTTACTTGAGAAGTCAATGGCGAATCCAGATTTGCTAATGTAAAAGTCCGTCTCAAACTGGATGGTGACCACGTTGAGAGTGCTGTGGATGCCGTCGGGTAACAGCGAACCACTCACTTCCCTCAGAGCCATCTCATTTTCTGGATGCCCGTCCCAAACCTTCAGGATATCATGCGATGCCTCCGTGTCAAAAGCCAAGAACTGCAGACTAAAAAAAGACACTTAAATTAAAACCTGATTCACACTGAAATTAAAATACCTTTATTGGACCTGAGCTCATATGAACTAACAACTAACAGTTGTATTTACTAAAGTATTAACTAACGTTAATGCATTATCTAACATTAATTTATGGGACTGCTTTGTAAAGTGTTACCAATAATGATTTGAAGCAGACTTTCAATCACTTATTTACTGAGAAAGCTCATCCCTCATGCAACACTGTAAACAGGTCAAAGACCTCAATCATAAAAAAATAGGATGACATTTTCCAGCATGTAGAGGTAGACATACTTCACTTGAGGTCAGGGTCAATGCAATCTATTTAACATTAATAAGCTTGACTCTCTCCTGTGCAATTCCTCAAATGAATGCCTTTAACCGGCTCACTAAATACCCATTATGGCTTTCAGCAATCTGAGCTTCAATATCACCAAGACACTGACAGTACACATCAGGCTAAAATATGAATTAATCTCTCGCCAGTGACTTAATGGGCTGCGTTTCCACCTTAATAATCAGTCACCTGACAGTGTTGCCGGAGTCCACCTCAATGGTCCACGTGCAACGGAGGTTGTTGTCATACGGAAACGGGTATCCGGGAGACAGTATCCGTCCGGATGACTCACCTTTAAAACTTCCCCCACACTCCGCTACAATAGATCAAAACAAGAAGTTATTGCGCTGTCAACTCCCACCCACGAAGATGATGTATTCAGTCAGAGCTTTCTTTCTGCTGTTAATGATGAGCTCTGCGGAGACTCGGGCCGCTGGAATCTCTTTTGCTGGATCAGACACGACCACGCCGCCCCCTCATCATCCCGACGTGGCCGTGCAACAATAGGCCGTAATTATGCATGCACGAGACACCGCTTTTAACTACGTTGCTTGTGCATGTCATTAATTAATTGTTAAAACACTGTCCATGTTATTTATGAGCTCGGTCTTGCATGAAAAGCTGTGGACCGCTGTATATATATCACAAAAATAAAGGAAGTATTATCATATTCATTATGGTGGTCTGAGACACAATATCTGCACTACATCGCTCATTAAAGCACTTGTTTCTGTAGAGCATTACGGATCAGCCGGAGCAAACGCTCTTCTCATGAGCGAACAGGTTTCCTCGTGACAAAGAAACTACTGTCATTACAATGGCAATGTAATGAATGCAGAGACAAACACTCGAGAAAAAGACAGCCGCCCCTAGAGATTATTAGGTCTGATGTATTTTCAATGGCTTCTTTAGAGCTGGAGTGTCTCATATATATTTTTTTAATACTTTCAGATATTCAAGTTCAATATGCAGAGAGAACTAAGTAAACCATTCATAGGCTGATTCCCCTGAATAGTGTAAACACAAAATCAAAACATTGCTATTTTTACTTGAGCACCATAAGTGTAGAGTAACACTTTGAATCAACCAATCCTGTGAGTTTAGGGCCGGACTTTGCGTTTGTTCAACCTATGGAAAAGCAGTGCAGGTTTTGGGGACCTGTCAATATTTTTGCAATTCCTTTTTGAAATTAATTTGTCTTGCTGCAAGATCATTTAAATGAACTGTGAAACTGTACATGCATAAAGTTTTAAAAATTCATATAAATGCTAGTTAATGGTCCCCATTGACTTCCATAGTATTTCTTCCCCTAATATGGTTCCCTAGTTTGGTTCTTCAAAATATCTTCTTTTGGGGTCAAAATAAGAAAGAAACTCATACAGGTTTGGAATGACATGAGGGCGATAAATGATGACAATTTTTTTTTTATTTTGGGGTGAACTATTTCTTTAAAAATCTCAAAAGTGCATAAACATTTTTTTTTTTCTTAAAAAGTCACAAAAGCACACCCTCAAGTCTCCATTGTCAGAAAAAAAGGTACAAACTGTTACCTTCAGGTACAAGCAATAAATTAATCTTATCTACCCCTAAATGGTACATATTAGCACTCTGAATGTGCAATTTGACAACAAAAGTGTACATATTAGTACCTTTTGAAAGGGTACAACCCAATTGTAGTTTTTTTATCTTTTTGTCTGAGAGTATATGATATTATGTATTAAAAATTAATCTTGAAAACAAAAAAAAGTGCATGTTATTTGTAAGCGATCCACCTAAAACAATACCCGGGTTGTGACACTATACAGACCAGCATTGCCAATGAAGCCTGAATAATGCAAGTAAAATGCAGCAGCCTGAAAGTGCACATACTGTTTTTTTTTCTTACAACTATCCAATTCGCAAAAGTTCACCACCAAGACTCAATGATATTATGATCACTATATGTGGTTAAAACATGCATGACAAGTGACCTCTAACCCAGAGTATGAGCAAAAGTAACTGCAACCAACAACACCCTAATACACCTTATCGACCACCTCGCCACATCTTAGCAATCACTTAAGCAACTTAGAACCTCTTAGTAGAACCCCATAGCAACCACTCCTAAACCGCTTGCATTATATAGTGTCAAATTGTGCTTGCCGGACATACTACTTTATTTTTTACACAGTTTTTAGGTCTCTAAAAACCCAGATAGAATGATTAAAAAATAAATCTTAACAGAAATAACGGCAGAAAGTGATCTGTATAGTGAACAACTACCTGCTTAGTAATTGAGGAAAAACTCCAGAACCTAGAAAAATGAATATTTTATATTGCATTTTATAATTGCATGTGATCTGTTTTGTGAAGAGGGAAAATAGCTTTATAAAGTGAGGCATTTATCAGCTAGCTTTTGCATGAAATATTTAGCACAGACTCAATGCGCACCATTTTGATGTCTAAATTCCCAAGGTGCTGTCATAAGAGCAAGCAGACCCCCGAGGCAAGCTTCTAGCATCTGCTCACCAGATACCGTCTACAGAAAGCACGGCTACTCCATCCTGACTGCTCTATTGTTCATCAATTTCATCATACAAAAGGCAAGTACATGCTGGACTCGTAAATACTGGTGACTGCAGGAGACCAATCAACTTATGTGAAGTTCTTTTATAGTTTGCATGGGATTGAAGCATTTTGAGACTGAGGCTTTTTTCTTTGATCTATCTGTGCTGACTACATAGGAAGCTGACTTCTAAGGTAACATCTTTAGTGAAATGAATCTTTAAGTGACTGATTTGGAAACAAAGAAAGAGAAACTAGACAATTCCCTTTTGGAAAAAAAAAAAAAGGCACATATTCCAGGCTGTTTTATCCTGGTAAGAGCCGGTTTGGCTAGTCTGAGTTTCAATCTCAGAATTCTGTCTTGCGTTTCAAAATTAATATATGAAATCACAATTCTGATGACTTCTCTCATTGTGAGATATAAACTTAAAATTGCTAGTTATAAAGTCCAATTCTGAGGAAAAAGGTAAGCTCACAATTCTGACATTTTTTTTTATAATTGCAAGTTAATATTTCACAATTCTTAATTTATAACTTGCAACTGTGTGTTATAAACTCAGAATTGCAATAAATAAACTTGCATTTCTGAGAAAAAAACTTATAATAACTTTATTGTGAGTTTATATCTCGTAACTCTAACAGTAAAACTCAAATTTGTGGGTTAATAGCACAAAATTCTGAGAAAAATGTCAGAATTGTGAGAAAAGACCTTTTTATTTTTATTTATTTATTTTTATTCAGTGGAGGAAACAAGCTTCCATAGCTCACACTGACTAATAAATAAATAATAATTTCAAGATCTTATATGGTTTCAGATGGGCAATACTAATCTGCACAACCTGCAGATGACAAATAATATGCATTTTTAATTAACAAATACATACAGTTATACATAAAAAAATATATGTTTTTATGTGCTATAACTGGTTTGAACTTTTTGTAGTTCAAATGGTCATTCAGCATGTCAACATTTTTAAAAGTATAAATAATCCATGTGGTCCCTCAATTAATTTAGGGTCATAAAATGCAGCATGCTGGATAATTAATAATTTATACAAGAATAAAATCATGTCACCTGAGGGTAGAGCAACCCATAGAGTACACAAAACATACTTATACTGATAACCAGCAAACAATATGCTTTAACTGGCTAATGCCTTGCAGGGAAAACTAGTGGAAGGGCATGCAGAAGTAAATCTAGTCATTTAATGCGATTAACAGGTTAAGAAGTTAGAGCATCTCAGCTGTCTATAATTATGCAGCTGGTGGCCAAGTCGCCATCCTGGACAACATCCCATTCTGGGAAGCAGCAAACAGCATCCAAAACACAACATATGCTGGTCTTTTCAACATGGTAATTATAAATATTCACTCTCCAAATGAGTATGTACTCAAAAAACATTTTCCCCATGAGTATTTCATGTTTGCACTGTATAAATCTCAAGGCTACGTGAGCAAGAGATTATCTAGTCATTAAGAGTGCAAGCTCTTATAAGCACATTAAACTCAGGATTTGAGCAATGAACCAATCTCTGATTAACAATGCAAATGAACCCTTGAACGGCAAAATACATACACAACCAGTAAACAGCTAAGTTCGCATTGCTAAGCTAAATGATTTGTAGTTCTCGACTGACCAAATAAGCAAGCGACACCAAGATGAATTGGTGCATGTTAACAGTCAACAAGAAATCAATGTTGCAACCAACATGCTTAATACACTTTCCTGTTGCACAATTCATTTAACCCAAATTAAAAGTAACTTGATAAAGCTCGAAAATTACTTTGCATTTATATCTCGTAGAAACAAAAAAATTATTTAAAAAAAAAACTAAACATATCTTTAAAAAATATAAGTTTCTTTTAAAAAACGAATCATTTCTTTAAAAATTATTTAAATTAATTTCTTTAAACACATTAATTCATTTGTTTGTGTATTTGTGTGTGTGTATATATATATATATATATATATATATATATATATATATATATATATATATATATATATATATATATATATATATATATATACGCATTTTTACGCATTTTTGAGGGCCTAAACATGCTCGAAAACTCATGGAACTTTGCACACACACCAGAATTGAAAATTTACATCCAATATGGGTTTCAGAAGTGGGTATGGCAAAATGGCTCGATAGTGCCACCTTTAAAATTTCAACGAAGTGCCTCTCAAGCTACGGTTCCCACATACATGTAGGAAATTCAGTAGACATATGTAACACAGCAATACCTAAAAAAAGTCTCCCAGTACAAAGTCTGAAACCCAACAGGAAGTCTGTCATTTAGAATTTTCTCTGCAAGTTTTGTGCTGTTTTTGCCATTTTCAGGCGTTGTATTTAAACAAACTCCTCCTAGAGATTTAAACAGATCAACATCAAATTTTGTCTGTGCAATCTTATCGCGTTCAAAAATGACCAAAGTTTCGATAGTTTTCCTATTTAAAACTCGACTCTTCTATAGTTACTGTATATCGTGTACTAAGACCGGCAGAAAATGAAAAGTTGTGATTTTCTAGTCCGATTTGGCTAGGAACTATACTCCCAGTCCGGCGTAATAATCAAGGAACTTTGCTGCCGTAACATGGCCGCAGCAGGCGCAGTGATATTACGCAGCGCCTGAAAGTAGTCCCCAGCTATATTATAACTAGTTACCTAGCTGGGTACTACTTTCAGGCGCTGCGTAATATCACTGCGCCTGCTGCGGCCATGTTACGGCAGCAAAGTTCCTTGATTATTACGCCGGAATGATAGTATAGTTCTTAATAATATCAGCCTAGAAAATCGCAACTTTTCATTTTCCGCCGGTCTTAGTACACGATATAACTACAGAAGAGTCGAGTTATAAATAGGAAAACTATCGAAACTCTTTGATTGTTTTAGAACGCGATGCTACTGGTCTAATCGGATTCAATGATCTATGCTAAGCTATGCTAAAAGTGCTATCGCCAGACCCGGAGATCGGCTGAATGGATTCAAAAACGGTAAAACTCTACTTATTAACTCTGGGGGAGTTGGAGAATGAGCCTATTTCCAAAAAAAGTGGAGTGTTCCTTTAAGCCCTTTGTGAGTTTTGAAGGGTGTGTCCGTGGCGACCTGACAAACTTTGATATTTTGCAATGAAACAGGAAGTCATAGCGCCACCTGCAGGCAACAGGAAATGTAATGTTCATATGTTTGATAAATGTCCTGGCCTGAAGACATCTACATGGCAATATTCAGTTATAGTCATAGCGCCACCAGCTGGTAGCAGGAAGTTTGGCACATGTAAATGACTTTGACATATTTCTCCTATATTTACCACTTTAAATGCATATTTCTCACCCTTTCAACACTGCTTACAGTTTAAATTTAAATGATAATATTCTATATTATACAACATGATTTGCATGTTAACAGTCAACAACAACAACATATATTATATAACAACAACAAAATAAATTATATATATTATATTTATATATAGAATTGATATATTTATAAATAATTTAAATATTTAAAAATAAAATGTATATATTTATAATTGATCATTTATTACAATTTAATTAAAATGTATTTAATTTTTCAAGGTACATTAACATTATAGTTTGTAAAATAATATACCGTTTGTAAATTAATAAAATGCTGTGAAAACTGTTAGTAGATGTTACCTAATGCAACTAATGGCAATGATCCGAACCTCACTGTAAAGCATAGCCATGGCTTACTTAAAGTTGTCTCAGTACATTAAAATGGGAAAAAAAGAAATTACTCAAAATCAGAAAAATTACACACGTCAATTTCAGTCTTTTGTTTTTACATGAAGCAGTCATATAAGGTGAACAAAACAGGACAATTACACAAATCCTCACAATGCATTGGGATCAAAGTTTAATTGGGTAAAACGTGTAAGATGGTGAAGGACTAAAAGCAGTCTGTAAACACATCAAACACAGAGCTGCCGGTGCAGGACGCGTGACAGCTACATTCTCGCAGATCAATTATTCACAACAAAAACATGCGAGGTATTTGTAGACACACAACGAACACAGCTGCAACTGCAATTAAGTGGAATCCATGTAAAGATAAATGCTCAGGATTAAGGACACACATGCCAGTGGCTGTGTTTGGAACAAAACACTAGCTTACTACTTATTGATTATGAAAATGCATTGCTGTTTTATACATACACTGCAGATGTGTATGGTAGTAAGATATTCTGAATGAAGCTGATGTCCTGCTGCATGTGAAGGGTTGCAATGGATTACCTATGCATGAGGGGAGCGGGTGGTCCCACGTCCGTCTCTCGCCTGTCATACATCTCAATATGCTGCTGCCATGGAGACTGTAGCCAGGATCACAGCGATACGTAACCACGCTGCCAGCAAAGTGGCCTTGGTCGCTGACTTTGGATCCAAATTGAGGCACACTGGGTTCATCACAATGAGAAAGTTCAAAACCTGGAGGAGAAAAGCATGTGAAAGAGGAACATCAGTGGGTGTTTTTAAGTGCTCCCAGGGGGCGGTTTTAGTTTTTTGAGTTTTCAAGATTAATGCTATATGAAGGTCACATTAAAACATCTTTTAAAACTTCTTGCTTGGAATCCATTTTACCATGCCTTCATTTTTCATTTTTCCAGATTTTATTTATTTATTTTTCACTCATCTCAGTCCTATACTTTTAATCGTAAAACATGAAAATTCCTATGAAATTATTTAGTAATATTTTTTTTTAAATGAAAAATGAAATATAATAAAATTATTACTCAGTATTATTTTAGTATCACTGATAGTTAATTATATATCAATGATATTTTAGTAGTAAATTTTAGTAATTGTATTGCGTTTTTGTAATTTTTACTCTTTTTTTACTATTATTTTTATACTTTTATTACTTCGAGTAATAAAAGCAAGAAATGTTATTATTAATCTGTATTATTAATCTGCATTTATGGATTTTATTTTATTTAGTTTTAGTTATTTTAATACTTCAAGTAATAAAAACAAGAAATGGTTTGGCAACTAGCTGAAATAATGTTACAGATTTTTATTTTATTTAATTTTTTAATTTAATTCATTATTTAAAGGGTAATATTAAACATTTCAATATTTATTGGATCAAAATAATTTATTATATAGTTTTACAAAAATTACTCACTTTCCATCATAAATTTTCATCACACACATCAATTTATTCAAATGTTTTTGTACTTGGTTACCAATGAGATTAAAGTACACTGTAAGTAAAAATCTGACACTGAAAGTAAAAATAAATAAATAATAATAATAATAATAATAATAATAATTATTATTATTATTATTATTATTATTATTATTATTATTATTATTATTATTATTATTATTATTATTATTATATATACATACATTATTTAGGATAGGATTTACATAAATATTTAGTAGGATGCATAAAAAGCAAGCATAAAACAAATTATGCATAAATTACCAACAACAAAAAAGTGTCTATTCCACCACAAAATGCTATCAGAAATCAGGAGGGAAAAAGGACAAACCTAAATACATTAGAGAGAGTGTGAAATGTGCGTTTTAACAATATTTATTTTCTAAACGTTAACATGATCAAAAGGTTGCCACAGTTGAAGAAACACCCAACCGATGTGTTAGAGACCACCCAGCAATGTGTGGAATTACACCAAGCTGCTGGAGTTCAAAATACAGTACAAGACCAGAAGTACGTGCATCCAAACATGCTTGCTGAGCATTTAATTTCAAAACCATGGGTATTAATATGAAGTCTGTCCTTCCTACTGCTACTGTATAAAACGGTCCACTCTTCGGGAACGGTTTTCCATTAGATGTTGGAACAAGGATGTGGGAATTCGCTCATTCAGACAATCCAGCAGCACTGTATGTGTAAAGCTAAAAGAGCAAATCCTATTAATCAAAAAGGGTGCCCAGATACTTTTTAATGTGTAAAAAGAAGGATTTCCAAATAGTTTTTCTGCTTCATAACAATCATATCAATCACTTCAACAAAGTTAACCTCTGAAATCAACTGAACTGCAGGGCTGCAAAATTGTCCCCGAGCCTCCAAATGAAGTTTCCCACTCTCTCCTTTCTGATTTGTTCAATTAAATTTTACAAGCAAACACAATTTCCTGTGTATTTCCTATGTCATATGCAATTACAGTGAACAGCAGCACAAATAATATCATTCCAACCATTTAATCCTAATCAGATCTTAACGAGAGAATGATACAGCTAATTAATTCATTAAAACTAGGTGTGGGTGAAAGAATCACAATCCAAGCCCACCAGGAGTTACCGTCCCAGTGGACCGACACACGGCGTTATGAAATTCACTTTGAGTCTGCATAATGTAACCTTGTTATGCACATAAAACAAATAAATAAATCCACAGCCATAATATTCACATTTATATGAACGTGCATGCTGATAATACTGCGAGACAATAACATGAGCAATACTGTGCCTGCTAATTAAGACTTTACTGACAGGAGATGAAAACACAGAGGATGTTATAGAGGGTTTATGGATAACTGTGGATTTGTTCAGCTCTAGAATCTAGTCTTGTGAACACTCATATCAATCAGACAGCACTAGCAGAATTAATCAAGAGAATATCGCATTCATGTTATTGACACACGGTAAACTCAGAGAGTACAGTACTTTTGACTACAGATTATTCTGCCCACTTAAACATATACCAGCCCACCACTACAAGTGTAAGTGGACAGAATAAGCTGAGAGTTTATGACAGCTGGAAATAATGGAAAAAAATATATATATATTAAAAAAAAAGTATCTTACGCTCACCAAGGCTTTGATTAAAATACAGTAAACCATTAATGTTGTGAAATATTATTACCGTTTTAATAAAATGTATTCTTGTGATGGCAAAGCTGAATTTTCAGAAAACATTCTAATATGATGACTTGGTGATCAAAAAACATTCAATTAAAATTAAAATTAACATTAACATTAACATTAACATTAACATTAACATTAACATTAACATTAACATTAACATTAACATTAACATTAAACAAAATTAAATTAAATTAAATTAAATTAAATTAAATTAAATTAAATTAAATTAAATTAAATTAAATTAAATTAAATTAAATTAAATTAAATTAAATTAAATTAAATTAAATTAAATTAAATTAAATTAAATTAAATTAAATTAAATTATTTGGGCAAACTGTTCCGATATTTAATATGTGATTTTTTTTTTTTTTATGCTGTTTTCTATAGGAAATATAAGATATTTTAATATAATATAATAATCTGGGCAGATGCATCCTTGAAAATTTCATTTTTTTGTTTTATCATATTTACCGATTGTTCTTTTTTTAATGCTGACTGTTACTGGAAATTATTCAATTCTATTACATAAATATACTAACTGAGTTTATATATATATATATATATATATATATATATATATATATATATATATAGGCAAAATATTCCTTTAAAAAATACATTTTTCGATAATATTTAATGTTTGATGCTAGTTACTGGATATTATATTATATAATATTATAGTATATTTTCTATTCTATTCTATTATTTTATTTTATTTTATATTACAGTACATGAAACAAATCAACTAAGTGAAATGGCGTGCAACTAAATATGGTGAACTATTCCTTTAAAAGACACTTTGTTCTGAGTTCACTTTTTCTTTTTAGCACAGCTAAGGTCAAAATCCAAATGCATGGGATGTAATTTAGCATGTTATCAGTGCCTGATAGACAAATGAGAGGCTGTTAGTGCCACGCAGCAAATGAGCAAGTCCATCTGAACGCCTCCAGCACTGGGCATTAGTAAGTCACTCCTCCACTGTCAAAGAGCTGAAGCAGTGCTCAGTACCGCCAGTAACCTCATTCACAATCATGTTTTCCTCACGCTGGGACGTTACCGTTACGCTACAACAGCTATAATCCTGCTGCAGAGCCTGTGCACGCTTTATGATTAAGATATCAAATAATACGGCACTGTGAACTGTGGTAGACACATTAGAAAACTTCTCATGAGAAAAGAAAAACCTATAATTTCAAACAAAGGAAATTAAGAGTCTCTGTGCTTTCTCAATGGCACTAATAATCCATGCATAAGATGCCGCTAATTCAAAGGGTTTCATTACAAAAGCAATAAACCGTGTGTGTGCTGCAGCGAGTGCTGGGAACAATTATACAGTTCAAGCTGACAATGAAATGAAGATATTAATCCAGAAATGAAAATTAATTGAGCTAATATATTCCGCTGTGAGGTGAGAAGGAAATCTCATTTACATCTGTAGGCATTCATACGTAGAAATGTACACACAGCGTCCAAAGTGAAATAACTATTACACCTGCCCATAAAACTGTATTTCACATTATTTTTCTAAATAAATACTGTATTTTGTCACATGTAATGACATCTAAATTTAGTTGTAATTACTTTGCTTAGTCGCTCCTGTCATTTACATCCGCAATGGTCAGATTATCATTCTTACAATCTAAAACATCCTAAATTTCAGTTCCTATTAAAAATAGTTTCTTACAGTTTTGTAAATCACTTGTATTAACATACAGTAACATTTTATTTACCTGCCAAAGCCAATTTTCAATGATGTTAGACACTCGGTGAATGTTCATTTTTGTACTATATTAATTCACTGACAGCATCCTAAATGTAAACCTTGATATGTACACTACTGTTCAAAATTGTAGAGGTTTTTTTTTTTGAAAGAAAGAAAGAAAGAAATTAATATTTTTTATTCAGCAAGGACACATTAAATTGACCAAAAAATGACAGTAAAGACATTTATAATGTTAAAAAACTTAAAAGTATTATTTTAGTATCATGTTAAAAAAATGTTATATTTCAAATAAATGCTGTTCTTTCTAACTTTCTATTCATCAAAGGGTCCTGAAAACAATGCATTACAGTTTCCATGAAAATATGAAGCAGCACAATTGTTTTCAACATCGATAATAACCCAGAAATGTTTTTTTTAGCAGCAAATCAGCATATTAGAATTATTTCTAAAGGATCATGTGACACTGAAGACAGGAGTAATGATGCTGAAAATTCAGCTTTGCATCAAAGGAATAAATTACATTTTAAAATATATTCACATAGAAAACAAATTTTCTAAATTAAAATAATATTTCACAATATCACTATTTTACTGTATTTTTGATTAAAAATAAATAAATAAATAAGTGCAGCCTTAGTGAGCATAAGAGACTTCTTTGAAAAACAAAAACAAAAAAATCTTATGAAACCCAGAGTTTTGAATAAATCTTTAAGAAGACATTTGCAAGGGTGCTGGAGTTCAACACTCAGACACATTCCCACAGCGGACTCTCATTTATCAGTAAATTATGGTGAAGCATTGTACTAGAAAAGCCTTTTTAATTGCAACTTTATGAAATCCAGATGGGACTAATAAAAGTACAGTCATTTTCAGTCTTGGGAGGACTGAATTTAATTATCAGAAAAGCTCATCATGTCTGAAATATTAGTGAAACGCTGTTGATGTTACATGTCCCACTCGATTACTGCTTCTGTTAGCTTGTGGGCAACACTCGACTAGTTTCAGGAGTTTCTGAGCTCTTCACAAGAATTTTAACACCCCAAATGAACTCAACTCAATTGATTTCTGCAGCAAGTGCCTAATGAACGCAGGCTGACTTTATTTTCACTTTTCAGTAATAAAAGCTACACCAGGGAGGCAGCTTGCAAAAGGTTACTTAAGTCATGCAATCTAAGACTGGTTGTGACAAATTAAAGACTGGGAGCTCTAATGTGTGTGAGTTTCTACAAACAGTGTGGAAGAAAGTAAGTGTACAAGAAGACTTACTGGTGTAAACCAGCTTAAATCCCTCGGCCGTATCCTCTTGATCAGAATAAAACTCCAGCCACAGGTGATTTGACGTGCTGGTCAATGACTGACCCAACAAAGAGGAACCTGAGAAACCTCCCAGAACATCTGCTGTGTTGTCCAGACCATCATACAACTGGGAAAAGAGACCAGAAAAGTCTATAGAGTTTCTCAGCTAATGAAATATGTTCTAAGAACGTTTTAGTAATGTTATGAAAACGTTATTTCTGAACGTTCTCAGAAATTTCTCAAAAATCCATTCTTGGTTATGTGAATATTAGAAGAAGAAAAAAAAAAAGATTAAGGGAATGTTACATTTTTATCATTTTGCAAACATAACGGGAATGTTACTTTAAATGTTCTCTAAACCATCTTAAGCAAGTAGCAAGAAAAAAACTAACATCGAAAAACACCCCAGACTAACGCCCAAATAAAATACCAGAAAAAACACTGGGTTTGCGGTAATGTGTTGCTAAGCACTGCTTTAAGCATTAATATGCATTGCAAATAGAAGAATATTGCATAAAACAGTACATTTTCAATTAAATTAATTGTTTTTGGTACTTTTTAGAATCAATTGAATGTGTGTTGCACGCTTGTACAAACCGGCATGGGAGTATAGGTAATATTCACCTTGAGAACGTCACCTTGAGCCAGATTAAAGGTGCTAGCTGAGATGTTGATTCCTTTTCCTGCTTGTACTTGAATGTTGTAGATGCACTCGTGGTTGTTCTCGTAATTGCGGGGGTAGTTTGGGGACAACAGGACACCGGCGTTCTTGGAAACGGTTGAGCCGCACTCAGCTACGGACAATGGGGAACCGTAGTGACATAGTAGAAAAGCAATGCGGAAAAAGTGTAAATTTGGGGAAATAAAGGAAAAAGCAAAAAATTAGGTATCCAGAAAGACAGCATATCATCAAAACATGCAAAAAAAAAAAAAAAAAAAAAAAAACACATTGAAAAACATTTGGTCACTCATTAGTTGCATTAGAGTCAGTATATATATATTTTAATGCCAAATAATCATATTTACTTCCAAAACTAGATGCAAATCACTAAATTAAACATGAAACTTATTTGCATGTTATAACAATTACGATTACACCATTTAAAATGCATGCTTTTTAAAGTACTATGTAATAATTAGCACTATAAGCACACTGAATTTTTAAAAAAAAATTTTGAAGATTATTGGACTACAATTTACTAGAAAATACAATTGTGATCTTTCTACTTCAGAATTTTACATTTAATTTAATTATATCATTCGCCACTTCCTTGGAAGTATTTGTGAAATTTACAAGCAATTTTGGAGTGAAAATTGTTATAAGTAAATTTATTTTTCGGTGTATAATACATATATTAAGTAGTATATAGCATACTGTGCAGCATGCTTTGAGTAGTACGCTACGACTCCATTTAGAACATACAGTACAACTCAATACTCTGTCTTCGTTGAGCTCAAATGCAACCATGGAGACTTGTCAAACTCTGGACGTCCAAGCGAATGAGAGCAGCTGACCACGTACCCACACACCTTGGCAGAGGTGCACTCCATATGCGCCGCCCACCGCCCAGGCAAGTGATTTCTCGAGCACCCTGCAGGCGGTAACCAAGGTCACAGGAGAACGTCAAGGTGTCGCCGATGCCAAATCTGCCACCGCTGTGTCTGCCAAACTGGGGCACACCAGGGTCCTCACATGGCTCCAAGTCATATTCTGAACAAAACAAACAGGCAAAAAGTTTAGCCGGAAACTTTCCTAGATGACCTCATTTGCTGGTGCATTATGCTATACAGGTCGAATCGCGTTGTATGCTATAACTTATTGTAATACGGCTTGCTGGATGTAACAAACATAATTCATGTAAACAGTAAAAACTAAAGGAATTAATTCTGAAACCTAGTGAGCTGCTGACGTAGGCAGTATTTTAAAGTAATAGTTCACCCAGAAATTAATATGCACAGAAAATGTTCTCATCCTCAGGCCATCCAAGATGCAGATGAGTTTGTTTCTTCATTGGAACAGATTTAGATAAATTTAGCATTACAGCACATGTTCACTGATGGATCCTCTGCAGTGAATGGGTGCCGTCAGAATGAGTGTCCAAATAGCTGATAAATATATAATATACAATAATCCACACTATTCCAGTCCATTAGTGTTTTGTGGATTGAAAATGTATGCGTTTATAATAAACAAACCTATCATTAAAGGGTTAGTTCACCGAAAAATGAAAATTAGTCCATGCTTTACTGACCCTCGAGCAATCCTAGGTGTAACGACTTTCTTTTTTCAGATGAATCCATTCGGAGTTATATTCAAAATTGTCCTCTTTCAAGCTTTATAATGACATGGGCGGGTGGTTCAACAGTGCAAAAGTAGTCAAATAAAGCGTGTGCAAACATATTAAAACGCGCATCACAAGTCTCCGGGGGGTTAATAGAAGCCTCCTGTAGCGAATCGATGCATTTTTGTAAGACAAATATCCATATTTAAAATGATGTGTAACTTCTTTCTGTGTAACTTCTGCTATCTGTCGTACACGCGTTCTCGAGAGACTGCCTTTCCGGTGGATGACATAGGACGCCGGCGCAGCGCATGCGTGTGTGAATCTCGCGAAAACCAATGTTTGTTTACAGGAGCAAAGGAAGAAAAGTTTCCTTACTTTACCAAAGGAAAACCAGTCTCCTTTTGGCTTATATCGAAATCCTCCGACGTTTTTCTTTACAAATCCTTGTTTTCGCGCTTCCGTATTCGTCATTTATCACCACCGCTTACGCTATGCATATGTCTTACGTCATCCGCCGGAACGCTTCCGCCTACGACAGTTAGCAGAAGTGAGAAAAAAGTGTTTATGTTGTTTTAAATATGGATTTTTTTTTTTTTTTTTTTTACAAAACCGCATTAATTAGCTACAGGAGGCCTTATTCTAAGCAAATATGTTGTTGGATTTTGATGTGAGAGGACAAAAGGGGATTGACTTTTTCACTGGAGGAAGCGTTATCATGGATTATGGACTATGGATTATGGATATTTTAGTCAGAAACGACGGTTTAAAGTCAAAATCTCTTATTGATGGATTTGTTTCTTGCAAACACACAGCTTTTTTGCTTCACAACATGTTGAACACAGTGGTGTGGATTACTTGTGGATTATTGTGATGTTTTTATCAGATGTTTGGACTCTCATTCTGACGGCACCCATTCACTTCAGAGGATCCATTAGTGAGCAAGTGATGTAATGCTACATTTTTCAAAATCTGTTCTGATAAACAAACAAACTCATCTACATCTTGGATGGCCTACGTAAATGTTCAGCAAGTTTTCATTTTTTGGATGAATTATTCCTTTAAAGGAACACTCCACTTTTTTTGGAAATATGCTCATTCTCCAACTCCCCCAGAGTTAATAAGTTGAGTTTTACCGTTTTTGAATCCATTCAGCCGATCTCCGGGTCTGGCGAGAGCACTTTTAGCGTAGCTTAGCATAGATCATTGAATCCGATTAGACCAGTAGCATCGCGTTCAAAAACGATCAAAGAGTTTCGATATTTGTCCTATTTAAAACTTGACTCTTCTGTAGTTATATCGTGTACTAAGACCGGCGGAAAATGAAAAGTTGCGATTTTCTAGGCTGATATGATTAGGAACTACTCTCATTCCGGCGTAATAATCAAGGAACTTTGCTGCCGTAACATGGCCGCGGCAGGCGTAGTGATATTACGCAGCGCCTGAAAGTAGTGCCCGGTAGCTGGACAAATATCGAAACTCTTTGATCGTTTTTGAACGCGATGCTACTGGTCTAATCGGATTCAATGATCTATGCTAAGCTATGCTAAAAGTGCTCTCGCCAGACCCGGAGATCGGCTGAATGGATTCAAAAACGGTAAAACTCAACTTATTAACTCTGGGGGAGTTGGAGAATGAGCCTATTTCCAAAAAAAGTGGAGTGTTCCTTTAAGAATCATTGATGCACTGTAGATGCTCCAAACAGTAAGCAGCTTGAACAAAAAACTAAAAAACTAAAAAAAAAGCAGAAAAAATGAATAATTGCTATGAAATGTCCAAAAAGTACTGATTGAAAAGAGTTTATTTAAAAAAAAAAAAAAAAGAAAAAGAAAAAAGTTTAATCTATTTTTGAGTACTTTGTGTTTTTTTCTGCTTAAAGGGATGCACTATTAGATTAGCAACTTGGTAAACGTCCCATTCTTTGCCTGAGGAGTGCTAATTACTGTAGATTATGCAAATATTAAAACTATTGTCAAGTATTTGGCAGAAGAATTGTCACAATAATTGTTATTAAAATGTTTTCAAATTTATTCCTGATAAAAGACACCCAGGTCTTCTTTTTGCTTTACTTTAGCATGGCACTTCAGTTTAGATATACAACCAATGTCTCGTTTAACATCAAATCATGAATCACAGAGTAATCAGAGAGTGAACATTTACCCTGGGTTATCTGCAAACACTCAAACAATCAATTAGAGCTACGATAGGAACAGTGTGAATCATTTCCACATATGTAAATGATATGCAGAAACGGTTAGCAAACGACTGCAGCTGCGGTTTCAATTAGATCCTGGCGCTCGGTGCAGAGGAGCAATGAGTTCAGATGTTTGATGGTCGATGGCAATGACGTGAATTGCTTGTTTGTCACTTTTGCTTCCTCTGAGCTCTAATATCAAATTTTCAAATCTATTTAGAAACACGATGTGTTCAGCATATGAAAGCTTCCACCTTGTCACTCTGTGGCTGTAAAGAAAATTGAATAGATTTCATATTACGTAAAGATATCAGTTCTCGTCCTTGAACTTTCAACATTAATGCTGGAATGTTAATGGTGGAAAGCTTTTGTCTGCAGTTTTACGCCTGATATTTTTCACATTATGCATGTCTGCTTCTGTCAATCCCATCAATATTCAGTACCAGAAAAAGGTCAACCGCAGTTTTCATTGGGGAATATATATTAGGCTAATACAGGAACTTGGCTTCTGGATAATTGTATGGGTATTCATAACTCAGTCCTTAATTAATGTATATGATGGCTCAGTAAACATGAGCCAAACCCTATGGGCTCTTCTCGCAACTTGGCTTTCTATCAGAACGGCATGTCTTCTAACAATGTATCACGATGACCTAAAAAAAATAGTTGAGCCAAAAATGAAAAATCTGTCCAACTGGAAGGCTGTAACCAGTGTTAGTATCATATACACTGTTATAGTTTTTGTATATTTTAAATGAGATTTTATTTGCATATTGTCTGTTATTTGCATATTGTGCACTTTCATTTAAACACACACAGACAATTTTTAATGTATAGTAATTTAGTTGTGTGTTTTTGTACTTTATTGTATGTTTTGTATTTTTTTCTACATCCTGTAATTTTTTTTTTTTTTACTTTATCGTAGGCTATTAAGTTTGAATTATTTTAGTACTTCAAGTTAAAGCAAAAATTAAAAAAAATTGTGAATTAAAATTAAAATTTAAAATAAAACAATATTTCAGCTATCGCTTATTTTGAAGTAATGAAAGTTTTTTTTATTTTTTTTTTCCACCTTAAATATAGTTTTAGGTAATGATTATAACCCTGTCTCTAACACAAAAGAGCTTGGAGCTTAGTTGAATGGAAAAGAGCTGTGTAAAAATTCTTCACAATATTCCTGGGGAAAAGACACAATTATGGGATTGTAATGACATGGGAAGGCACAAAAAATATATATTTTTTTTTATTTTTGGACGAACTATTCCTTTAAAGCCTGTTATTGCCATTAAAAACCAACCAAAAAAAAGTTAGGTAACCATTTACTTAAAGCATTTATTTATAATGCATTATAAAGGTATTCATAATGTACATCATAATGCATTACATCATTTCATAAATAATTCTTACCTAAGGTAAAATGCATTATAATATTTGAAGTTTTTTTAGCCATGTTTGAATGCATTATACTTTCTAAAGGTGTAACAATGAATAGATAAGTATTAAAATGTATAGCAAATAATTATTCATGAGATTACTGAATGCATTATAAGGTGCATTACATGGCATAATTTGCACATTAAAACTACTACTAAATCTGCTTTTATAATGCATTATATATAAAGGCTTTAAGTGAAGTGTTAGCAAAAGTTACTGTAACCAGTCATGAACCTGTATTTGGTGCAACTTCTTTATAGTACGGTTGCTTCCTGGCAGTTTCTTGACTATGAGCTCATATTTAGCTGTCAAATATGTTTCTTTTCCACTTTTACGTCAAAAGGTGGATCAACTAATTCCATTAGACGGCAGCCCAGTTTAACCCAGTGCCCAGTGGGTATCCGGTGGTGACCGTGCAGCGCAGCAGGATGATCCAGTGGGGATCTGTGACTAATGAAAAACGCAGCCCAAAGCCAGCTCTAATATCAGCCAGCAGTTCACCGCTAAAGTCTGACAAGAAGACTGCCGGCTACACTGATAAGTCTCAGACTCTCAATAAGCCACTGAGACGAAGCTCAAGCTGTTGCCAATTGATTACCTTTATCAATGTACCGAGCACCATCTATATCTAATTGCTGCTATGACTTTTCATAGAAACAGGCTTGTAGGCGCTGATGACGATAGCGACTGCTCTTGTCCTAGAATAACCTTTGATATTATCCTCAGATTAAGATTCATTATTAGATCTTATACTAAAGGATGGTGACAGCTATCACTCTCATTAAAGAGGGGAAGAAAAAAAAAACCTTTATGTAATTTATTGCACCGTTAGCAAATTTTCAAGTGTAAAAAGGTTTATCATTTCACAATTTAGGTAGACATGGTTTTACAAACAATCTGCACAGAAAATTGTGAGGATCAATATGTAACTTCCCACACTGAACTGATTACGTCAATTTATGCAAGAATGGTTTATGAATGATCTACAGGAAAATTCAATTTGCTTTGCTCAGTATATCTGGCTCTGTTCGTAAACTGTTGCATCAAATTGAATGCAACAATTTACATAAAACTGTGTGTATTGCAGATGCTTTCTATCACGGCATGTCCTCTAACAATGCATCACGCTGACCTTAACGGAATAGTTTAGTCAAAAAAAGTTCTGCTCTGTTGATGATTTTTGTCCTTTTTTGGTGCTTAGTGAAATGGAAAAGAGATTTGTAAAAATTCTTCACATTTTTCCTTCCAAAATAGCATTGTATGCACAACTTTAATTTCAGATGAACTATTTCTTATAATTTACAGTTATTCTTTGCAAAACAAATTAAACTAATGCAATGGGGGGTGCAAATGAAACTAATTGATTATAAATAAATAAATAAATAAATAAATAAAGGAACTATTAATTCAAATGGTATACACGGTTTCTTTCACCTGAGAAAGAGATGTTGAAGCCCTGGAAGGAGATGGAAAAGTCTGAGATGAAGCGAAGCTGAGCCTTGAAGTTTCCGTACAGCCCGGCGTTGACTGGCAGGGGTCTTTGCGAACCGGTGAGCCGGGCGAGGGGTCGCGCAAAACTGCCGTTCTCCGTCAGGAGCAGGTAGTCATGGTGATCCTCCAGGTGAAACGCATGAAACGTGAACTGCACACCTGAGAAGAGGAGGCATCAGAAGAGGACACCAATTATTTACTTCTACATCATGTCAAAAAAATGACTTAGAATCTAAGGAAACAAGGCCTTAAGTGGAGAAATTATGTCTGTGTCTTCAAATAAATTAAGGATAAAGAAATCTATTTCATCTAATGCTGTAAACTAGAGAGCCCTTTTATTATTACTATAATATTAAAGGTTACATGCAAACTATTAAATCGCAATTTATTTTTAGATGTAATAATTTCCACTCAAATAAAAAAAATGTTTTCATGCCAGATTATTGCATATATTTGGTGAAATGCTTTTCTGAATTGCTGGCCTGAGGTAAATGTAATGCTACATGACATTGGTCACAAGTTTTACTGATGTCTTTCCGCAGTTGAAACACTGAGAAACTAGTAGTAAAGAGCTCCGCTGCAATTTGAACTGACGCGTCTATACAGAATTTGAAAGATGCGACTGTTTCTTATCAAAAGTAAAAAAAAAAAAACTTTATTCAAAAGTTTATTGTGATTATTGGATAGGAGGTGCGCTCTATAATGTCTAGTGAAGTTGTACTCTTGCATCAGCTGAAACAGCAGTCTAAAAGATCGATCTTGGTATTTAAGAATCAAAAGTTCCACACATATAGTGATTAAAACTACACTGTATTTGTTCGGTGCACGCACACTGTGTTCAACAAAAAACACCTACTCCGTTACATTTATTTGAGTATATTTTTGGAAAATTTTAACTTTTAAGAGTAGATTTAAAAGTGGGTACTTTATCTTCAACCGAGAGAAAAAAAAAAAAAAAAACTGTACTTTTACTCTGCTACACTGGGCAACATTTCTCTCGTTACTTAATTTTAATGCAATACATGTTAAGAAATGCATAGTTTATTCCAAGCATGCTGTCTCTTTTTTTCTGGGGCATGAGCGATGCCTCATTTGTGAATGAAACACTCTTTTGAGTGATTCTGTTCAAGTCCTTGATCAAACAAGTCGTAAAACAGTCTGAATTGGTTCACAGATCAGTTTGAATGATTTGTTCAGTTACCTGCAAGCACTGAATCATCTGAAGCGGTTTCTCATTTGTACCGGGAAATTTAAGAAAGTAGTTTTTTCATTGGATACTTTTTTAGTCTTACTCAAGTAACATTATTACATTTACTTGAGTAACTCTTTCTATAAGTACTTGTACTTTTACTTGAGTGTAGTTTTTGGCTAGTCTATCCACCTCTGGTGTTCAGTAAATAAATATCCACACTGTTCATGGACATCTAAGGCAGATCTGATGTCAAAAGCGAGCCCTTATCTTCGACTGACAGCACAAGAAGAAATCTCCTGTGTACGTACCTTTGCCATGGCTGACCTCCAGAGTCCACGTGCAGTTTAATGAGTTGGGATAGAGCTCTGGAAAGCCAGGAGAGAGGATGATGCCCTCTGGGCCCCGGACATCGCCTCCGCACAGAGCTGCAGGAAGACACGTGTGGAATCTTAAAAAAGATCTGAAACTTTTCAGGAAGCACATATGCAACTGTTCTCGTATCACTTTTAGTGCTCCGTTTTGAGCAGGAATTCTGTTGAGATAAGCAGTGTTCAGCTGAGGGAATTCAAAGAGCAGAGTAACCTTCACCGGAAGTAAAAATACCACTGAAAGGTTAACGAGAGTAACGAGAAATTCTTCTAGTTTGAGCTACTTTCCACCTGCCATTGTCTCTAGAAAAGGTCACAACCACTTTACTTTGTCTCTGAAAGTTTTTCTAAGAAAATGAGTGAGTGCTACTGTCCATGCAAAACTCTCTGCCACGGTGCTAGGAGGTTATGGATGATTGCATGAGCATTGCTATGCCGTTTCAAAGTGGTTGCTCACTGGCTTGAGTCGGAGGAGTCCAACAACAGGTCTCGATGACATTCTTCTTCGATGCATGTCCGTGCATTTATTTTCACACAAACAGTGTGGGACGTGTTAAGTTTAAAACTTAGTCTTAGAAGTATGAGCAAAAGTACTAATGATGCTTGGCTTAGTGAACAGTCCTAATACTGAATTTCTGAAACTCTAACATCTAATTGCACACAACAAATAAACGCACGTGTGTCACTGAGATGTCTGTGAAACTATCAAAATCATGGGCTTGATTTTTAATGCATTAAATTTAAATTTAATTTAAGTTTAAAAAAAATGCTGCATACAAAAGTGTCTGCCAAATCTATAAATTATTTTGCGTAAACCATTTGTGAAAAGAAAGAGCAAAATCATTGTTAAAAACATTTATCCAAAATGATTACAATTTTAGGTAAGAATGGTTTCATCACATCACAATTTTTATCCGTCCACTGCACTTCAATAACTGTCTGGTTCAGCTCAGCTATCAAATCTGACCTCAGAAGACTACGGAGGGTAGTCCGGACTGCTGAGCGAATCATTGGTACAACCCTCCCCACTCTCCAAGAACTGTACTCATCCAGAGTGAGCAAAAGGACTGGCAAAATCACTCTACAGAGCTCTGAGCACCAGAACAGCCAGGCACAGGAACAGTTTCTTCCTTCAGGCAATCCATCTCAGGAACACTGGACATTAAACGTGGAACACACAGCACTTTACTTTATTCACCACACATACTTATTTTTTAATTTCAAATTTGCACATATCAGACCTGTACACACATAATTGTCTATATTATATATTGTGTTTTTGTTATTTTGTACATTGCCTATTTGTATATTGTATATTATTCTTTTATTATCTGTGTCCTGTCCTGTTGCACTGTGGAGCTTCTGTCACTATAACAAATTCCTCGTATGTGTAAACATACCTGGTCAATAAAGCTCAAATTCTGATTCTGATTCTGATTCAGGTAAGTTGTAAGGTGAGTAAGGTGGTTTTCTGAACAATTTGCACAGACATTTATGTTTGGAATGGTCCAATATTCATGTAAAATGTCACACTAAACTGAATACAGCAATTTATGTAAGAATGGTTTTACAAATGATTTACAATAGAAAATAATTCTGCTTTGTTTGGCTCTTTTTGTAAATGGTGCGTTGGTGCATTGAAATGAATGTGGCAATTTACATGAAATTTGTGCAGACTGCAGATGAAAAATGAAATAAATAAACAAAAATGGGAATGCATGAACTCATTTAGAAAAATGCTTAGGACAAAAAGTATCTGCCAATTGCGTAAATGATGCGTAAATGATGCATAAATAATGTAAAATTTCAAAAGTACTTCACATTCATCACATTCTATTTTATAAAATGTTTCAGATTCGTGTAAACAAGTGAAAGAATTTGGATACATTTTAAAACGTATTAACAAAGCTAAATGTTGTGCTAACATCTGCCAAGGAATGTTGAAGTGACACTGCAGGTGAACAAAAAAAAAAAAATCACAAAAATGCACACGCATCGGATAAACTCTTGGTGATGTAAGTGTGCAATCAGAAAATCTGACACTCGTGGCTCATCTCTAATTGTGTTTCTGAACACAATCTGTCAATTGAAAAGCGACTCAAGGTCTCAAGAAACCTTATCATAGGGTCTTCTACTAAACCAAAAGCTGAAATAGCCTGGTGGCATTATCTCAGCAGGGCTTAGGCTATTGATTGGGGCAAATATAGACCTTGAGTAATGGTCAAACCAAAGAAATACATTTTAGTCCCATGCTAAGATTTGACTGAAAACTAGTAACAGCCAGAGATAACGGCATGAAATGGAACAGAAAATCATTTTGAAACTGAGCTAACATTTTCAAAGATTTGAAGTGCTTTACATGGGAAATGGCGTCCTTTAGATTTATCTGCAAAATACTGATGCAGATTATTTTTTACTATTATGTTCACCAAGAGACATAGGCCTGCAACCCATACTTTTACTACATACTAAAAGTATGACGCACAGATCTCACACTGTATGTATGTATGTTTATATGTATATACAGTCAAAGTGCATGGTATTGTTGACTCTCAGTTGATTTAAATGGTATTAGCATATTGCTAAGCTAACAATGCACAATGCTAATAAGTTGCACACAAATGTATTAAGTAAAATATGCCACTATTAACAGGGTTATTATTATCAATATGTCAACAGTCCTAAATAAATTACAAGTATCGTCATGCCCATATTCTGCATCATCTCACTGAGCTCCTCACAATGCATTTTGGGACTGTCTTCTCCAAGAAGGATACCAAAAATTCTGCCATAGTTTTTAACCAAAAAAAAGGTATTCTAGAAGGCTAGGTTGCATAACGAAGCTGTATCCATTCTTTCTTTTTGGGAGCAAACTTATTATACCTTAAAATGCCACAAAGTTTTTGGAACAGAGCCACAGTGTGCAAACTGGGATGCAGTCATAGTCAGTGCTTCTTGAGATGTCCAAACTAAGACCTGAACTTCAGAATTCAAGGAATGAAGGCAGATTTCCTCAGCGACTTCACCTTTAATGATAATGAATGTCAGCGTCACTCCCCGTGAGACGATAAAAGAGTCTAGCGCCTCGGGCTCAACATCTGCCTAAATCTCTTTCTTTCCTCCCTCCGGCACCGTGAAGTACCCGAAATATTTCCTCCATATTCAGTTAATTCAGAATGACATGAATTCATTAAAATTGAATACGCCAAATGGGCCAGACCTGCTAAGAGTGCCCTTTTGGAAATAAGAACATTTTACCGGAAGGTTAAAGTCAACAAAAAGGACCCTGTTTTCTTTCTTGATAAAGTTCCGAATAAAAATTGTTTGTCTACAACATCTTGTTCCTACAATCAAATTGCCACATTCTGGTAGCGAGTGCTCCTGAACCAATCAATTCCTGACAGATAAAATCACAGTTCTACATTTTATTTCACTGAACGTCTTGTGTCATTCAGAAATGTCACATTACGCCAGCAAAACATGCTGCCGAGAGCAGTTTTATTCTGACTTAAAGAAAGTTTTAGAAAAACGACAAGTACCAGATGTCTTGACAGAGAGTCCAGAGCATCGTTCGGAAGTCTGGTAGCAAACCAAACATTACCAATGAATTATTCTGGTTTAAAATTCACACTTATGCTGACAATTACATCCAGCTGAATAGACCAAGTCTTTTGTCAGCTCTCATAATGCCACAGCTGTTCATAAAAAAGACAAAACTTTGAGAACTCAGTCACAGACTTTTTAAGAATAGAATATGCAGTAACACTCTGAGCTGAAACCTCTATATATAATGCATAGGGAAGTGAATCATTACGATTCCAGTTCTTTAATGACTCTATTAATTATTCCTTTGACACTATAGAAAATAATAGGTCCTAAGTATATAAACTACGGTGGCCGAGAGAGCTCAACGCACAGCGAATAGAAAAAACACCTGCAAATTAAGAAAACAACTTCATCGATTTGACAACACACGAGCTGCAAATGCTCACAACACAACCAAATAAAGAAACGTGCGTTTCTTTATTTGGTTGTGTTGTGAGCATTGGCAGCGCCTGCTGTCAAACTGATGATGATTTCTTGATTTGCTGGTGCTTTTTCTATTTGCATGTGTTTTCTGAAGTTGCAGCGCTTTAAGCTCTCTTGGCCACCATAATAAACTAAACAAAACTAATATGATTTTTGGCACCATACCTATTGTGCATCTTTAAATACACTATTATACAAATAACCAGTATGCAATTACACTGATTTAAGATTCAAGAGAACTGGGTTTAACTTTGAACTGATGTTTCCTGCTGTCAGAGAAATTACATTTTAGACGTTTGCAGTCTGAATTGAATGTGATGAGAATTATTATATGCATATACAGCCAGACTTCAATTAAAATGCTACTGAATATTCTTGAAATTGTTGTGAATGCAAAAATCAAAGAACCGTTTAAATGAGCAGCGTTAATTAGTCTAATTGAGACGTGTAATTGAGATGACAGCTTACCGTCACATGTCGGCAGAGGGTGGCTCCACCAGTGGTTCTTCTCACAGACCAACTGCTCCTCGTGGCTCAGTCTGTATCCGGGCTCGCAGCCAAACCACACCACCGAGCCGATGGCCAAGTCCTGCCCGTAACGTATCCCATTTACCGGCACGCCGGGGTCCAAACATGAGTGAGTGTCCAAAGTGACGCCTGAAGCACAGCGAACGCAAAAATGAGATTATTTTACACTATTTAAAGGTATAGTCGATTTCCTTTACAGTTTTATTTTGTGCATTAAAGGCAAATGTATAGTTTCATTTGTTTTATTGCATTGCACATTTATTATTATTTTATCTGTTAATGTTACTTGCGTATCATTATCAAATTAAGTATTTAATTTGCATTGCATGCAGCTGTGCTGAAATGGATAGGCAATATGAAATATGAATGTTATTTGTCAAGCCAATAAAGCAACCAAATTGAAAAAAATGGGGTGAATAAAGAAAATAAAATGACAGAACAGGCAAGAAATAGAGAGAGTGAGACAGAATACTACAAAGAGAAATCCTCAAGCTGTTTGCTTGTGTGGAGAGACAGATACGATTCAGGGTGAAATATCATTTCTCAGGCAAAAGGCACCCGGTCTATAAAGACGGCTGACTCACTTTCATAAAAGAGCTTAAAGCCACTGTTAGAGCGACTGTTATCGGTGGTGAAGAGAAGATACAGGAAGTTGCCGCTGCTGAACAGGAACTGAGGGACTTGGGTGCCATTTAGAGAGGCGATTAGGGGCGAGAGGAGATTAGGCCCATCGTGAACCTCTAGAAAGTCATAATTGAGTTCTGTCTGGAACCTGCCGAAAAAAAAAAAAAAACAGATCAAAGAAAAGAGATAATAAATATTACAACGTGAAATGTGTTTCTTTCCACACACACAAACACATACACAGCTCATTACCCATGGCTGCCTGACTGTTCCTCATTGACCGCCTCTTTTAATGAGAAGTCACAGGCGCAGACAGTCTTCACGCTGCTGTTTATTGATGGGATCAAACCGCTTTGTGATGTGCGAATAAACACAGATCTGCTGCAGTGAGCTTGCTTTAATGGAATAGTTGAGCTAATAATGAAAATACGATCATTTACTCACCCTCATGTTGTTCCAAACCTGTATGGCTTTCTGTCTTCAGTAAAATAACACCTTTTACATAACGACCTAGTTTCTCTCTTCTCATTTCTCAAGTATATATAATAATAATAATAATAATAATCAAGGGCTGAAAGATCCAAAAGTTACATAAAAAGTACCATAAAATTATCATTTTAATTATTATAAATCATGCAAGTCGCTCATAAGACGTGTGCACCATATTCCAAGTCCTTTAAAATCATGTTATATGTTCATTCCGTGACAAATAGAGCAAGATCGATAGATCGATAGACAGATAGACAGATAGACAGATAGATAGATAGATAGATAGATAGATAGATAGATAGATAGATAGATAGATAGATAGATAGATAGATAGATCTGAGAACTACAGTTAGTGGATCAGTTAATCAGTCTGTTTTTCAAATAAATCATACAGTGCACTACTTTTTGATATCTAATGTTTTTTTTTGTTTTGTTTTGGTCCACATTCTCATTCATTTCATAGAAAAGAGCAGCCAGCGCATCTATCACAATATCTCTTTTTATATTTTACAGAAGAAAGTCCTACAGGATTGCTGTACATGAGGGTGTGTAAACGATGACAGAATTTAAATGAATTCAGTGAAAAGCCAAAGTGTCGGAAAAAAACACAATCTCTGCTCGCCCAGTCGAGTCCTCTGCTTTTGTGATACATCGTGAGGCGTCCGCTCCCAGGAGTCAGCTAGATCAAACTCCAGATCTGATGCTATTTCAAAGCCCTACTCTTGGGAAGCATTGCAGTGCTAATGAAATAAAGTCAACCATTTGTAACAAGATATAGATTAATTCCATTTCCTTTTCAGAGATGGCCTCGATGGACACCACGCTCAGCGATAGATTTATACAGCAAACAGCATGCGTATGGATCATGCCCGTCGACATAACACTATGTAATCATTTATATAGACACTAATGGTGACCGTCTCCCTTGCGCTCTCGGTCTATGCGCTATGACAAACATTACTGGGAAGCAATAGCATCCTTCAGACGTTTCTACATGTGAACTTTGCCGCGATCAGCTGAGGCTTACGATTCAATTACATTTGACATTATACTTTATTAACTCGGCAGACAGTTACATTGAGACTTTATAAAAACCCACATGGCCTTCACACCCAAAGGACCCCAGATGAAGATGACTATGAATATGTTGCTACTTCGGCTCATTTTAACCCTGATATGTGCTGAAATGATTTGTTGCCTTGGAGAGCTGATGCCTCCAGACATGAATCCAAATAATGCCTCTGTGTGTTGCTATTCTCAGAGCTATCCAACAGACCTGTCAAAGCTTATCTTGATGGAGCGTCCCACCTCGGCCTCGATGACCCACTCACAGCTCAGGGAATCTTTGTAGTAGCCAGGCCACCCCGGGGACAGAATGACTCCCACAGGAGCGGTGAAATGGCCTCCGCAGGGCGCTGCGGGAAACATTTTATGTACATGCCAGCAGAATGTTTATTAGAACACTTCGATTCAACAAAGAAACCTCTTCTTATCAACTGTTGTTGCAGTGCAGTGTCTCTGAATGTCTTTGGAGATGAAAAAGTTCTTGATTTAAAGGTGCTGCAAGCAATTTTTTAATAAAACGCACAAAACGCTCCTGCTACTTGACAGATTTCACTAAAATAAGTGTCTTGAGAAATCAAACCGGTGTTTGTAAACAGCAGGAAAAAAGAGCCAGGGGAGCGAACCAGACTTTTTTTTAATCCATTCAGAAACACTTTCTGCATGTCAGTCAATTCACGTATTCGGTGCAAAAAAGGAATTTGTCAGCAAAAAGAAAATTATTTGTTAGCTAATTTTTAGCATTCCCATTTATCTCTATGACAGTTGCACTCGGTAACGAGTCAAAAACTTCACATTTAAGAGAAATAAACGGACTCTTGTGATTGTCAGTGATTTTACCATGGCAAACGGCATGCTTTCTGCATGTCAATCATTTCTCATATTCAGTTTTGAAAGGAAGTTTTAATACTTAAAGAAAGCTGTCTGTTAGCATAATGAAAGCTAATTGCTAAATGTTAACATTACCATTCATCTCTGTTGCACAAACAAGATAACAGACCAACTTTACACGGTCTTTAGAAAATTTGACGTTTGATGTCTTTGTGGAGCCGGATGTTACAGAGAGGCTGTGTGACTTACAGCACCATTAATCAATAAGATGCAGATGACTATGTCAAAATACATAACTACCAGTCATACTTTTGCTGGTAAGCCCTTGTATTTTCCACTAACTCATCCGCATGAAGCAGTGACCATGTCTTACGGTAATTTTACTACAGTAAATCACATCTCTGCTGTCAAAAAAGGTAAAACCAGCCCAAATTGGCTAGCTTGTCTTTGCTGGTCTCACGCCGTGTAATAGCTAGTTTAGCAGGCTGGTTTTAAAGAGTTTTCAACTGCTTTTACTTGGTCAAATCAGCTATTCCCATTGTAAACAAACTAGACTAATCAATCAGGCTGGTTTTGGCTGCTTTCTTTATTTTTAGCTGTTTTAGGCATTTTGCTTAACTTAGTTGTTAAAAGTAGGGGAGTGCGGGGCACAAACTAACCCGTGGTTAGTTGTAACACACGTGGTATAAATATTTCCACACATTCTAGAATAACTAGTTGCCATATCAACACTATAAATAGAAAAATGTGCACCAAAATTCAAAAATCTTTTGAAGATATCGCTGAACATTTATTTTTACCTTAGTAAATCTTAAATTTTTCATCTCAGTTATTAGTATTCATTTAAAATGAGAAAAATCTGCTATTATTTTAATCTCCAATCTGTTATTTATCAGTTGCTTCGCTAACTAGCAGAAGACACTAACCAGTTTTAAATTCCAGTTGCACAAATGGGGAACGTCGTAACACTAACTATGCTATTCTATGACATTAGCGATGTAATTTACACTGTTTACTTTAATGCATTTTAATGAGACACTATGAGAAACAGGTGAAAAAAGACTGACAGTCAATGTTTAATGTTCAGAAATGAACATTTCAAGAAAAGCATCTTGGCTCATTTATGGGCCGTATCAAGCATGGTTGCAATGTGTTCATTGTCAAACTCCAAAATCAGATTATTTTAAATTCTTAAAAAATGCCATTATTTTATTTGAAAAAGTTTATTTTATTTTATTGACAAAATATTTCAGTTTGTCTTGTATATTTTTTACATTAGATCAGATAACATTTTAAGCTGTCATACGGTCGTGTTACAATGTAACCCACCTAACAAGGCATGTTGTCACATTTCACTTCCATTTTTTGAGGGTAAATAAAGAAAAACGTATATGCTGTAATTATGAAACAAAGCATCATATTTGGACTGGACAAGTCTGAAATTACTGTGGATAAAAAAATTATACATGGATTTATGCAAACTGAGAAAGTCAAAAAGTGTTAGGTTGTGCCCTGCTCTCCCCTGTCCCTCACATGTGGAAAAATCTGAGTAATAATGCAAACTCTTGTTTGATACAGGTGCCCATAAGTACTATTTCTAATCAGAGCTGGTGTTTACACAAATGTTTTTCACCATTTTCCTCTGTCTTTTGTACTGTTGATACAACAACTCTGATAATAAGTGGAACTGAACCACTCTTCTATGAGTTCAAGGGATGCAATTTAGATAATTTGACAATCTTTCAAAAAACATCCAAAGGCTACTCAAAGGCCAGCGTTTCCTGAGCTGAGCTTTGATAACTTTATTCCACAGAAAAGATTAGAGGACACAAACACTTTTGAAACCTACCTTCACATTTGGGGATCAAACCACTCCACATCACCTTTCCCGCCTCCAGTTCACACACTATAGTATCCGAGCCTTGCGTCTTTATGAAGCCCTCCTCACACACCACCGATATGGAGCTTCCCAGCTGGAAATTATTACCAAAGCGCTTGGCATTCATAGGCACTCCGGGATCCGGGCACTCATTGTGTCCAAACGCTGAACAAATAACATCAAAGCAGAGAGCTTGTTACTTGCAACGTGACTTACTTAATGAAATGGAAAGGAAAGAGCGAATGCATAATGGAATATCAAACTATAGGAAACAGAGGATTGTGGGTGAACACTAGGGTCCTGTACGTTGTTGCACAGGCATTTGAGGATTATTTTGGCTGAGCTAATGGTATAATGTTCAGCGAACAGGATTAAGTTGTTTGATGCTGGTGGATAAATGGCTTATGAATTAAATCGAGGAAAATATGTCCTTCCATATGTCCTACTTGACGGCTGTTCGGAATCCGATTGAAGACAATGCTTCGCATGCCAAAAATGTTGTTAGCAAACACTAAATTTTTTAAGAGTATTAATTCTTTTTGCCAACCATTGCACTTTTTTAGTTTACTGTAGCATACTGTGTGTGTGTATGTGTGTGTGTGTGTGTGTGTGTGTGTGGGCGTGTTTAGCTATACTTGTGAGGACCAGATGTCCCCACAAGGATAGTAAAACCTGACATTTTTTACTTTGTGAGGACATTTGGCCGGTCCTCACAAGGGAAATAAATTATTAAAAATACTGAATGAAGTTTATCTCAAAATGTAAAAATGCAAAAAGGTTTCTGTAAGGGGTAGGTTTAGGGGTAGGGTTGGTGTAGGGCAATAGAAAATATTGTTAGGTCAGTATAAAAACAATAGAAGTCTATGAAAGTCCTCACAAGTATAGAAAAACCAACGTGTGTGTGTGTGTGTGTGTGTGTGTGAGAGCAGTGTGTATGTTTGTATATTGTTTACTAAGCATTGCAAATCTTTTACAGTAATTAAAATAATGATTAAATAACAATAAAAAAACTAAACAAATAGTAAATACAAAACATAAACATAAAAAACTCAAATAAAATGCGTAAATGTTGGATTGGTAAATAATTGACATCTACGTTTTTTTTTTTGTTTTTTTTTAAATGAAGTTCAAGTTGAAAGGCTATTTCATTTATTCATAACCTAAAACTGAAATGAAAAAAAGCTTTATAGAAATATTAAAAACCAACTATAATGAAACTAAAATGGAAAAATGAAAACATATTAAATATAATAAAAATGCTATAAAAGTATAAAGAATACTAAAATTTAATTTTTACATTTTAAATGTAAAACATAACATTATATAGTTTATGTTGTGACTTATTTTTAAAAACATTTATGATAACAATATGAAAATGGGGGGAGAAAAAAATCCACAAATACAGCAAAAATATTATGCATGGTATGCCAGCATGCTGAAAAAACTACTTTCAATCACAAGAATACATTTTTATTTTAAAATATATTCAAATAGACAAAAAATATTACTGTTTTTACTTTATTCAGAAAACAATCTTTACTGCTATGTGAAACACTTTCAAAAGCGAAGCACTCACTGCTGTACGTAATGTTGAATCCTCGGCCGGACATCGAGTGGTCGGCCTGGAACTCCAGCTGGAGGATGTTGGAGTTGCTGGTGAGGTGCGAAGGCACTTCCGCCCCAGAGAAGCGTCCCAGCACCACAGCGTCTGCCAGCTCCCCGTCCCTCACCGTCAGGAAGTCGTAGGGAGGCTCCAGGTCGAAGTCGTTGAAGGCCAGATGGATGCGGCTGCCCGGTTCGGCGATGATCAGCCAGACGCAGTTGAGGTTGTTGCCATAACCCTCGGGATAGTCTGGAGACAGAACGGTTCCCATGGCCGCCGTGAAGTTGGACATACAGGGAACTAAGAGAGGGAGGAGATGCTGATCAGTTATGTGAAGGTCAAAAGCAGCAAAGACTAATCTAAAATCATTTTAAATTCATCAACTTTGGCTAAAACCTCATAGATGCAAGTTAAGGCAAGAAACTACAGGCAAAACCACTGTCTTTTTCATACACTGGTCAATTTGGAAAATTTGGATTGATTTGCTTTCCTAACGTTTCTTTTTTCAGACTAGTAGCCAGAAAACATTCAAACTACACATTTAAGTGTTCAGTTCATTACACTTTATCTGTAGATTTCAATTATGAGACATATCTTTGAAGGCCGTTTTCTCAAAATGTTTTTTTTTTTTTTTTTTTTTGATGCAGTGAGCCACAAATCTCCATTTAGTCTCCATTCGGTGATTGAAATAAAGATTAAATAGTACAAAATATAAATAACAGATAAATTTATTTAAAAAACTTTTTTTTTTTTTTTTTTTTTTAAATTAGAGACGTTGCCTTTGCAACTAATTGAAATAGGTTTAAAACTGAAATTATATAAACCCTCAAAAACAATGTAAAATCACATAAGCACATATCAAAATTCCTAAAATTAAACTGAAAAAGTGAAAATGAATATGAATAAATAAATATTATAACAGCATATAATAAACATATTTATATATACCAGTATTATATATTTTGTGCCTAGAAATTCATTTACAATATATATATCTTTGAAGGCATACAATACATATCTTTAAAAATGATAAAATGATATGATAAAATGAATGATAAAAACTCATTCTCAAAATGAGTTTTTTTAGGGTTTTTTTCTCATGCAGCAAGCCAGAAATCTGTTTCTGCAGCACATAAACCAATCTTTATGGCTTTATTCATATCTATATTCTATTTTAGTCTTTTGTATATGGTATTTCATGTATTATTCTTATTATATTCTGATAAATTGTACATAGAGGTTTGTTCATATATTATTTGCCTGATTTATATAACATTTTATACATATATTTGAATAAAAATCTCCACTTCAACAGCCCTTCCACTAAACTTTACTGTTTTATTCCCATCTATATTCTGTTTTAGAGAAGGGTTTGTTCATATATCATTCGCCTGATTTATATAACATTTTATGCATACGCTGATTTTTTATTTATTTTTTTTCTGGCTACTGACAGCATTTTCTGATTTATGGAGTGATAACAAGACCGCTTCTGGACAACCTTCAACTCGAATATGTCAACAAAATAAAACAAGAACCTGGCTTTACCCAATGTTCAGATTTCTGTTCTGGAATTGTATGCAAATGAATGCATATTTAATTAGATAATGATATATTTGCATATTTAAACATATAATTTGAGAACCTGTAACATCAACTGGGGAAAGTATGGTGATATCCAAGTTAAATTTTTTACCCTATTCACCTCCAGTGACTTGCCTTAAGCAATAACTAACACGCTGATGTGTGACAGCAGGGTTGCGGATAGAAAAGATGCTGCACCTGTTACCTTCAGGGATTATTGTACTGTAATGGAAGCAGTAATTGTATTAAACTGCATTGTGCAGGGCACACTGGGAATTTTAAAACTCTTGAAGTGGTATTGCTCTTTGGTGCTGTTTACTTGTCGGGCTCCCAGAGAATTGTCATCTTATCATCTGCCAGAGCGCAGCTGTCCTTTTGAGTCTGTTAGCCATATTTAACAGCGCAGCGGTTGTTTTGTTTACACACGCCGACATAAAACACAGTTTTAATTGGTCCGACCTCTCGACATCATTTCATTTAGACATGTGTCTCCCTGACTCAGAGAGATGCAAATGGTCGTCAGCGCTCATCTCTGTAATGAGCTAGCGAAGATAGATGGAGAACTGTGGTCTTAAATTACTTCCAAGGCCTAATGTACCTGAAGAGAGCTAAACGGTAGGTAGTATTTCCCATTCATCTTAGTTGCAGTTGGCAGGAAAATTACATCATGGCAACATGAATTGGCGACATGTCCGTGTTATGATCACTTAAATGCACTTCACATAGCAATTATGACTTCCGAGCTCTTAAGAACTTTCTAGAAGGTGCTGGCTTTCAAGTCTTATTAGAATGATCGCATTTACAGTATAATGGCAAAAATGTCATGATTAGCAATGGAAAACTCCGAATTAACATTGAGTGATTTTATTTTTTCTTTTCTTTAACTTTGATATATGATATCATGGAATTGCTAGTGGCACATAATCCAGAATTTCTTTTTTTTTTTTTAAAGCCAAATTGTAGACTACAGTTTGTAAATGTATTTATTTATGTATTTGTTTGTTTTTTGAAAGAAATGTAATATTTTTTTTATTTTTTTTTAGCAAAGATGCATTACATTTATCAAAAGTGACAGGAAAGACTATTATATTACAAAAGATTTATATTTCAAATAAAGGCTTTTGAACTTTATATCCACCAAAAATCTATTTTTCTTGAAGAATATAAAAACAAAAATAAGTGAACATGCATAAACATATATACATTTTTTTTTTTTTAAATTAAACAGCCCAAATGCTTTCAGCATCGATAATGATCAGAATTGTTTCTTGAGCAGCAAATCAACATATTAGAATGATATCTGAAGGATCATGTGACACTGAAAACTGGAGTAATGACGCTTTGATCACAGGAATAAATTATATTTAAAATATATTCAAATAGAAAACAGTTATTTAAAATATTAATATTCACAACATTGCTTTTTTATTGTACTTTTGATCAAATAAATCCTTGGAGAGAATAACAGTTTTTACAAATTCAAAAATGTCATTCAATTTATTTATTTTTTTGATTATCAACCTCAAACGTCACTATAAAAATTACCATGGCATTCATAATGGTAATGTCCAAAAAAATGATATTAAAACATAATACACGGTAGATTATTCTACCTTCCAAATGGTATTGATCATCATAATTAAGTTTTAATTGTGAGTGTTAACCACATAATTTAGCTTGTGAATCGTTAATGAAGAATAGTGATCGTGCTCGGCAGAAAATACTACTCACTTAGCCAGTTAATGAAGCAACAGGCTTGTGTGATAAGACAACATTTCCCATCATTCTCTGTGGCAGTATGAGAATGATGAAATGCATAAAGTATCGATTACACACTTAATGCACATCCTTTGCTCTTCATTCTGTTGCATTAGCACTTAAAAAGCTTCCAGTCTGACAGAAAGAAAAATGAAATTGCCCAAAGCACCCATTTTTATTCTGACTAAAATAACGCAAATCACATCATAATTACGACTTTCGAAGAAAGAACTTCCCAGGCAGACTTAAACGAAGGATCTTTGAAGGATTCTTTTTTTCATATCAGTTAAAGTTTTATATTATATATGTATATGTATGTATATATATATATATATATATATATATATATATATATATATATATATATATATATATATATATATATATATATATATATATATATATATATATGTTTTATGGGTTTGGTTTTAGTATAATAACCCTGGTTTCCATCAGCTTGAATTTCAATCTCTTCTTCATGCAATGTTATTCCTTGTTCAGAAAACTTGGAAGCACTTTTATTGTAATTGTTTTTTAGAGCTTGACAGTATAACTCACCCTCAACTTTCACTGCATGAATAGCAGGAAAAAAAATGCTCAGACGTTTAGTTAAAAATCTCTTTTTTTTTCCAGAGAAGATTAAAAAAACAACATTTAGGCTTCGAAGTACATAAATAATGACAGAGAAGCATCTAGCAGCACTCACATATACAGATAGGGATGTTAGCAGACCACTGATTGTTATTCTGACAGGAAATCATTCGTTCGCCAATGAGCTCGAATCCGAACTGGCATTCAAAGCGCAGCACGTCTCCGTTGGAGAAGCCCCCGCCCTCTCGGAGTCCATACAGAGGGATGCCGGGATCCCCGCAACTTTCCTTGTCAATTTCTGTAGGTAGGCGAGAGAGACGAGAGGAGGGAGAAAAACAGCAGTAAAGCTTTTGAGCCAGCAGAGTGATTTATGTGGGCACTCTAAGAAGCTCAGGCAGAGAACAGACTCACCTTTATAGTTGATCTTAAAGCCAATAGAGCCCACACTTTCATCAGACTGCAAATGCAGCCACATTTGATGGGTCATACTGACGATGAGGTCAGGGACGAAACTGCCCGTTAACCTGTCCATGCAGAGTGAACAAAAGAAAATAAGAGTCTGTGAGCTCAGCATACAGAACACTACTGTGGCAGTGCCATGCTATAATAAAGCTGTCAGATGCCAATACTAAGGTATTCTGATATGTGCTATAGTACTGAATGATTACTATATTTATATAGTACTCAATGGTATGGGGTCGGCACCAAAAAAAACCCACTGCATTTATTTGTACAAAAATACAGCAAAAATGGTAATACTATGAAATATTATTGCAATTTAAAAGAACAGTATCATTAATCCAGCCTTCAGTGTCACATGATCCTTCAGAAATTATTAAAATATGCTGATTTGCTGCTAAACAAATCTTTATTAGTAGTAAATTATCAATGTTGAAAACAGTTAAGCTGCTTAATATTTTTTTAATTTATTTTTATTTTATTTAGAAAGTTCAAAAGAACAGGATTTATTTGAAGTATTTTCTAACAATGTAAAAAATCTCTTACTTTTCATCAATGTAGTGCATCTACTAATTTTTTTTTTTTTTTAAAGATCCCAAACTTTTGAATAGTAGCGTTTATCCAGCAATATCATGATATTTATTTTAAAAAACAGTATTACCGTATACATATTCCAAAAACAACAACAAACAAAGCTTACAAAAAAGTACTAGACAAGTATCAAAATATACTGGTACAGAGTATCATGTTTTTTGGACACGTTTATCATTTTGATATCATTTTACCACGCACTCTAAAAAAAAAAAAAAGTTGAGCCAACTTAAAATTTTAAGGCAACCAGCTTCAGCAGATTTTTGAGTTTGCTCAGTTTGTCGTTTTAAGTTAATACAACAAAAATTTGAGAATCTCCCACAAAAATAAGTTGATCAAACTCAAAAATCTGCTGAAGCTGGTTGCCTTAAAATTTTAAGTTGGCTCAACTTTTTTTTTTTTTCTTTTTTTTTTTTTTTTACAGTGTAGTACTTATATTCGATTACATTTCGTGTTTCAGAAAACACCATGGTAGCATCTAAAACCATAGTATTACCATGATCCATTTTTAAATCATAGTATTAATCATAGTCAGGATTATAGTCTGTTTTGGTTTAGTTTTTCTGTTTACCCTGTTCCCGCCTGCCTAATTTCCTATTTAGCTTCCTCATCTGTTAATTAGTCCCACACACCTGTTTCTGTTCTCCCTGATTACACTCTTCCTGTGTATTTACTCTCAGAGTTTTCTTAGTTCCGTTGTCTGGTCTCATTTACAGAACTTTTATGTTGATGTGTATGACTTCTGTTATATTCTCTCGGACTATTAAAGTATTTTCTAACACTATTCCTGTATCGAAAGTTTTTAATATAACTGTTACCATGGTACATGTCCAAAAACAGGGTAATATCATGGTACTTTTTTGTATTTGACTGTACTTGGGGTTTAAATTATACTGTCAGGTACTTCAAAAATCACCATGGTAGCATCCAAAAATCCCATAGTACCATGACAAAATGTCAAAAAAAGTGTAGTATTACCATGATACGGGTCTAAAAACACCATATTTGAATGGTACATGTTAATACGTGTGTTACAGACTGTGTAAATAAAGCATATTAAAAGTACTAAGCTAATTTGAGCAGCACAAACTTGAAGAAAGGCATTAATTGAGCTTTACAGTATGTATTAGTGTTCTGGCAGCGAGAGTCTTTTGTCCTTGAGGAATGCTCTGTGAGCGCTCAATGGATCGCAGCTGGAACAAAGCCAGCCAAATGCACCAGAAAGCAGCACAGACCATCGCCAAAGTGTGTCTACCCAAGATACCTGGAGACATACGGCTGACGGCAAGAAGAGGTGGACGGAAAAACATGTTTGTGAGGGAGAAAAATACAGCCGGAGGATTTGTGCCTGTGCGGTTTTTATGGTTTTGTGGCTTTCATGCTGTTGAAACGGATAACTGCTGCAAAGCTGAACAAAATGCAAGATAAAAGAAAAAAAATAAAAAAAATAGCCGCTGGAGTCTATTAAAGTTGGATATGTTAAGGGGGGGGGGGGGGGGGGGGGGGGGGGGTCAGAATTTTCCTTGCACTATAAAAAAGATGAGAAATCAAATGTAGTATGTAGACATACACCCGGAAATGAGTGGCATGCCACAACTTGTCTAACTTCAGCACTTCATTTTCTGTCTGAAACAAAATGATTTTATTCACAAATTGCAGGTGTGAATTGCCTGCTATGAATTTTATTTCTTATGTATTTTAATAATGCCTGTGCATGGTAAATGGTTAGTAAAACTAAATTGTGACTTGTTGGTGCAAGAAAACTTTATGGGAAAAAATAAAAATGTGAGAAAAGAGACATTATGCTGCTATAAAATATTCTAGCTGGAAGCTAATGGTCAATGTTAATTATTCAAGATTATAAAAATCATTGACTTGTCTTCCGGCTAAAATATCCTTAAAAGCAGAAATATTTACTCGAGAAACCAAATTGCATAAGATATTAAGACCTTGAATTAAGTTTATTTTTCTTACCTCATTGGCAAACAGTCCTTGTTTAAAGCATGAACTTAATACAATTATATTAAGTTTACAATCAGTTTACTAATGGGAAAGCAAAAATATGCTGAGTTTCTTATATCTTAATAGCCTTTGCATATCTTAATCATATTTGGTTTCTCAGGTAAATTTATCTTGATGTTCAAGTGATTTTTATCTGGAAAACAAGATACTGATTGAGATGGATGTTTTTGCCACACAATATAGTAAACACTCCTGACACACAACTTCAGAATGACACTAAACCTGATACTTGTGTGAATTGATTTGTTATATATGTCTGTGCGTGGTAAACGGTTAGTAAAACTAATTTTGACTTTTTGGTCTAAGAAAAAGTGAAATGAAAAAAAGATAAGATAATATTGCCACTTTAAAATATTCTAGATGAAAGTCAATGGTCAACGCTACTTATTCAAGACATAAATAATTTTGACATGTTTTCCAGTGAAAATATCCAAACTTGAGAAACTAAATTGCATAAGATATTATGACCTTCAATTCAGTTTGTTTTTCATTCTCTATTGGCAAATTATTATTCCAAGCACGAATTGAATCGAAGTTTATAAAGAATTTGCTGATGAGGAAGGAAAAATATACCGAGTTCAGTGTCATAATTTCTTGCATTTAAATAGCCTTCACATATCTTAAGCATATTTTGTTTCTCAAGTAAATTTATTTCGATTTACAGATGCTTCTGGTGTCTTTGCAGTGCAATACAGAAAACAGCATAACTCTGAATCTTACACTTGTATGATTGTTTTCGAGTCGCCAACCTCTCCACCGTCTCCAACAGTCAACGTATCGTATCCCAGCTCCAAGTCGAACTCTTCGAAATTGATTTGAATAACCTGCGACGGGAATAAAATCACTGAATTAGCGTTAGAAGTCTTTGTAATGGAACGCCACTCGAATCAATGAAGCACCTTGACCGGAGGGATTTCTCCATATGCTCTCTGTTACGGAGAATGAGTAGTGTGCATTTCACACCGTCTTAATTAAGTTTCTCAGTACTAGAGCGCTTCAGACATCATCAAATATAAATGATACACACTATTCTCAATAAATATGATATTCATGAGCTCACCGGGGCCAGCACTTGGCTGCAGCATATGTCGCCTGTATATTTCAGTTCATTTGCTCGTACCCTCTGCGGCCCCATTGAACTGCGGCGCTATAACCGAAAAATTTCAGCGGGGGCAATGCATCAATTATCCAACAAATCATTTGCACAGTCCAATGAATGTTGAGGGTAAAACAAATTTCAGAGAGTGCTTTCAATCAGCTGCTCAAGCTCGCAAGTAAACATTGGAGAGACGTGCTCCGCTTGTTCCGTGTTATTTCAAACGCTCACTTGTACATTAACAACGTCCTGTTTGCATAATCACCCCCTGGTGTGCATTTGGAGACACCGGGGAGCTGCCGCTGCTCACATTTAGCTAGACACCATGAATACCGGCCTTCTGGCACGTTTACGGCACACTGAGGAAACGAAGCATGCACTTAAGGTATATGGGTGCTTCTTCAACGGCTGCCACTTCTGTGTCTCGTGGGCTGATTTTTATTAACGCTAACAGATTTCAACTAGGCTTGTCTTTGGTAAATAAAGGTCACAGTAAAGTCATAGAAAGTTTTCACCAAGCCTTCTTGATGCTTTTCAAATGCTTCTCTTTTATGTTGTCCCAGAGCCAGACTTTTAAATATTAAAATATGAAAAATAAATTACGAAATATGAAAAAAAACATGAATTTATACATATTTCATAAAACTTTGATGTAGACAAAGAATTAAAAACAAATCATTACAATATGCACACTGCACTATAAAGGTTATGGGTCTTCAAGGCTGCATTTATTTGATCATTTACTTGATCAAAAACAGCAAAATTGTGAAATACTATTGCAATTTAAAATGACCCTTTTCTATTGAAATATATTTTAAAATTTTAATTTAAAACTGTAATTATGTGATGATCAAGGCTGCATTTATTTGATTAGAAATACAGTAAAATTATACAGTAATATTCTAAAATATTTTTACAGTTTAAAAGAACTGCTTTTCATTTGAATATATTGTAAAATGTCATTTATTCCTGTGAATTTTCAGCTCCAGTCTTCAGTGTCACATGATCCTTCAGAAATCATTTTAATATGTTGATTTGCTGCTCAAGAAACATTTCTTATATTATCAATGTGGAAAATATTCAGTGTTTTTGTGGAAGCCGTGATGCATTTTTTTAGTATTCTTTGATAAATATAAAGTTCAAAACATTAGCATTTATTTGAAACAGAATATTTTAGTAACACTATGCAATGTTTTTACTGTCAGTTTTGATCAATTTAATGCACCTTTGCTGACTAAAATTAATTTCTTTAAAAACTGAACCCTAAACGTTTGAACGTTAGTAAACATATTTCATAACATTTGAAAGACTTCAAGCCATTGCAATGAAAATAATCTAAAACTTTTTCAATAAACATTTTCAAACTATTATATAATATTAAGAATAATATGTAATTGCATTTAGGATATATAAAGTGCTATGAAATTAGCCATACAAAGGAGGCATTTTATTAAAAAAAAGTAATTTGCATCACAGAATGTACTCAAAACCCATAAATTGAGATAAATTGAGATTTTTTTAAATGATAGAATTCTCCTATAAGGTGATGTTTAAACACCCACAACCTTGTTGAAGAAGCATCCATATGCGCGCGCACAGCTTACAGGTGGTCCACATGCGCAAAAAAATGTCTTACAGGATTTACACTGATATTATTAGTGGTTTGCTAATGAACACTATCAGGCAACCATAAGAAAGTCCTGCTTTGTCCCTTTAAGTTCATATATTAACTTCATTTATTGTGTTAACACAATAATAATGCCAATGAGCTGCCCATGGGTCTCTAATAATGGGTCTGCGGAAAACGCAATAAAATTTGAACTTTGCAATTCCGTCGGGCGAAGATAAATGAGGTAATAATGTTATGTGTGTTAGGGCTCATTTGCATTTCTCACCAGAGGAAAGCTCAGATTTAGCAGCAATTGAGGACACGAATCAGCTATTTGCTGGTTGTTAATGGCCTGGCATAAAATGGGTACAAAAAAATGGAAAACCTACACCTGAAATGTGCCTTTTGTGGCAAGAGCTCATGGAAAGAGAAACTGTTGACTCACAAAACCTACTGTTGATTGCATATCTTTCATTTATATAACAGTTAGGAATCTTTTTAGCGTTTTTAAACCAGTCTTGCATTATTTGAGGTGCTGTAGGGGAAGATGATGTTTTCTATTTGTCTTGCACAATGGGGCACAAGAGTAAGGAGAGCAATATGAGGTATAGATACCTCATCAGGAACCGCTCGAAGAAATAAAACCTTCTCGAAAACAAAAACATTACACCACTGTAAATATATTTTAAAAATTGTATCATGGTTTAAAAAAAAAAAGCCAAAATACCTTATTTAACAAAATACCCATTTACTACACCTATTGTTAATATTGTAAATAAATAATATTGAAAAAGAAGACAAAATGGTATAATCATGGTGGAATTATTTGTTTTATAATAAAAACATTAATAATATGCCATTTTTAGATACAGACTTGCTCATAAAAAAGCATTTGTTTTGTTTTAAGTAAATAAAATACAAATTACAACATTAAATCTAAATTAATATTACATATTTTACATATTTACATATTTATGTATTCATTCATTTTTTTGTTAAATTAACCCTCTGAGGTTAATGAGGTTCATTTAATTAAGTAAAAGAGAAATGGCAGGTTTTAACAGTGCAAAACTGAAGATAAGCATCTAAATATATATATTAAAGTAAAGAAATTACATGAGAGTAAATACATTTAAAAAAAAAAACAATACCAAAAACCCATACTTACTTGAGCTATTGTTAGTACTGTAAATTTTGCTAAATTAATTACATTTATTTTTTAATTTACATTTTTGCAAAATCATAAAAATAAAATTCCATGACTTTAAAACCATAAAAAAACCTGACCACTGTTTTAAATGGCAAAACACCTTATTTACTACAGCTGTTGTTGGTATTGTAAAAGATTTGATAGAATCATGTTGAAATAATCTGTTTTATAATAAATGATTCATTATATATGTCAATTTTAGGTATAAAATACTGACATTTTCATTAAAAAAAAATCATGATTTGATGATTTTATCTTTTGATAAAACAGAAAATAACATGAAATAACATGACGTGCATTTTTTGCTAAATTAATATTACATTATATTTAAATAAATATTTTTACTAAATTAATATGTAGTAAAAATATTCATATTTAAGCAAATAAAATAGAAATGGCAGGTTTCAACAGTGCAACAGTTTTAAGAAAAGCATCTTAAAAACGTAAACGTAACCATACTAAAAAAAGAAACATTAAACCATTGTAAAGGCTTTTAAAAAAACTGACCATGGTTTTAAATAAATAAAACTACTGTTATTATTGTAAAACAATAAAAATGATAGAACCATACTGGAACTACTTTTTATTAAATATGTCGTTTTAAGATATAAGATATTGACATGCTCATAAAAAGTGTTGGGTTTGAGTCAGATATGGAGCAATGCAGGTTATTGTTGTACCTTATTGGGGTTACTGGCGGTGATAATCCAAACACACTGCGAGTTACTCTCATACTGGATGGGGAAATTTGGTGATGTAAACGTTCCTGAAGGGCCAAAGAGGTTCATTCCACATGTTTTTGCTGCAAAACAGAGAAATACAGAGAAATAATCATTTATAATGTATTAGAGAAGACTAACATACACACACACACACACAAAGATTTTGTGGACAGAAGTTCTTCACTAGTAAACTTTAAATGAATAGATTCTTAAAAAAGAAAATGTTTTTAGCATTTATTCACCCTCATGCCCACAAAAAAATAAACAAATAAATAAAAAACAATAAAAAAGATTAGGCAGAATGTCCAAGCTGCTTTTTTGCTATAATAAAAGTAATTTAAAGGGTTCATGAACGGAGGAACCAAAATCCCCTTGATATTTTTACATATAAGAGGTCATGGTAATACAAAAACATCCTGCACACTGTAAAAAATGACCGTGATTTTAACGGTAAAAAAAACTGTGAAAATGCTATAGTAAAATCCTGTTAAATGGTTAACGGTAAGTTCCCCTAATATATAAAGTGAAAAACTGTAATAGACATTTCAGGCAATTTTACGGTAAAATACCGTTTTTGGAAGTGAAAAAGAATGTAAAATTTACAGGGAAAAAACGTAAATTGAAGTTCCCAGAATTTGAAATAACTATGTTTCTTCTTAGTTTTTTCTTATCGGTTATGTTTAATGAGTTTAATGAGTCTCACTGTGATGGTATTTAGTGTTTGTGTGAATGACATTGTGCACCTTCTATATATATTAGTATTGGCCTTCTCAGAGTGTGGAAAAGCTGCTTGTGGTGAGCTTTGTTTCAGTATGTGACTTTCTCATCACAACCTGATTTTGATGGTTATCAGTGTAGGTACATAAATTCAATAGGTTGGTATATTAACATTACATTGGTTAAAGAAATATGGTTTTTGATTGTAAATTTAAGTTAAATCCGTAAACCCCAAAACGTTGCTGCCGTATTTTTACAGTAAAATTCTGGCAACCACAGCTGCCAGTTTTTTACTGTAAATTTTATGGGATTTCTTTTACAGTGTACGTTTCAGAACTCAAAACTTTCTCATTAGTCTAAAGGCAGCTAATATTGAAGGTAGTCTGCTAAAACAACAGCTTATGGAATGTACGACTCTATGATGTAATAGTGTGGCTAAACATTGCTTCCGCAGAAGAACATCAACACCTGCTTCTACATCACTACCTGTTTAGCCCTGCCCACCAATTCACGCACATAGTCTAAATAACAAGAGCAGCAAACTCAACGGAGAAACCAAACGATAAAGATTGCATTGAAGACAACAAGATGCTGTGCAGTGCCAAGTTGTAGAAAACAGTGTTTGCATTTCCTTGCTTCTGATCCCAATGTTAGGAAAGAGTGGATGAATTTTTATTTTGAATGAAGATCCAGACCATGTCAGTAAGAACTTGGTCCTTTGTTCACTTCATTTTACCGCGGATTCGTTTACAAATAAGGCACAATTCGATGAGGTTTTCAGAAAAATTTAAACTAAAAGACGATGCTGTGCCGACTATATTGGATCCGACAGTAATGTCACAACACACAAGTATGAGTAACTGTTTTCATTACTTGGTCACTATTGCTTTGTCTCTACTTACAGATCGTTTGATATGTATTGAGGTATTTATGCGTTTTTAACCTAAATGTACGCTGTCAAACATACACAACTGTTAGTCAATCATAGCAGTGGGCGTTTACTTCTGAGTCTACAGTCCACCACGCCTATCAAACATAGCGTCCCAATGATGGGGGTCAAAAACAAGACAGAAAATAGCTTATTACTTCTAAATTATGATTTTTTTCTGATGTAAAAATCTTGATAATATTATAAGTGGACCTCAGAGAACAGTACAAAATAAAAAAAGAACAAAAAAGTACAAGGTTTGGACATCATTGGTTCTCACGAGTCGTGTTTCACTTAGCAGTAAATAACTATCCACTTTTGTTGTATGAAAAATGGGTTTTTGTAGAAGGAAATAATATGGTTTTGGAACAACAGGAGGTCAATTTTCATATTTTTGTGAAATATTCTTTTAAAACTCAGCTGTAATCAGTACCAAGAATCAATGGTATTGAATTGTGGGATTCTGAGACATCAGTAGATCAGATGTCTGGTCTAATCCTGCTCAGAGCAGGGTTTATTGAAGGCAGTAGTCTAACCTTTACAGACGGGTCTATGGTCACTCCAGGCTGCGAACACCTCAGCGACCCTCTGACACGTGATGCTCTTGGATCCCTGAAGCACGTGGTCCCCGTCGCAGGTGAAATGAACCGTTGCACTGATGCTGCCGTGTTGAAGAGAGAACAAATACGAAAGCCAGAGAATCAATGAAGGAATTCTCCTCCAGCGCCTCCCACGCGTGCCGACAGATTGATCAGCACTGCGTGTCACGGCCTCATGTCAGAGCAAATGTCAGGTAGGAATATAATCAGGGATTTCATTGCTACTGACACATCTAGGCATAGCCATTCTTCAGGAAATGTTCCCATTACTTTTTGTTTCCATTGTTAATTTTGTCCCCACTTTGCAAACATACGTACGCACGTACGTAAACCAAGTAATTTATTCCTTTTTAATGTTTTGTTGAATTGTCATTGTGACTGTCAGCAGAATGTCACAGTGTCAGTAATACTTTACAATAAGATTACATATAACATCATGAGCATTTATGCTGAACTAACATTAAATAAATAAGCAAACAAAATACATATCTGCATACATGTTAATAAAATATATAAATGTTTTGCTAATATAATACAACTGATATATTTAACTTAGAAAAAAATTATATTTGATATAATTAATATTAGATTTTTTACATATTTATATGTATATAATTATATAATATATATAATTAATATTTGAGAAAATAAAACATTCAATTTTTTTTTGCTAATTCAATAAAATTTATATATTTAAATATATATTTGAATAACAGTCAGAGAAAATAGAAATTAAATATGTCAGTTTTTCTTAGATAATATTAAATTAGTATTTAGCTGAAATAATATTCAAGCAAAGCAAAATATTAGTATTTAACCAAATAAAGAAAATATAACATTGAATGTGTAATGTTAAAGCAAATTAAATGCATAAATTCATTTCATTACTTAATAATTAAATTATTTTTGCTAAATATTTAGAAAAAAAATATGTCAGCACATAAAATGTTATATATTTGCATATATATTAATCAAAAATCACGTTAAATTTCTTTTCTGCTAATTTCATAAAAATTATATTTATCCTAATATTTTGCAAACATTATTATCCTTGACAATACAAAAATAAAATATTATTTCTATCATCAGAATATCATTTTTGCTGATTTATTATAAATGATTTGCAATTGAAAATGAATTAATTAAAAGTTAACATTAATTAATATTTAATATTAAATTAAAGCGAAATATTAATATCTAAGCAAATAAAATAGACTATAACACTGAACCTGTAATGAGAACATATCAAAACAAAGTCAGTATTAATTGTCGTTTCATTAATTTTGGATACTTTACTGTTTAATATTTCAGTTTCAACTTGTAAATGCGTAAAGAATGTATTAAATATTTCTGTTTATAAGCTATCAAAACAGTAAAAGATCATATTAAACTATACGTGCATGGCCTAATTAATATTCATGAGCTATACTATCAAAACTGCATGACATCACAACTGCCCCATCAATTTCTTCAAACAAAACTGCATCCACGTGTCCAGTGTGGACAGCCTGTCTACCTGTAATCGGTGCCAATGCGTTTGCCGTTCTCCGGTTCCCCGGGGTCCGGGCAGAAGTTGGAGACCTGCTTGACCATCCCTTCATTCACTGTGGGAGAAGAAACAGCATATGGAGACATAAGCCAACACAAAACCATCAGCCTTCATCGCCTGTGATCACGCTCTCCATAACACAGCCTTGGTTATCAGACATCACATTTCATCCTCAATCAAAAGAGAAGTTGGCGCAATATCTCGTCCATAAATAGGTGTTAGCTTGCGATAATTACCGCAGGAGGCAACGTTATGCGGATAATTTAAGGGAAGCGTTTAGAAAGGGGGGTTTGGCAGCAGACCGGGGTCCTGAATAAGACTCGATAATTCACTCGTAACTCATATTTCCAAATGCGCGATGCAGACACTGTGAAATAGAGGCTCATAAAAATTCTATCCAGTTGTAATTAAGTGTTTGGAGTGCTACATTGTCGAGGGTGAAATGAATCATTCGGCATTTCATTACGACGCCGGTGCACGTGAAGCCATAAAAAAAAGGACTTGTTCACTTTCGCTGCATGCACAAATCATTTCCATAGATAGCGATCGGGCATTGTGTGGCTCAGGGCTGTATCCAGGTTGGGCTGGTGGTTTGGATGGCCAGTAATTAAACTCAGTTGGAGTGAAATCCAACCACCTGTGTGCCCTCTGAAGCCGCTCGCTTCACAGATTTGACATTCTCTTCTGAGGAGCTTCTGTGGGTGAGGGACCTGTAAGTCAAGCTAAGCTCAATTAATCAAAATGCAGATTTCTGTTTCGTTGGATGCTCTAATTTCCTTTGATCCATTTGCTAAATGACAAGCGAGAGGATTACAAATATGTGGCATTGTTCGTGCTTTATGAATCATGGGCTTTGAAGGTGTAGATGCGAAATCACCGCCGGAATAACATCTACGGAATATTAAACAATTAACGGGGATGCACATCTGAAAGAAATTAAGCAACGAAGAGCTTTTTATGACATTAGAGCAACAGTATTAACAGCCATAATTACGCATGACATGCAGCAGCACCGGAGAGAAGATCTTCAAGCTGCTTGGTTTCTACTTGAACAAGCCTACATAATGAGTTACACAGCAGAAAATTGTTAAAAAGCTACATTTTGGGGGGGGGTTGGCACTAGAACCATGGCATTCCATGAGAAAGCCAAATAACCAAATATATCCTCACGTAAAATGTTGTAATTTGCCACATTAACAGGGTTAATTCACCCAAATATGAAAATATTGTCATCGTTTGCTAGTAAATAGCCAAAAACAGTTGCTGGTAGCCATTGACGTCCATAGTATATGGAAAAAATACTATAGAAGTCAATGGTTTGGTTACCAACATTCCTCAAAACATCATCTTTTCTTCTCAACATAAGAAAGAAATATAATATAGTTTTGGAACAACTTGAGGGTGAGTAAATACTGACAGAATTTCCATTTTTGGGTGAACTATCCCTTCCAAAATCCCTAACAAAATCAGTTTGACATACATGTGTTCATCCAATCTGGTTTTAGATTATCATACTGTATAAAGCAAGATTTTGGTCATACTAACCATTACTAGAATTGTTCATCGAAGTACCATATAAGCATCTGACATAAGACGTAAGGAGGAGTTAAGACATAAGACATATTAGGAGTGTGCGATATACTGGTAGACATGATAAACTGGACTATTATTTATATCGCAGTTATGCTCATATGACATTTCCATGCTGCGCCAACACAAAAGCTGTTTTTAAGCACTATGGTTTAAAAAACAAGTTAAAAGTTAACTGTTCAAGCAAAATAAGCAGTGAAACTGTGCGCTTAAACTGTCTCTAAAACATGTGCACACATAAAGCCACTTTCAATATTATAATACAGAGCATGAGGACTGATCTGAGTTCTTTTGGTGTCTTATTGGGCTCGAATGGTCAAACCAGGGCTGGACTGGGACAAAAAATCGTCCTTGGCATTTTTTGGTCCTGGTGGCCCACCACCATATATATATATGATATACACTACCATTCAAAAGTTTTTGAACCGTAAGATTTTCTTTTTTTTTTTTTTGAAAGAGGTCTCTTCTGCTCACCAAGTCTGCATTTATTTATCAAAATACAGCAAAAACAGTAATATTGTGAAATATTTGTACTATTTAAAATAACTGTTTTCTATTTGAATATATTTTAAAATGTAATTTATTTCTGTGATCAAAGCTGAATTTTCAGCATCATTACTCCAGTCACATGATCGTTCAGAAATCATTCAAATATTCTGATTTGCTGCTCAAAATACATATTATTATTATTATTATTATTATTATTATTATTATTATTATTATTATTATTATTATTCAAATTCAAATTCAAATTCAAATTCAAATTCAATTTTATTTCTAAAGCACTGAATAAAACAACAACGTTGACCATAGTGCTGTACAAACAGTAATACAATGAGCAGGAGACAACATTTAAAAGGGATCATAGCCATCTAAATGAATAGTATAGCAGAGACCTTAGAACAATCATAATACATTTTAAGTAAGATCAGAAAAACCCTATATAACACTAGCAACCTAGTGGTGGTGGTTGAGGAGAGACCCCCCCCCCCCCCCCCCCCACATGATTGTAAAGTGCTTTGGGTGTATTGCAATACACATTAAAGCATTATATAAATGCCTCATTCATTCATTCATTCATTCATTCAACCTTCACACTTATCTTAGATCGAACGCTATCATAAAAAGGTATGTTTTTAAATGGCTCTTAAACTGACCAAGTGTCGGTACATCCCTAATATAAAGCGGCAAGCTGTTCCATAATTTAGGGGCGGCGACCGCAAACGCACGATCCCCTCTAGATTTCAACTTAGACCGAGGAACAACAAGAAGTTTCTGTGATTGGGATCGTAAGGATCTCGTTGTCCTTTGTTCCTTGATTAGATCAGCAATATAAGAAGGAGCTAAACCGTGTAGCGATTTAAAAACAAATAATACAATTTTATAGTTAATCCTAAAAGAAATGGGCAACCAATGCAATGCTTTTAACACCGGGGTAATGTGATCAAATTTACGCGTACCTGTGAGCAATCTTGCAGATGCATTTTGGACCATCTGCAATCTGTCTAAAACTTTATTTTGAGTGCCATAATATAATGAATTGCAATAATCTAAGCTCGAGATGATGAACGCATGAATAACTTTTTCCAGATCTTTCTGGGATAAAAAAGGCTTAATCTTAGAAGTCATCCTCAGTTTAAAAAAACTCTTTCTGACGATTTCATTTATCTGCTTGTCAAATGTAAGTGCACTATCAAAATTCATCCCCAAATTATTTACACGATATTTCCTAACTTGGCTCAAGGGACCCAACTTAGTTTGAGACGCATTATCAGGTTCAGAGGGACCAAAGACAATCAATTCCGTTTTCGATTCATTTAGGCTCAAAAAGTTCATAGACATCCATGCCTTGACATCATTAAGACAAGCCAGCAATCTTTCCATGGCAGTGTAATCACTTGACTTAAATGGTACATATAGTTGAGTATCGTCTGCGTAGCAGTGAAAGGACACACTGTATTTACGCAGGATCGAACCTAAAGGGAGCATATAGAGTGAGAAGGGTAGCGGTGCTAAAACAGACCCTTGAGGAACACCACATGATAAAGGTGAGGAAGTTGATGTACACTCACCCAAACAAACAGAAAAACTCCTATTTAACAGATAGGACTTAAACCAGTTTAAGGCATTTCCAGAGATGCCAACCCAAGTTTCAAGGCGGGAAATGAGAATATGATGGTCAATTGTGTCAAACGCTGCTGTGAGGTCTAAAAGCAAAAGTGCAGTCATATTCCCTTGATCGGCTGCCAAACAAATGTCATTAAAAACCTTTAACAATACAGTTTCTGTGCTATGGTGCTTCTTAAAACCTGACTGAAACACCTCACAGATATCATTATCATCAAGAAATGACTCCAGTTGAATAAGAACACTTTCAACACTTTCCAGAAATGGAAGTTTAGAGATTGGTCTATAATTGCAAAGAACGCTCTTATCCAGATTTTCTTTTTTCAACAAGGGCTGAACTACAGCGTGTTTGCAGTACTCGGGAACGATCCCTAGGAGTAAGCGTTTATTTATTATAGAAACTATATATGGACCAACCGAGCCGATAATTTGCCTTAACAAAGTTGTCGGGAATAATGTCTTGGGGGGCAGATGTAGCTTTCAATTTAAAAATAATGTCATTAAGAGTGGATATGGAGATAGGCTCAAGTTCAGGTAGAATAGCAGGGGTCTCTGGTGCATTCAAAGGCACATATGTACACTGCTGAATATTATTTAGAACCTCTGATATTCGACTGACAAAAAATTGCAAAAAACGTTCACATTATTCCTCAGACGTATCGGCGGACACCTCTAATTTAGGGTTCAAAACAGAGTCAATCGTTGAGAAAAGAACTCTTTGCAAAATAGCTTGTTCTAGCAGATTTCACAGCCCGTTGAAATTTAGACAACGATTCTTTCAGAAATTCATAAGAGATTTGTAGTTTATCTTTCTTCCATTTCCGTTCACATCTTCTACAATCCCTTCTTAGGGACCTGATATATTCATTTAACCATGGAGCTGATTTGTGCTTTCTATGAACCTGCCTGAGCGGCGCCACTTGATCTAGTGTATCCAGGCAGACAGAATTAAAACTATTTACCGCCTCCTCCATGCTAAGGTAAGGTGATAAGAGGTCCATTTTTACATTCTGCAGAGAAACCATAAAAGTTTCATTAAAATCCACATATGTAGTTGGCTTTATCGAACGAGCCAACCTCTTTATGACACAAGCTTTCTTCGGCTGACATCGAGGGAAGACAGTAAATAGAACAGGATTGTGATCAGCCACCAGGAGATCATCTATGATAATGTCACTGACTGATAAACCAAGTGACAGAATCAAATCCAGCGTGTGACCATAGGTATGAGTAGAGCCATTAACCATTTGCTGAAGGCCAACAGAATCAATGAGATTTAAAAAATCCTTTGATAAGGAGTTTGTCGGACAGCATATGTGTATGTTAAAGTCCCCTAATATTAATATTTTGTCATATCTCACGACAATATCCATTAAAAACATAGACAACTCTGGAATAAAATTCTTATTAAATCCAGGTGGTCGATAGACAACAGCACATCGCACAGGAGCTGACAGATGCAATTCAAAAACTTGGAGTTCAAAACTTGAGAAAACCTCAAATTTGAGTCTGGTACAAATATAAGTATCCTTAAAAATAGAGGCCACACCACCTCCCCTTCCCGTTTCTCGGGGAGTATTAAATACTGCAAAATTATTACTTAATAATAATAATAATAATAATTATTATTATTATTATTATGTTGAAAACAGCTGAGTAATTATAATATATATAATTTATCTTTATATTTTTTTTCAGGTTTCTTTGATGAATAGAAAGTTCATCAAAGTTCAGCATTTATCTGAAATAGAAATCTTTTGTAACATTATAAATGTCTTTATCATAATTTTTGATCAATTTAAAGCATCCTTTCTAAATAAAAGTATTAATTTCCATAATTTCTTTCCCAAAAACCAAACAAAAATTATACTGACTCCAATCTTTTGAATGGTGTATTGTATAATGTTACAAAAGCTTTTTTTTATTTCAGATAAATGCTGATCTTTGGATCTTTCTATTCATCAAAGAATCCATTAATAATAATAAATATTTCTTGAGCAGCAAATTAGCATATTAGAATGATTTCTGAAGGATCATGTGTGACTGAAGACTGGAGTAATGATGCTGAAAAATCATCTTTGATCACAGGAATAAATTACGTTTTAAAATATATTCAAATAGAAAGCATTTTAAATAGTAAAAATATTTCACAATATTACTGCTTTTGCTGTATTTTGGATAATATAAATGCAGGCTTGGTGAGCAGAAGATAATTATTTTGTTACTGTTCTCTTGTTATTCTTACTGTTCAATAACTTTTGACTGGTAGTGTAGATATGTGGTCAGGTCTGACAATATCGTGTCTTTTCGAATTTAAATCTAGATTTATTCGCATTGGCCCATGGAAACCTCTATGAACACACTTGACATGAAATCGCGGGGGACAAATTTACGTTTTATTAAAAAGTGTTTGCGTATTCTGCACTAATGGCGCGGGCACACAGGATAGATGCCTGACTCCGTTGCGAGTCCCTATCAAGCAGTTTACCGATTCAGCTGCTCTCCTCTCCTCCTCCTGCCTGGCTCTTTACGCCGCATCACTCACCACAGAGCAAGCCTGTTCTTGATAAAGCTGCTGTGAAAAAGCGGGAAAAGCCGACGAGGAAGAAGTTCAGGATGAAGCATTCTTTATATAGGCGGAGCAAAACACTTCATTGCTCCGTCTATAGCGCATTGTGATTGAGTGGTTTATGCTGTCAAAAGAGAAGACAAACCAATGGGCCACTGGCTGCTCGTGATGGTCCTTGGCAAAAAAAAATAATTATTATTATTTCGGCCCCTTCAGTGCGTCGGCCCACCGGGAAAATGCCCGGTATGCCCGATTACCAGTCCAGCCCTGGGTCAAACACACACTTCTGTGCCAAAATGCCCGTATTTGCAAGTATCCTCATAAACACAGTCGCTTATGTCTTAAGTGAAAGTAAACATTTGAGAAAGAAAATGCATGCGTGTCTGTATAGTAGATTAGTGCATTCGGTCTTAAAGTGACAGCAGCTTAAACCTAGTGCTGTCTGTGTCAGTAATGTTCATTTAACAACAAATGAGAGAAAATCTCTCGCTGCTATCGACTGAATCACTTTTGTTACTTTAATAGCAATAAACCTTAATTTAATTTACACAGTGAGAACTATGCGGTGTTTTTAGTAATTCTTGTTTCTAATGCTTGAGGTTTTTCCACATAGGTCTGTCTCATTTGTATCTTTGTTCTATTAGGGTTTTTAGTCCTACATTTGTTTCTTCTTATTTTATCACTGACTGCTGTAAGCTTGAGAGGTTTTTTATGCTGGTATTAGTTTTTGTGATACTAAGAGTATTATGCATCTTCATAATACATCAAAACTTTAATTAAAGCAAAAATATTTAGTATATAGTGATATATATATAGTGATATATATAGTGATACTCATATTGTACGTCGCTTTGGATAAAATGTTTGATGTCAATGTCTGCCAAATGTTTAAATGTAAATGTAAATGTAAATATATATTGTTATTGTGAAATAAAATGACTCATATCATGACATAAGATCTTATCACCCACCCTTATATAAAAGCACTTTTCATTTGTAAAAATGCATTCAGAAAAACACTTTTCAAGAGACTGTGTGTATTTAATTTTACAAAGAGAAAGAAACACACTTACTTATTGAAAATTTACTTGTGTTGTCTTTTCCAGGTAATAACTTCACTCCCCTTGATTTAAAATCTCCCGATCGTTTCACTGCTCAGCAAAAGAAAACAGACAAAATTAGGCACATTTTCAGTCTGTGTAGGTGAGATTTAAAAAACCTGCTGCAAAATTATGTGAGCAACAGTTTATTTAATAAAGTTACTTAATTAAAAAACAAATTAACAAAATGTTTCCTTTGAGCCACATAATGTGTGTGAAAATATAATTCTGTTATTTTTATTTTCTTCCCTTTTTTGCTCCTATTCTAGTTCTGGGATTCATCTCTTAGATTTGCTTCCAATCAAATTAATTGAAAATAACTTGTGGATCATGCTTTGATTCAACTTTTGACAGGTCATCTTCCGTTCCTCATTATCAGATATCAAGTAATTTATTGTAATTATCAGCTGATTAAGATTAACAAGGTGATAAAAGATTTTTCGGATATTGCAGCCTGCATGTAATTACTTAGAGCAACAGGGTGAATCCCATAACAGGGTCTGGGTCATTCTATGGCCCAAAATCAAAAGAACAAAAATCAAATTAAGAATTCTAGTGCAGTTTAAGTAGGTGGAAATATTAGTTAGAGAGAATACATTATCAAAACTAAAGTCCAGAACAGAAACATAAAAATATTTCAAAGAAAATATTTCAAAGGTACCTTGATATTGAGCACTGAATCCTTTATGCCGATGACTGTTGTCTGTGACAAAATGAAGTCGCAGCCAGTTCTTGTTGCTGACTATAGGCACAGGAATATTAATTCCTGATAACCTGTGAAGAAGATGCAGAAACATCAAACAATTTGCTTTCAACTATCTTTTTATATCAAATCAGTTCTCTTGCAACACCCCTGTGCAACTCTTTACAATCAGTACAGCTTCTACTGGAACTGCAAAGAAAAAAAGGTTTGCTAAGCTTGTGCTTTAATAACATGTAATATAACACAAATTGCATCATACGCTACGATTCAATTTAAAAATATTATTAACAAAGTGTCACTTTCAGGCATATAAATTACATTGAGCACTTTTATTCATTCTGCTCACCAGAATCTTAAGTTGCCTTCAAAGAAAATGATAAATGGCTCAAATTTCAATATGTACCTAAACATTTCTCATCAAATTCACACAAAATCAAATGATCTGAGCTGCTATCCGCATTCATTCTGTAGCGCTTTATTCTTACTGGAAGTCAACGATTCTATTTCTACTAAGTAAATTCAAGAGAAACATTGGAGATTAAGTGCAAAACATAACTGACAAGAAGACTGCTGAGCTATGAAAGATGTTTTTTGTTTTGTTTTTCTGGGCAAAATAACACTGACGGCTGCTAAACCCACGCTGAGAGGAAGTGATTTGAACAGAAAAAAATAAATAAATAAATAAAAAACAAATAGAACATAAATAAATAAATAGAATATTTTGTAAGTGCTGCCCTCTTATGCAACACCTCTCTAAATGGGTACTGCAGTAAGCAGGTTTCTCCTACACACTCAAAATCATCTCTGGACACAAACGTTGACTTGAATTACCTCAAGTATTGATTTACTCTTAGTACAATATACTAACAAAACTAGAGATGAGATAAATGATTTATATAAAACTATTTATTTTTATTTAATATAAATCCTTTATCAAATATTATTTTGCATGTCATTAGTAATGGCAAGGTCATGGATTCAATTCCCAGGGAATGCATTAATTGATAAACTTTATACTTTGAATGCAATGTAAGCCGCTTTGGATAAAAGGATCTGCTAAATGCATATTTTTTTTTTATGATATTATTATAAGGTAAAGTGGCCCTATCTGAAGTAGGCTAAATAGAGGAAATATTGGAAGCTTCACATACCATAAAAGGGACCTTTATAAATGACTGTGCTGTTTGCTGAGATGCAAATGATGTAAAAAAAAAAAAAAACAGCCGTCAGCTGTTTGACACTAAAATTAGAGCTATTGTTTCTTCCCATCTGCAAACATCTCAAGGACTCGACCATAACTTTAAACTTCATAACAGTCAATCGGCTGTGACAGTGAAAGTCTATAGTAAAACAGGGCAAAAGTATTTCAAGGCTAAACCATTTCAGCCGTCACAGACTTTCCAGAACGACTGCAATGAACTCGAACCCACTCGGCCTCGCTGTCTGTCAATCATAGCCGGCACTGCAATTATTCAAGTGAGATCCGACAGTGGAATCGCTTTTTGAAGAAAAACACAGTTCATGCTTGAGTCTCAAACACTTGTCAGTTTTGTAATGTTGAAAAGGGCAAATGAGAGATTTTTTGTACATTTGTAAAACGTCAAGACATCAACCCACGTTAAAGCCTGGATCCAACCCACAACCTGACCTGAAAGATGCCAGATTGACTTTGAGTTCCCTACACACCGGTAAAACATTTTGAGACCCACTTCAATTTTGGCACCAGCGACGTTAACCAATGACCCCACGTCATCTGTTGGTTTCACAAACACAACACTAAGACTCAGTGCCATGATGGTAGGGAGCTGTATGTAGCTTGTTGTTTTTATGTTGCTATGTGGTTGCTAAAGTGTTCTGGACGGTTGTTAGGTGGTTAATTACTAACCTTTCTTAAAAGCCTACCCCAAAATCAGCATTATTACACTGTGTAACAAATTGTTATTTGTTTTGTTTCGCTTTTATTTTTAATGTTTCTTTATGAATTCTGATATGCTGAATCGCATTACTTTTTGTGTATCATTAACAGCACTCATGAAAACTTAAATCACTCCAAAACACCAACAAGGTAAAGTTACATGCAGCAGTAGTCCACGTCTCTCTTGCCTCCCCTGAGCTCACTGAGTTTTAACAGATCCCCTATAGTGTGCCGTGAGGGGGGTAATTGAGAATGAATGGTGGAAATTCACAATGCCTCCATTACAATATGAATGGACATGAGTGGTTATGATCAACTGTGATTGGTGCATGTGATAAATCCCACCTTGTGTTTGTGCACATTCTGCGTTCGTGAATCGGTCTGAATGAACAATACAATGGCGTCAATGTAAACAACTCACACACTTAGATAAAACCACTTTGTTACGTCGAAATAATACTTGAAATGCAGTGATGGGCAGTAGCGTCGCTACAAGTAGTGACGCTACTAGTTTAACTACATTTTTCAGTAGCTTGGCGGTAGCGTCACTGCTTTCTGAATCAAATATAGTCAGTTTTTCTAGCATTTGTCGTCAAGTCACAGCCAAATAGCTTGTGCGAAGCGCTGAATCTTTCATAATATGATACTTTGGCCAAATAACAGAAAAAAAACGAACGCCCACATAATGACAGAAAACTGGGGAAAACGGGACAAGAGTCAGGGAAAAAAAAAAAGAAAAAAAAAAAACATTCGCTGGTCAAAAGCTTCGTATTTTAACTTGATTTTGATTTTGATCTTATATCTAATGACACATGCAACGATGCAAATAAACATAGCCTATCTGTAGGCCTAAACATCTATATGGTAACACTATACAATATGTTTTCATTAAAATACATTTGTTACAGTATTTATTAATCTTTGTTAATGTTAGTTAATGAAAATACAGTCGTTCATTGGTAGTTCATGTTAGTTCACAGTGCATTAACAAATGTTAACAAACCACTTTTGATTTTAATAATGCGTTAGTAAATGTTGAAATTAACATGAAGATAAATGCTGCAGAAGTATTGTTCATTCTTAGTTCATGTTAACTACACTAGTTAACTAATGTTAACTACTGAACCTTATTGTGAAGTGTTACCATTTATATAAATGTATCTGTATACAGTAAAGCCACAATAACAACTACCAATAGGAGGTTTCCGGCCAACAGCAAAAATTTATTTTGCCTATGTCACAATTTGAGGTAAATCCGGCCCTGTATTTGATACTGATTATGTTGCCAAATTGGTTTGGAACAGCTGTTGAATAAACAGTTAAACTGAACATGCCTGTCTATCTGCTTGACTGACCGTTTTATTGATCACTGAGAGAGCATCGACTTGGTATGATGTTGGTTCAATAGAAATTGTTTTATTTTTTTTTTAAATAGCTTGGATGTAGTAAACTACTTTTGCCATGTTGCCGTAGCTTAGCTTGCTACATTTCCCAGGGCTGTAGCTTTAGTGTAGTTAAGCTTCATTTAAAGAAGAGTAATGGTTAGCTTAGCTCACTACATTTTCCAAGCTTGCCCAACACTGTTGAAAGGGCATGAAAACATGATCAGTGGGATTTTTCAGTGAGTAATCAGCTGTGACCATTAAAAAGAATAGCTGAAAATACTTTCACAAATAAAGTATATTTTTACTGCCTTGAGTTGTTATTTTGGAATAAATGAATAATCAGGAATGTTACAGAAACTTCTAGAATGTTCCGATCCTTGCAAAAGCAAAAACGCATAAAATCAGTATAAAAAAATGATCTGTAGGAAACCAATGTTTCATAATTAATGATAGACATACTAAAATTCACCAGACCTTAATATTTACCAAAATACTGATGCTCCATGAAAATAAATAGCAAAATAATAAACACCACAGAATTGCAGAAGAGCCAAAAGTGAAATAAATTTGTTACAATGTGTTTTCATTAACAAAATACTAAGATGAAAAGTTAACGGAAATATTTTTCATAACCATCATGAAATAAATACATATTTATTTAGTGTTTTTATGTTCAGTCTGTCTATCTGTCTTCCTATTGTTCTTTATATCTATCGTTCTATTTAACTAGCAATGTATCTATCTGTCATTCATTCTATCTATCATTTGTTCTATCTATTGTTCTTTCTTTCTTTCTAGCCTTTATTCTATTTTCATTCTTTCTATCGTTCTCTCATTTCATTGTCTGGCTGCAATCAGACTCCATTCAGTAATAGTGAAGAAGGAGTGAGTCATATCTAGTGACCAGTATATCAGAGAGTCTTGGTGGTGGGGGCTCTTTTGACCACTAAATAATCACCCAAATACCCTAGCAACCACACAGATGATGCCATTGATGCCTTCTCAACCACCCACAACAACTTAAGCCAAGGTTACACTAGACTTTGAGCATGCAAAATCGTTTTGCATGCTGCAACGGTCGCGATATGACGTCACGCTGTGCAACATCTTTTCAAAAACTTAAATTCAACACAGAACAAATGATAATACATCTATAATGTAAAAACATACAATGTACTCCACTTTTCTCCAACGCTGCAGTTTTAAATTTATGTTCTTTTAATTTAGATAAGTGTTATATCGATCTGCAGTTGGTCACATGGTGTCACGTGATGCGAATTCGCAGGCCAGAGTTCACCAAACTTGAACTTTGCAACGCAGCGAAATATCTTCGCACGGGCTTGCGTTTCCGGTCTAACGAATTCGCATACGTATGAATGGAAGTCAAAGGAACAAAAAGTCTAGTGTGACCGCAGCTTTAGCATTGAAAATATCTTCACCTCTTTATTTTCTCTTTTCAGGCAGGCAGGAGGAGTAAGAGAGAGGAGGTGTATCCATTTCCTACATTCCATTGGTGTTTTGATTTATTTGTGTCTTTTCAATTACCATCTATTTTTGTGCTAGTGTTTGTGCAGCGGGTCAACAGACAATAGGACAGATGCAGTTAATGCTGTAGTCAGAGCTGGACCTGTAGTCAAACGTGCTCACGCTTTATTAATACAGAAACACACATTATGTTCTCCATAATAATAATGTTATCTGGCCTTTGCCGGTGGTTACACTGTTATTGGTCCTAATTCTCAGGCGCTTGTACAACTCACCTTTAGGGCAGAAATTCTGCAATATACATCTGTTATTTCAGACCACACAAGCCAAATAGCTTATCTCAGGGAGTACAGGCTCTGAAGCACCCGTCCCAATATGCATTCAGCATTGTTGGCAGTGCAAAGTCAAGCATATATCAGTCACACTTAGAGTTAGGGATTTAAACAAACTCCTACCCATAAATATATTACACTTTGGCATATAACTTGTCCTGTACTGTTTGTGCTACGGACATGAATTACACATCAATGTGTACTAGTACACAGACAGACAGACAGACAGAACAGACAGAACAACAGAGAGAGCCAGACAGACAGAACGACAGATTGAACAACAGAACAATAGATAGAACGATAGAGAGATAGAACAACAGAACAATAGATAGAATGATAGAATGACAGAAATACAGACAGACAGATAGATAGGATAGATGGATGGACGGACAGACAGAACAACAGAGAGAAACAGACAGTCAGAACAACAGATTGAACAACAGAACAATAGATAGAACGACAGACAGACAGACAGACAGACAGACAGATAGATCAACAGAGCATATAGAATACCAAAAATAAAAATATTTTTTAAAACACTAGCATGTAAAATACTGCAACATGACATTGCAAACAACAATAAAATCAGAAATGGAATTTAATTGTCAGCGCTGCTCCTGCTTAATAGACAGCGTCTGGGTTTCATGATCCTGGTTCACGTGCATCAATCCATAGGCTACAGCGTTTTACAGAAAGTCAGTGCGCGCTACTTCATCGTGACAATATGACAATGTTTTTGTCTCACTCTATTGTGACCTAATGCAGATATTGTAAATAAAGTGACGCATAAATGTACAACCTGAATTCCAGAAATGTTGAGACGTTTTTTAAATGTGAATAAAATGAAAACTAAAAGAATTTCAAATCACATGAGCCAATATTTTATTCACAATAGAACACAGATAACATAAATGTTTTTTTGTTTTTTTTATGAAATGAAACAAAATGTTGATTTATGCACAAAATGAGCTTTCAAATTTGATGCCTGCTACAGGTCTCAAAATAGTTGGGACGGGGGCATGTTTACCATGGTGTAGCATCTCCTCTTCCTTTCATAACAATTTGAAGACATCTGGGCATCAAGGTTATGAGTTTCTGCAGTTTTGGTGTTGGAATTTGGTCCCATTCTTGCCTGAAAGTTTTCCAGCAGCTGAAGAGTTTGCACCAAAAGCGACAAATGTTCTCTAAAGGTGAAAGATCTGGACTGCAGGCAGGCCAATTCAGCACCTGGACTCTTCTACTACGAAGCCATGCTGTTGTAATAGCTGCAGTATTTGGTTTTGCACTGTCCTGCTGAAATACGCGTTGTCTGGAGGGGAGCATATATTTCTCTAAAACCTTTATATACCTTTCAGCATTCATAGTGCCTTCCTAAACATGAAAGCTGCCCATACCGTATGCACATATGCACCCCAATCCTATCAGAGATGCTGGCTTTTGAACTGAATGCTGATAATACGCTGGATGGTCTCCCTCCTCTCTAGCCCGGAGGACACGGCATCTGTGATTTCCAACAAGAATGTCAAATTTGGACTCATCTGACCATAGAATACTCTTCCACTTTGAAACAGTCCATTTTAAATGAGCCTTGGCCCACAGGACACGACGGCGCTTCTGGGGCCTCATTTATAAAATGTTGCACAGAAACCATCCTAAATTTGATCTTACGATCATTTCTTAGATTTGCATACGAGCGATTCATAGAATGAACGTACAAACAGAAATCACCCGTACGCGTCTCTTTCAGATGTGAAATCTATGAATCACAAATGATCTTAAACGTGCACGCAATTGAATGGTTTTGAATGGAACGACTCCTAATTAATATCATTAACATAAAATATCACCAATCATCATAATTTACAACAGCGAGCGGCAAGAATAGCTTACATTTTCAAAAACCTGCAATACTCCGACAATAAAAAGTGTGTAAGTCTGCTCAGACCCTGACGTGACACTAAGCACTTTTCCACGTCAAAGACAGTTTTTATAAATATGAGCGCTGGCGTGGATTTAAGCGTACGCACACTCTACGATCAAATCTGAGCGTACACACGCTTTATTAATTAGGCCCCTGGACCATGTTCACATATGGCTTCCTTTTTGCATGATAGTGCTTTAGTTGGCATCTGCAGATGGCACGGCAGATTGTGTTTACTGACAGTGGTTTCTGGAAGTATTCCTGGGCCCATTTAGTAATGTCAATGACAGAATCATGCCGATGAATCATCCAGTGTCGTCTGAGAGCTGAAGACCACGGGCATCCAACAAAGGTCTTTGACCTTGTCCCTTATGCACAGATTTCTCCAGTTTCTCTGAATCTTTTGATGATGTTATGCACTGTAGATTACGAGATTTGCAAAGCCTTTGCAATTTGACGTTGAGGAATGTTGTTTTTAAAGTATTCCACAATCTTTTTATGCACTCTTTCACAGATTGGAGAGACTCTGCCCAGTTTTACTTCTGAGAGACTCTGTCTCTCTAAGACATCCCTTTTATAGCTAATCATGTTACAGACCTGATGTCAATTAACTTAATTAGTTGCTAGATGTTCTCCCAGATTCATTTTTAAAAAATGTCTTGCTTTTTCAGCCCTTTGTTGCCCCCGTGCCAACTTTTTTGAAACCTGTAGCAGGCATCAAATTTGAAAAGAGTTCATTTGCTGGACAAAAGTGTAAATTTTATCTGTTTAAACATTTGTTATGTTCTCTGTGTTCTATTATGAATAAAATATTGGCTCATGTGATTTGGAAGTCTTTTAGTTTTCATTTTATTCAAATTTAAAAAACGTCCCAACATTTCAAGAATTCGGGATGTATTATGAGACAGTGCGTAGAAGTTTTCCGTCACTGTAATGTGGGAATTATGACACAATATTGACTGATGGATCAGCAGAGAATCGTCTTTCTGCGAGTCATTAAGAAATTATGGTTCAATTCTATTTTAAGAAATATGAGGTAAACAAATGAATACATAGGGCAGTTGTGGCCTAATGGTTAGAGAGTCGGACTTGTAATCCAAAGGTTGTGAGTTCGAGTCTCAGGCCGGCAGGAATTGTAGGGGGAGTGAAGTGCCCTGGGCACTGCAGTATAAATGGCTGCCAACTGCTCCGTGTGTGTGTTCACTGCTGTGTGTGTGCACTTTGGATGGGTTAAATGCAGAGCATGAATTCTGAGTATGGGTCACTGATCAAAAATATGGAAGCAAACACGATTGAATATGTACAGTGTCTCAAAATTCTGATCAAAATATCATTAACTCCCCATTGTTTTTGCATTCCTGGCAGAAATGAGAACTATTAGTGTAACTGTAACCAAGTATTTATCATAAATAGTAATCAAATACTGAAGCTATCTAAGCTCAAGGTCAAATCAGAATATGTATTGTAAAAATGGTTTTGTAACAGTTGTCAGAAATAATCTATATATTTATTGCCGTGATTTGTGATATATTTGTGTGTGTGTGTGGGGGGGGGGGGGGGGGGTTGTTCACCCTATGGTTTGTTCAAAAATCACACCCCAGATAGATAGATAGACAGACAGCTCTCAAATAGCAAAACTTTCATCTCTATTGGTAGTAAATTACAAGCGTACAGCTCGTTTTTACAGCCTCTGTTTTTCAGAAATAACTGATTCTGGACATGTTTCTGATCCGAGCGACAATAAAAAGATTAAACTATCGCAAAAGAACCATTTCAAAATAATGATGAGAGTCCATGCAGCTGTCTGCTTTTAACCTTTTCCCAGCATGCAACACAATCTGTGTGAGTGTGCGGGGTTTATTTATTTATTTCCAGGCAGTGTGGCGCAGGGAAGTGGGACAAATCTTGTATGCAGCGGGCAGCCGCAGTCACGGCGAGCGTGTAAAACCTCTGAGGAGCGAACGGATACAAAAGACTTCATTTGGTCGTGTCTCTCCAAGCGGCCTGTGTGGGAAAAAGAGGAAAACCACTCACTTTAAATCATGCATAACCCTAACAAGAACATGCCATTTGTCTTCATCTAAGAATAAAAGATTTTCATCACCACGACACGAAGAAACGCAGACACATCTGGTTCATATTCCCAAAATATTCTCGAGTGTTGACCTTGCGGTTTGAGTGACGTCTGATCTGAGCTAAGAATCTGACGCTGCACGAGTACAAACACAATACTGACCCAGTTATGCTTGCAAAACATGGCCCCAGGTGTCTCATTTAAGTCCTGAAGCATGTTCCATCTAAGACAAAAAGAAATGTAATATACTTTTCCGAACACAGAACGCTCTTTTGGCAAAGGAGAGCAAGAGGAATGGCTTTTGTACGTCCCTTTCTGTGAGTGATTTGTAACTTACAAGATTGTTGTTTTTGCCCTTTCCAACATACACAGAAAGTATAGCAGAATTACATAAAGGTCATTCTGGCAAAAACATTGATTTGTTTGTTTGGCTTGAGCAATATTAGAGGGGAGAAGTTCATTCTGCTCAAGCAAAACTTGGCTTCATTTGTCATGTTGCTTACAGAAATGACTTCAGCGAATCAATGAAGCAACCGACAAGCAAGGTCATCACCACCACGCCAGGATACTGCTCACACAACGCTGTTCCCTGCGCTCTTAACATGCACTTACGGTGTTTGATTGTCATTTCAGCATTAGCGGTTGAGTTTAACTCCGAGTATGCTGTGCATTCCTGTGCCAAGACTGAAATCTGTGGATTTGCAGAGTCATGCAGGCTGCATTGAATCAAGTTAAAGGCATCTATTCTTATTTCTTGTGACTCTCAAAAGCTCACACAGTCATTTCAGAGGTTTGATGAAAGTTTTGGCACCTTCTGAGTAGCTTCTTCGGACAATCTAACACATAAATCGCACATTTCCACTCCTTCAATTGTCATATTCAAAATCATTCCCACACTTTGAAATTAAAATGTTGAATCCTATGAACTTATCAATGCATACATTAATTCTGATCGTACTGGAAACAGTCTGAACCACTGTGTGGGAAGGGAAAAAAACACAAAGGGACGGAGGTACAGTAATTATGCAGCTATTTATAAAGAAAAAAATGTATATGAAATATCGATTTGAGCTGGAATCTGTGGTTAACAACTGGTGGGCTGTTGCAGACAGCAGGGAAAAACAATGATAAATGCAAATAATACAATGCAACTAAGCATATAATCATGTATAGGATAACAAAACAAACAGGCTTTTAAAAAGGAAAACAAAACGCTTTCCACATCTTTTGTTGACAATGTCAAAGGCTGTACATCCAATTAAACTGCCTATTTTGCAAATTCACCTGTACCTTTGTAGATGTCAGTCAAATTATACCAATGGCAACATGCACAAATTGTTTGGCTTGCCCTCAAAAAAAAAAGAATAAACTATGGAAGGTAAAAAATAAAAAAAAAACATTAATTATGATGATAAACATGGTTTGTACATATATACTGTATATATATATATATATATACACACACACACATGTAATAAATTATATATAGAATTTATGCTGTGTGTGTGCATGAGACAGCCATGAAGGACACTACAGGTCTGGGATGATTATACAGTTTAATGCTCATTACACAACAACAGAGCTTCTGCAGGTTTTATGGAGGTAAATTTAAAATCTTTTTTAGACCAAGTAAAGAAAATTTAAGGAACACAGTTAAAGGAACACAATACGTCAATGTGTAAATGTCTAGGGAGCACAATGAGTTTATAGTTTGAAAAACTTTTGAGTTTGAAAATACGACTTCCAAACGGATATATCCATTACTTTTTAATTAATTCTACAAAAAATCTTACGCTTTGAATAGCTCTGCTCCCGACTACTAGAATATAGAAAGAGATTTACTGTACCTTCTGAACACACTGCAAAAAAATAATAATAAAAGAACCGCTGTTCTTCCTCTGTATATTTGTCTTGTGTTCCTGTGCAAATGTCTAAAGATTCTTAAATCAAGATGCATTTACTTGAAAAACAAAATAAGTCTAAATTGGTCAAAATTTATCAAAATGAAGTGAGCTTATGATTAAAATAAAAACAAATATCTGCCAGTGGGCTCAAAGAATCAAATTTATTCAAATATAATACAACTTTACAGACCCTTGTTCTTCTTTTAAGCAGAGGGACCAATTCTCACTATGGTAACACTTTAGAATAGGGAACACTTATGTACTATTAACTACGACTTTTCCCTCAATAAATTGCTAATTTGCTGTTCATCAGTAGTTAGTGCGGTAGTTGTTAAGTTTAGGTATTGGGTAGGATTAGGGATGTAGAATAAGGTCATGTAGAATAAGGCATTAATATGTGCTTAATTACTACTAATAAATGGCTAATATTAGAGTAATATGCATGCTAATAAGCAACTAGTTAAGAGACCCTAAAATAAAGTGTTACCCTCACTATTATCTCCTTGCTTATTCGCATGCATATTATTATCATACTGGCTGTACTCTGCATGAAAATATTCTACATCCCTAATCCTACCCAACACCTAAACTTAACAACTACCTTACGCAGCAAATTAGGAGTTTATTGATTCAAATTCGCAGTTTGTTGTTAATGGCAAAAATTGTGACCAAATGACGAGAAGTGTGACCAAACCTCAATTTTGTTTAGTTTTTCGAGACATTTTACACTTGCATCAAGCAAATGTATATTGTTTTAAACATATTTAGTATTGAAAAACAAAACAAAAATACTGAGCGAGATGCAACATTTAATACAACGACTTGATGAATTTAAGACTTCCTGCTCTGATTTAAGACTTTTTTTAGACCCACAGAAACCCTGCAACATAACTGACCACAGAACGCAGAATAAAGAATTCCAGTGAGACATCACATATTCCAATATCAAACTCACCATATTGTTTGTGGATCAGATCCCTCAACTTCTAAAGAGTCGAGTTTGCTGTCCATCTGGAATTCAGTGAAGACCAGTGAGATGGTGTCTCCTGGATCAGCCAAAATGGTCCACGTGCACTCGCCACTGCTCTGATAGTCCTTTTGAAAGTCTGGACTGGAGATGGTGCCACTGGAGCCTCGGAAGGTCCCGCCACACGTGTCCTCCGCTGCCGGACAAACAAACGTACAATATTAGCAAATATTAGCCACAATGTTACAGAACTAGTGCGAAACGTGGAATGTTTGTGAACTGAAGGCATTATATTTTGTGAAGCTGCTCTGAAACATTAGTGCATTATGAACAGAGCTTTATGTAGAAAACAGAGCAGGAAGGGGTCGCCCGGCTGTTAGCTGCAAGTCAAAGGTCTGTTTTGCAAAGCAGAATCATTGACATTATGATTATGACGGATAATGAGCATCACACAGCGAAGGCAAAGCTCCTCCAAAAGAAATTTCTGTGTCTTTTTTTCATACCTCGCCAACACTGGGTTGGATTTTTGTCTGCCAACAAAACAATAAACGGCGATAAGAGCAATTATTGTACATCAGGTTGATCACGCTAATTGCTGGTTGTGTTCTGAGGAACAGAAAGATTGTTTTAATGAGTATTATATGGGTTTTGTAAGCATTTATTTTCCAAAAACAAAAATAAAATCAACACTTAATTATGCAGCCCAAGTCTGGCTTGAAAAGAGAGACAGTGTCAGATAATTAATCTAATCAGCTTCATGCAGAATAAGTGGAAAGCATCTTAAAACACTCCAAAATGCACTTACTATACCTAATGAATGGTGTTTTTATTTAAAATAAACATCAGCAGGACTTCAGCTAATGCAACGTATTGCACACGCATTTGGTGTGCAACAAAATTTTAATAGCATAGTTTAAAGAAATCATTTCATTATTTATCATTCACTCTCATGCCTTTCCAAACCCAAATGTGATTGTTTTTTCCATGCAACACAAAAGGAGGATTTTCTGAAGCTCTTTTACATGAAACAATCATTCATAGTGAGCTGTCAAGCTGCACAACGGGGCAATACTGCAAATATTGCAAGCACTGCAAGTCCATACTGTAAGATATGATGGCCATGCATGAAAAATCACTTATTTACCCTGATGTGGATCTCAACCTGTATGACTTTCTACTGGTGAACACAATATAAGTTATTCTGAAACACGTCTTTGTCCATACAATGAAAGTCAATTTTGTGTCATGCAGTGAGAAGAAAGTCAAAGTTCATTTTTGGGTCAACTATCAGTTTAAATATGATTGTTATTCAGTGGTTCATCTTTACCTCCACCAAAGCTCTAAAATCGATGTAAGCTCGTTTCTACCATGGAATAAATAAATAAATAAAAATAAATATTAAAAGGTAACTGCGACTTTATTTTACAATTTGTACTTCTGTTTGACAATTCTAAGAAAAAAAAAGTCAGAATTGCGAGATATAAAATTAAATTCTAAGAAAAAAGCCAACATTCTGAGATAAAGTCACAATTACCTTTTTATGGTGAAAAACAAAAAAAAAAACAGAATTACAAGATGTGACCTCAGAATTCTGATTCTCATTCTGAGGGAAAAAAAAAAATTGAGTCGATATCTTGTAATTCTACGTTTATTTCGCAGTTTTCTTTTTTTCCTTAAAATGTTGAGTTATATCTCAAGTTTGCATCTCAAAATTGAGAACAAAATTTTGAATAGTGAAGTAATTACCTTCTTAAGTTTTTTTTTATTCGGTGGCGAATAAATTTCTGAATAAAATAAATAGCTACAATTCAAATGGTCAGGAAAATATCATTCCTTAACCCTCTGTTGCATTAATTATTATATCACAAAGTAATATTTTTTGTTTACATGTTTGGTTTTACTTTTAAACAAGTGAAAAATCATGCCAATAACTTTCTGTCATGACAGCACAGAAAGGTGAAAGGTGACATCTGATTTAGCTGAAAAATATTTTTTGGACCTGTCTGGTTTTCTGAGAATAAAAGGATTTAACACTAATGAGGAACATGGCGCATCCCCTTTTCCTGCTGCCATTTTGAATATATTATGTAATATCTCAAAACAAGAGAAGATACAAAGACAATAATTAAATGCAATCATAGACAACACTTTGTGGGTTCGCCAGTTGGTGGTTGGGACATGATGCTACATCTTAAATGGTTCAAAATGACTTCCAAATATCTGTCCACTGTAGTGACCACTATGCATCAGAGGGTTAAGTTATCTCCAAAGATCCACATCCAAATCTGACAGTGAGAGATGTAATTCGAGATTTGTAAATTACATAATGCATTTTTAAATATAATTTTAAATGCACATGTAGCAGTGCACATCTCATTCATTACGAATCCAGCAGACAGCAGGTGCATTTGCATGTTCAGATGTTTCAAAGCAGCGGACCATCCATTACTAAAATTTCTGAAAGCTTCAGCTTCATATCTATTAATGTGTGCTGGCAGTCCATGTTCCCTAAGCTGCAAATTGCCTTATATGTCGGCATTTCTGCCCTAAAAAGCTATTTTAGGCAAACTCATGCTTTATCACAGGACTCTCTCGACAGCTCATGCAAGGAGAAAATAACGAATGAGCTTCAGCCACACGAGGGTCCAGATCTGCGCCGCACAGCTGCTTAAAATGCAGGTAATGCAACCTGTTTGCAAAGCAGAGGTTAGTCACACGTAAACAAAAAAATTTGACTAAACAGCAAAAATTCCCATCCACACCGCAGCTTATTTTGGTTAAGAATCACCCGTTTGGCCAGGAAGAGACCATTTGTCTAACACTTAAAGTAGCTAAACGCTATAGTTTTCTACATGCTGTAATAGATTATGCCACGAGAACAAAATGAAGTGATTAAAAGTATTTTAATGAAAACAATGAAATTTAGCATGACAAATCAATAAAAATTTATACCGTAGGGCTGTTTTATTGCATAATTATTCTAATAATTCATTGGGTGAATTACTTAAATTACAGTCTGCACAAATAATTATAATTTTAATTATTTTTGTTTATTAATATATATTTATTTTAAATTAAATTTTAATTGTTTTATTTAAATTAAGAATTTAGATTATGACACAAACAGTTACAGAAAATATTTGAATGTGTACTTTTCTGATCATCTAAAAAAAAAAGAAAAAATTAAACTTCAAATACCTATTTTTCACCATCATAATTCAGATAAGAAAGCCAAATTTTAAAGTATCTCTTACAACTGTGGGCTTTACAGGGTCAAATAAAAATGTATTTTTAATTTGAATTATTTTTAATTTTGTTTTATTTGATTTATATTTGATTTGATTTCTTTTAAGTACTTATTTTTAATTATGGCATGGTAGTATTCACAAAATGTTATACAGAAAATATTGAAATATATGTACAGATTTTTGATCATCCAGGTATTTAAAAATTTAATAACTACTTTTCCCAGACATAATTTAAAAGAAAGCAACATTTATTTGAAATATTATATAACGGAAGCATTTTGTTTATTTTTATTATTATAATTTTTTAATAAATTAGAAATTTATTTGCAGTACTTATTTCAAATTATGCCATCGTAGTCTCCACAAACTGTTATACAGTAAAATATCAGAAGTTTTCTGATCATCTAAGTATTTAGAACTTTAAATATGTACTATTTAACAGACATAATTCAGAAAAGTAGCATTTTAAGGTCTGCTCAATAAAATCTAGTTTGCTTGGTTTGTATTGCCCCAGACAAAACTTTGAGCATCCTTTCTTATGCTGCTAACCTGGAAAGAGTTAAAAAAAAAAAAAAAAATTCAATGATTATTTTATCATTAAAGCTTCAAGTTTTAACCTGGTGTCATGTAAACACAGCTTTGTTTCCAGGCGGACTTGACTTTTCAAACCCGCTCCTGAAAGTTTCATAACGCTAGGCAATCAGATCAAGAAAGTAGAGCTCTCCAGATCAAGATGGTCTTTTTTCAGTTTTGTCTGCGATATGGATTAGACAGAGCAGGTTAGCGGTCTGTGGGCGGTCCAGGGGTGTGCCGTCTGAGACGGAGACTATACAGAAGACCAGAAGAGGCAGTGACTTCAAGGCTCTGGGATCTGATGTGATGGGTACATGAAAGGTACTGGATAATAGATCGGTACATCCCTTATCCTCTCTCATTAAAGCCGAGCTCAGAAGAAGAAACACCCCACTATGAGGGATTAATGTTGCTTTTCAAGACTTAATTTGGATTCTCATTATCTTTTATTCTGAAGGATGAACTGTCGTTTTTTGTTCTTTCATCAGACTGGAAGTTCAACATTCCTCTGTGAGTGTTAGAGAATCAACTCAAACCTTGTTGAATATGGTTACATTATCACTTATATTAGCCCTGTCTGACTGTACAGCGGCTCCACAGAGTATTTTTGCACTCAAACTATAGTGAAGTGTGCCATTTTACACTTGTGTGACTTTATGCAGCCACTTTAAAAAGCACTTCCACATCAGCTGATTAAAAGTCACTGTGGAAAAGTTAGTTCTGAAAAGAGATACAACATAATTTGGTTGTTTGAAATCGCATTCAGACATTTAAGTGTGAATTAACGTGCAAGTGACTTTTTGAACTTAGATTATGAATATGCATACATACCAAAACTGAAGATAGACATATTAGCATTACAAGCCTGTAGCATTTATAGGAAAAATTAATATGAAAAGAAACACAGCTTCAAGACAACATGAAATCAAAACACATTTCACCTGCTACATTATTCTAATATATACTGTATATCAAATAAAAAGCTATATGTTATATTCAATGCAAAATGTAATGTGGTAGCCTACAGAGATTTAATTAAACTACACATAAAATAAACACTGTAATATTGCTCTGCTCTGGTCTTAATATGCTACATATTCAACTAAAAAATATATATAACAACAAAAAATACATCTTACATCAAAACTCTGAAATGACAGCTGATGTCAACAGGCCCTCTAATCAGTTCGTGATGAATAAAATCAAGACCCTCCCCACCGTTTTTCTTATGAAATATCTTGTTTCAGTCTATAAACTGTCACTTTATGGAGAAAAATGTGGGTTGTGAACGCTGCTTCATGTTAACTCTCAACAAAAGCATGTCTTGACAGACAGTCAGTGTTTAAATTCCTGTTGGATGAATTTAAACAAAGCTTGTAATTTTCTTCCAAACTCTCAATTATGCAAACCTCACAGAAGCCGAATCCAGCATCAGGTAATCATAATGATTATTAGAAGGATGCAGAGATTATGTACACAGGCCTACATGCAAGAACAAAGTGTTATGATTGCATCCCAGGTGTGGAGCCGCATGTGTTCACGCTACAGCTGAATCACACACCTGTGACACACTTATAGAGCACATAAAGAAATCAATAATCGCAATATATGAGATTCCTTGCCAGAGGGTAGTTTATCTTCCCCTGGAAAGGCACATTGTAACTGGGGAAGACAAAATAACTGCTGGAAATTGTTAGAGTGGGAAAGTGGGACTTTGTTTGGAAGCGTGAACCGAGGTGGTGCTGCTCATAATTACGTTTTAATTGTAAATGTTGACTGTGCAATTTAATTTATTCACATTTTGTGTACTGTTAAAAGCTTGCCAGAAAATACTAGTCATTTAGTCAGTTAATGAAGCGGCAGGCTTGTGCAACCAAACTGCATTTCCCATCATTCTCTGTGGCTACACAAGTATGAGAAATACAGATATATCTAATGACCCTGATTTTGTTGCATTAGCACAGCAAAGTTTCCTGTTGAAGTAAAAAAGAGAGAGAAACAACTCTGAAATTGCTCAGTATATCCAATTTATGGCCTTTAGCCAAGACTACATTTAAAATATTTCCATATTTCTCAAAACATCGTCCTCCATTGCTTTAATAGTAGGGATGCACTCATGTCACTTATCAACAGCAAAATGAACTCAATTTGATTTTTGCTTTCTCCTAAAAGCTACTCGAGCTGCTAAATAGTGAAATTACTGATCAATAATAATGCACAATACACAAAACTCAAAAAGCTGATCTTTTTAACAATACTTCTAAAAAGCGAGATGCAAGAGACACGATTATGAATGCAACATCAAATGAGTTACGGTGTACTTTCACTAATCGTGTCTCTCTGAGTACGGTGATTTTTTTTGTTTGTTTGTTTTTTTTACTGTAATTTCAAACATTTTCAATCACTGGCTATTTGTCGTCATGCCCATTTAAGAGACAAAAGTACATTGATTGAAAACCTAATGTCCAAAAAAAAACAAAAAACACCAATTATTTTTCCAGCACAAATAGTGTTCGTGCTACTCTCAAACTCAAAATGAAGCACAGCATTCAATGACATGTTTAGAGGCTCTTGTGCAAATATGGATTCAAGCAGATCACAATAATTAAAGTTGATTGTGCTGTATGATATTTTACTGCATGGTTGTGCAAAATCGGTCCATTTTGATTCAACGAGTCCTAAAAAAGAAGCCATTCTCAGTTAAATTCAGTTCAGATATGAATGTGCAAAATGAATGTGTGCAAATATAAACTGATATTTCCTACCAACTTAAAACCATTTTTGGCTGGTGAAAATACTAGAGTTCTAAAAATTTGTTTTCAAAAACTATATTCTATACAAAAAAAGCTTTCTATTTCAGCTAAATGTTGTTCTTTTGAACTTTCTATTCATCAAAGAATCCTGAAAAAAATATCTACAAAGCTATTTTCAACAGTGATTGCTGTGTTTTGGGTTAAATAAATGCAGTCTTGAGAAATCACTGAGCAGGTGAGCAGAAGAAACCACTTCAAAAACATTTAAAATATCTTATTATATATATATATATATATATATATATAGGCTATATTTGGGTTTTTATAACATTATGTAATATATATATATATGAAATTGTATTAATATTTCATGAAATGTTAAGGGGAGGCCGGTCTTAAAAGCAAAACTCTTAAACAAGCACCACTGCTAGATCCATAAAAGCTGTTTTTTCATGAACTTTGGTGCAGGCGTTGGGACTGGCAGCCTGTGGGTCCTGAATTCAGGAGCCTTTGAAATGATAATGTGCTTTCCACTATACATTACATTTTTATGCTGGATTTCAACATTCATGGTTGGGATATTGCTCAGAGACAAACAGCTACTCTGTGAAAATGGGTTTGATGTACTCAGTTTTGGAACTGGCTGCTAAATGAGCAAGGAGGTAAGCAGAGATAAGATAAGCTCGCTTTGCCATGCAAGACACTAAACTGTCACAGCGAGGCAAACATCTCAACATGTTCTGCAGGGGTTTAAGCTGTCAGAAAGAGCACGCCATTCAGAGCTCCTCCTGCAGAAATTCCCCTCACAGAGCTGATATGGACAGGCGACACAGTTACTGGAAACATGTGTCCGACAACCAGTCAAACGACAGAAACTGCTAGCATGGCAAGAATTTCAACACCTTTCAGAGTGTGTCCCCTCGATCTAGGTCGTTCCATCTGTATTCGGAGATATCTGCCATTCAAGTGTGCCGAAGAGGGCTGCTGGGGACTCTTGGATGAGCGCCTACATCATGAGAATGGGCAGTTTCTCTGAGGAAACGGGATCAAAAGACCATCTGCCTGTTCTGAGGGTCCTACTCCTCTCTCAAAGTGACCGAAGAACCCGGAGGAAGATGGAGAAGCGTTGCTACTACAGACTGCGTTTTACATCCACCTTAATTTGTAATATGGAAGTAAGCTATGTTCTGTAGATAAATAACTAGAATAAAAATAAAGTGCGGTAAAAAACTATTCACAATGTTTCCAGAATGTTAACGGGTCAAGGTTCTCCTAGTTACGAACATACATTCTTCCATTAACGCTCACAGAATGTTCATTCAAAGTTGTCTGGTCTTTGATAACATTTTCAAAATGTTAGCACAAAAATGTTATTCATTCATTGCACATGGGACATGTTTCTAAAACATTTTAGGTGGATGTTAGTCTGCAGATGATTCAGAGAACATTCAAAAGTAACATTCTCACATTATTTACAAAAGGATAACATTGAACATTCCATGAATGTTCTCTATAATGTTTAAATATCCAAGACTTTTTTTTTTTTTTTTTTTTAATTAAACTGGAAGTTTTGAATTTTCAGAGCTCTGAGTTTTGCATTTATGACTAATGTTCACATAACCAAGAAAAAACATTTTTAAAACATTAAATTGGAAAACATTCGGATACAACTCAACTTTAGCAAAACTTTCTTAAAGCATAATGTTTTTTGTACAGGTAAAACAGCTGGAAGCAAATGGCACCAGAAGATTCGCACACTCAAGTTACCAAGGCTACTCTTACATTAAAAACAAGGTTGATATGTTCTGTATTAAAATTCAATCATACTCATTCACTCTCTCATGAAATGCATTAGAGCGACAACCCAGCCTTATCTGAAATGCACACGGCCAACAGGTCTAATATTCTTGCAACATTGTGGCCTACTGAGAGCTGAATTTATCACAGGTCCTCCTCCCAGCTGGCACAAACACAAAGCATCCATGCATGGCGTAAGACCTGACTCTCATTCAAGCGCCATTTCTCCCTTTTCTTTGCATTTACTGGCAATATAGTTAGCTTTAACGACATCCAGAGGGGGCGGTGAGAAGGGGCAAGCCTCCAGGCTCAGATATCCTCATCAAAGAAGATCAGTTTCCCCTGCCCGAAGATGAAAAAGCATTTGATAAAAAGCAAGAAATTGTGTAATACAGATTCATCCCTAGTTTGACTGATTTGGCTGTAGCAACAAGGCCACACATTCTTCGTTTCGCTGAATAAGACTCAAAGACAGAGCTGGCAGTAGTTATTCTCTCTTGTGAATCATCCGGAATCACTTTTGGATGAAATCACATCAACGTCTGACCAATTTTCATGTGTTGCAATTGATAAAACATTAATTAAACATCTGAAAATACATCCATTTAGCGTCTCTGATGAAGCTAGCATGCTAATCATGCAAGGAGTATGACAGGGATCTACTATCCGTCTGAAAAGAGCAGCTTAAACCCACCTAAGATGGTTAGCTGGTCACCCAGCTTGTTTAGCTGATTTTAGAGGATTTTGGGGTTGGTCAGCTAAACACCAGTTTGGCCAGATGAACCGACTAAAACCAGTAAAAATATTCTTATAATGGGCAATAAATTGGGACTGCAAAAAAGGCCTGGAACACAATGCGTATTAAATGCTGAAATTAACAGTAACTAAGATTAATGAATGCTGTAGAAGCATTGTTCATTCTTTGTTCATGTAAACTAATGTAGCAATGAACATTTTTGTAAAGTATTGGTTAGTTTTTTTTTTTTTTTTAGTTCATATATATATATATATATATATATATATATATATATATATATATATATATATATATATATATATATATATATATATATATATATATATACACACACACACACACACACAGATGTCCTGTTTGTATTATGTGTGTGTGTGTGTGTGTGTGTGTGTGTGTGAGAGACATATGAGGACAAAAACTTGCATAATGACATGGGCATGACATGGGTATTATAAGGAGAAGGTGATTTATGAGGACATTTCCCCATGTCCCCATATTTCAAAAGGCTTATAAATCATACAGAATGAGGTTTTTTTTTTTAGAAAGTAAAAATGCACAAAGTTTCCTGTAAGGGGTATGTTTAGGTGTAGGGCGACAGAAAATATGGTTTGTACCAGTGGGGATTTCTTTAAGACTTCAAGGGAAGCTCGGCTTCTCCTATAATGTCAAAAAATTAATGGTCAAATATGTACTATTGTGTGTTAACATTTTATTGAATAAAAATGCGTTAGAACACGTTCATCTCGAAGATGAGTTCGTTCAGAATCAGCTATAGCAGGTCGGCTGACTTGATTTCCTTCTCATATATTCCCGTAGCGTCAGTGTATTTCTCCGTTGAAGCCTAGCGTCCATTGACTTCAATGGGGCTGCTTTGAACAGTTTTTTTTCCTGTGCTTCGAAACTAGACGGTCATTGGATAAATGCTGTGATTATGTCCCGCTCACGGACACTCAGCGTCTCTGGGGGTGAATGGAGGAGTGGGCTGGCCTGGACTCTGGGCTTCTGCGTGATGATTGGAGGGTCTGTCGAAAGACTGCATCTCCTTTTGATTGACAGCGATTTTGTACTATAAAAAGTCGCTGACACTGAAGCTATTCAAGCTCAGTCCTATAGCGGATTTTGCAAGTGTAGTCGAAAGACAAACTGCTGCAACCTATTTCTTGGCATTTGCTTGGCGAAATTGCTAGCCAATTTTCATCATACATTTCACTCAATTATACACCACATTCCTTGTTTCAGTTTAACCTAATTCCCACATTTCCTCTGTCGAGTTTAATATCTTTTTTTTTAGATCATTTGTTCATTCATTCATTCATACAGTAGGCTAGGCTAGCGTCGTAGGGGTGAACTAAAATGAGCTTCCCCTCTTTGAAAGATCAGCATCCGCCACTGGTTTGTACAGTATAAAAACCATTACGCCTATGGAATGTCCCCACAATTCACAAAAACAGACGTGTGTGTGTGTTTTTTACATACATACAAAGATGATTCTCTATGGAAGCCTGTTTGCGCCACTGAATAAAACAATTAAAAAGTTAATTGCGACTTTTTATCTCACAATTCTGACTTTTTTCTCACAGAGTTTACATCTACGCAATTCTGACCTTTTTCTCTCTCAGAATTGCCTGATGCAAGCTCGCAAATCTGACTTTTTTCTCAGAATTGTGAGATACAAACCCGCAATTCTGAGAACATATCAGTCTTTTTTTTTCTCCTCAGAACGGGACTTTATAACTCGCAATTGTGAGTGTAAATCTCACAATTCTGAGGGGGAAAAAAGTCAAAATTGCAAGATACAAACTCAAAATTGCAAGAAAAAAAGTCAGAAATGTAAGTTTAAATCTCGCAATTCTGACTTTATAACTCGCAATTGTGAGTCTATATCTCACAATCCTGAGAAAAAAGTAAGAATTGCGAGTTTGTATGAGGCAATTGCGAGAAAATGTCAGAATTGTGAGATAAAAAGTCACAATTACCTTTATTATTTTTCATTCAGTAGCGGAAACGGACTTTCATAATTCTCAGCTATGTAATGAAAATTTTTTAAAAAAATGACAGAATTATTTGATACACTATTTTACTTTTATATAATATACATATAAACACGGCCATAAATGCATATTCTCATTTTATACAATGTAACTAATTTTCATATTGTGTTCTTGGGCAACAAGAATAATGATAATGAGAGCAATTTGGCAACATTTTCAAAAGAATCTCTCATATTTCATAGGAAAACTACGGTGGCCGAGAAGTGCAAAACAACATTACAAAGTGTGAAACACTTTTACAAAGCTCGAGACAAATTTACATTTTGGAAAACATTTTTACCAATCATAAAACACAATTACATGGGAAAAAACACTTTTACCAAGGACGAAACAAATTTACATTTTAGAAAACAAATTAACATTTTAGAAAACAAATTAACAAGACGCAAAACACTTTTACAAGTCCCGAAACAAATTTACAATGACAGATTCTTCACGGAAAGGGAATGTACCACACACCGGAAGTGACGCGGTGCTAGATACTCCTGGGCCGTAGCATGACGCAATCGGTCACGAGACATACAAGAGCCAATAACCTGTCACAACAGCATGACGCAATCGATCACGAGACACGCAAGAGCCAATGTATTTCACAACTAAAGCTGATGTAAAGCTTCTAGCGGCATCTTTTGAATTTACGCACAGACTGCAGCACATAGCTTCCGGAGACGGCGATCGCGTCTATTCCTCTCACAAATCAATCATTTTGCCTCGGAAGACTTGGACTATTAATACTTTTTGAATAAAATATGACGGTAGTTGTGTCTGTCTGTTATATCTTGTGTTTTATTTACGAATGGTAGGTTTAGGGGCAGGGGTTGGGTTACGTGCTCATAAATGTGTAAATAATGTAATATAAATAAAACTGTTTTGACTGTTTACATTGAAAAATCACACCCCAACATATATGCAATAACGGCAATGTTACGACCCAATATATAATTTGCAACCTGGTCTCACAGAATTCCGTGTAATGGATCCGTGCGTGGAGCACGGCTGACTCCTGTCACTGACTTACATTGATATCACTTCTGTGAGCCCATCACGGGGTTTTCGGCGATTCCGTGATGCCTCCACAGATTCAGGGGTTAAGAGTCCGTGGTCATTACACGGAATTCTGTGAGATCAGGTTGCTTTTAAGAGTCCTCAAGCTGATGTTTACACCGTGTAGACTTGACATCATGTCCACGATTACAGCGTACCAGTGACTCGTTAAAATATTGAGCTCATTGATGCAGTATGTCTGATGTTTCCGTCTGCTCCGTGTCCTTTAGAAACTCCAAACACCGACCACACGTAAAGCTTAAAAAAATTAAGCTGCTCATGTGTTTGCCACAAAACGGGCAAAACATCCCTCGGACGCAGTCCATGTTCGGTCACCATTAACTTTATTTACGCCATTTACTCCACAACCACAACACGAATTTACCGCGCTCACCACCAACAGCACCACCTTTCACCGCGTCTTACAGTATCAATGTCTGTTAATAAGAAAGCTTTAAAAACTTCTAGAATTTGTGCCATATTTAAGATTTTCCCTTAATATATTTGTATCTCTATTTGTATGCCCTCTTTTCTCTCTTTCTGTCGTTTAAAAAAAAACCTTATATTTTACATTTATTTCTTTATCTATTAATCCTTGAGTATTTTATTTATTTATTTATTTTCATTGAAAGGTATGTTGTTAGTTTTGTACATACTGTTCTCTTCTGTTTGTTATCTTTTATACTGTATTCTTTATTACTATTGCAATAATAAAAAAAACCTTTCACCACGTCACTTCCGGTGTGTGGTACATTCCCTTTCCGTGAAGAATCTGTCATTGTAAATTTGTTTCGGGACTTGTAAAAGTGTTTTGCGTCTTGTTAATTTGTTTTCTAAAATGTTAATTTGTTTTCTAAAATGTTAATTTGTTTCGTCCTTGGTAAAAGTGTTTTTTCCCATGTAATTGTGTTTTATGATTGGTAAAAATGTTTTCCAAAATGTAAATTTGTCTCGAGCTTCGTAAAAGTGTTTCACACTTTGTAATGTTGTTTTGCACTTCCCGGCCACCGTAGAAAACGGTATACAAGTTATTCCCCTATTCACTCACTGTGTCTCCTATATTTCAGTTAGTCTGACTCATTGTTAAATGATTTGGTTCCATAAAGCAATTTTAACATAGGCCTAGATCAAGCTTAGTCACTGTGGCAACTTATGGGAAACTAACCTGGTCTAAAGCAGGCTAACTGTCAGGCTAATACTGGGGATCTAATACTGACCAATAGGAACACAATGATACTACCACTGACTAGCCATGCAGCCTTTCTCTCTGGTTTAATGACAGCTGCACCTTTTATAGTTTGCAGAACAGATAGCAAAACGTTAGAACATTACAATCAAAAATAGCTCTTTAAAGCATTAAAATAACTCAATTAAAATTTAAAATCACTAAATTAAAATGAAAATAAATAATAAAGAAAATGACTAGATTTTAACTGCTATAAGAAACACATTAACTCATTTGAGTTTAGTAATATTATGGCTGTACTAGCTTACATTTGATTTACAATATAGTCCCTTTACAGTTACTGCTATCATAAAAATACACTTATATGTAGGTTTAAAATTCTACAAAAGATACATTTAATGTCCAACAACAAAGATTTGCGCTCCTATTCGATTGTGCTCCGTCTGTTTAGTGCGCATGCGGGCAGCAGCGCAAGTTGCTCTCGCGTAAGCCTCGCCCACTCCTGACAGCAAAATGCATATGTTTGCATGACTTTCTGACATTTACAGATGAAAAATATACCTGTGACATGTGAGTTATGGATTGAAGAAAACACAACGTCTCAAATGCATTAAACAGCACAGATATATTCGCTGTTTGCCATGGTGGATCGATTTGAGTCATGATCGACATTAAGGGCTGCTTAAAAATAAACATGCACAAATAAGTGAGATTGTGTGAACGTAATTTGTCATTTATGGAACCGCTTTAGCCCCGATTAATTTGTTAGATTATTTCAAGTCAGGTTTTGTACTTCAGTCACTGCTTTTCCTCAGGTCTCCGCAGTGTTGTGATTCGTCATATTCAGACAGCAGCGGTGATGAAAGAACGCACTAGAGAAACAGTTTAGAGAGGAGAAATCCATTTACAAATAAATTATTGGTCACTTTCTAAATAATGAAAGTATAGCGCATCGACTGGTAATTATACATATATAAATCAGTTTTTACCGATGCAAATATGTTAGAAACGATGCATCGCGATATAAATGCCAACTTGTAGCCGATGCACACTTTTTAAACCGATGCATAGCATCTTTAACTTTTTATGACGATGCACCGAGCGAATCGGGGAATCTTCCCATCCCTAGTAAACATACAAACACACACGGTTTTGGAAATCGGTTCACCTGCTTTAAAAAGAATCCTGCACCAATTAAATGACTGATTAGCTATTGAATTGGACGGTAGTGCATTTTTCAAATGTTCATTTTTTTTAGGTCAATTTCAGAATTATTCTTTTTTTATAAGCATAAAGATTTCCAAAACCATATGAATCAGGCACAGGAGTCATTGGTCTAAACACTTAACTGAATTAGTCACTTGTTCACTGAATCAGCTCAAATGACTCGCTCACTAACCAATTTAACCATCTTTCATCTCCAACTTCAAATGAGCCTGAAATTGTTACCAACGTCTAACCATTATTCCACTCATTCTCTTCTATTTGAAATTAAGAATTGTATAAACTTGTTAAATCATCTAAACCAACAATCTGTATGTTAGACCCGGTTCCATCTAAGCTCCTAAAAGAGGTGCTTCCAGAAGTAATAGATACTCTTCTGAATATTATTAATTCATCATTGCCATTAGAATACATCTCAAAAACCTTCAAACTAGATTTTATTAAGCCTCTCGTCAAAAAAACAAAACAAAACAAAACTTGAACCCAACGAATTAATTAATTAATTACAGACAGATCTCGAATTTCCCTTTTCTGTCAAAGATATTAGAAAAGGTAGTATCCTCACAACTATGTTCCTTCTTAGAGAAAAATGGTATATGTGAGGATTTCCAGTCAGGTTTTAGACCATATCATAGTACTGAGACTGGAGTTAGCTCTTATCATCTGATTGTGGTTGTATCTCTCTATTAGTGCTACTGGATCTTAACGCTGCGTTTGACACTATCGACCACAACATTCTTTTAAGTAGACTAGAAAATTATGTTGCCATTAGAGGAAGTGCACTGCCATGGTTCAAATCGTACTTATCTGACCGCCATCAATTCGTGGCAGTAAATGAAGAGGTATCATACCAATCACAAGTGCAGTATGGAGTACCTCAAGGCTCAGTACTAGGCCCCTTACTTTTCACGCTTTACATGTTACCCTTGGGAGATACCCATTAGGAAACACGGTGTTAGCTTTCACTGTTACGCTGATGATACTCAGCTCTATATTTTTTTGCGACCCGATGAAACATACCAATTTGTAAAATTAACGGAATGTATAGCTGATATCAAAAACTGGATGACTAGCGATTTCTTTCTGCTAAATTCTGAAAAAAGAGAGGCGTTAATTATTGGACCAAAAACTTTAGCATGTAATAACCTAGATCACTGTCTAATACTTGATGGCTGCTCTATAAATTCTTCGTCATCAGTTTGGAACCTAGGCGTACTTTATGACAGCAATCTTTCCTTTGAAAAACATGTTTCTAGCATTTGTAAAACTGCATTTTTTCATCTTAAAAATATATCTAAATTACGACCTATGCTCTCAATGTCAAATGCAGAAAAATTAATTAATGCGTTCATGGTTCATGACCTCAAGGCTAGATTATTGTAATGCTTTATTAGGTGGTTACTCTGCGCGTTTAATACACAAACTCTAGCTGGTTCAAAATGCAGCAGCTAGAGTTCTTAGAACAAGGAAGTATGACCACATTAGCCTGGTTCTGTCATCACTGCACTGGCTCCCTATTAAACATCATATACATTTCAAGATCTTGCTAATTACCTATAAGGACCTGAATGGTTTGGCACCTCAGTATTTGAGTGAGCTCTTATCACATTATAGTCCTTCACGTCCGCTGTGATCTCAAAACTCTGCCCATTTGATAATACCTAGAATATCAAAATCAACTGTGGGTGGGAGATCGTTTTCCTATTTAGCGCCCAAATTCTGGAACAATCTAACTAACACTGTTCGGGAAGCAGACACACTCTGTCAGTTTAAATCTAGATTAAAGAACCATCTCTTTAACCTGGCTTACACATAATACGCTATAGCATTTCTATAATTCATATCCGTTAAAAGATTGTTAGACTGCATTAATTAGGTCAACCGGAACCGGGAACACTTCCCAAAACTCCCGATGTACTTGTTACATCGTTAGAAGAATGCCATCTATGCTAATATTAGTCTGTTTCTTTCTTATTCCGAGCCACCGTAGCCACCCGATCCAGTCCATATCCAGATCAGATGGTCACTGCAGCCACCCAGATCCAGTCCGTATCCAGATCAGATGGTGGATCAGCACCTAGAGATGACCTCTACAGCCCTGAACGTCAGCGGAGACCAGGACAACTAGATGAGGCCCAGAGACTGATCGCCAGTGAAGAACCTGTCTCCTAGACAGCCATCGGGACAAGACTACAGGAACCAGATGAGTACTCTGCACAATCTGACTCTGCTGCAGCCTAGATTTAAACTGCTGATTTTGTCTGGCCAGAGGAGAATGACACTATTTCGACACACTATTTCCCCGTCTAAATACTGTAAAGCTGATTTAAAGCCACCCAGCTTTATATCAAGCTGATTTGACACAATTTTCATTGTTAAAAGCGCTATACAAATGATACTTGACTTGACATTTTTGAATTGCCATCAATGTAGATAGATGTTTTTTTTTTTTTTGCCCACAGATGGTTTGGTTACAGTATCTACTGTACCAGCAGGTGTTAACTGACAACTGGCGCAGAACTCAACCAGGAAGGAAATATACTGTTATCTGTGTTGGCAACTTCTGAGTTTACTCAAATCAAAGAGTTGAAATAGTTTGAAGATGCAGACTTCAAACCAAATTAAACAGAATTTCATAACCTAAATGGTGAGACAGAAATACAGTTGCTGTCTTCATTCAGCCAACTAGAAGCTACTGAAGCAAAACTAATAAGAATATGAGAGGCTATAATACATTAAACATGTTTGCTGGTTTAAACACTTTTCTTAATGAGGTCTTTTCTACACCAAAAAATACCTTTCATCGATATGTTTTGAGCCCTGCTCATCTTTCATTAAGCACAAATGATACAACAGTAATCATTTTTCACATATCCTGGGGATATAGCATATTTTATCTTTATTCAATTCAATCATTCAGTCATATTCCAAAATGTAAAATGCAACCCACAATACCTGAGTGCACTTCAAAATTCCGCACGCTGATAATTAAAGCAACACCTAAATTATTAACTGTATTTCGGATTTTTCATGCAGGCATTTCCCACTGGGGCGACTCACATTTGATTGCGCCATGCAAAAGAAGACTAATGCAAAAGAACTGCAGGATTTTACAGCAGGCGCTGCAGAACACTTCATAAATCACCATATCTAAAGCAATCCCAGAAAGACAAATGAGAAGCAGAGAGAATTCTAAGCACAATACAACTTAAAAACAGCATTCATTTGAAATTCAACAAAACAGAATAATATAAAAGCCGCATATCAAAGCCAAAGCCAGAGTACTCCGGGTGTACAGCAAAGTAGCCGGATTCATTTTTGAGCCAACATGCTGCTTACAAAAGAATCTGTGGCCCTGAAATCATTTGGACACTTAAGCCACACTTTAAAATATCTGAATGTCAGTGCATTAGATAACAAAGTATCTTAAAAAAAAAAAAAAAAAAAAAAGAGCACAAGAAAGCTTTTGTTAGGTTTTAAATAATAAAACTAAATGCAGTTCAGATTTACTACACAGAAATGAAGTTCAAAATTAGTATTTAGATACTCTGTGGTTGTCGAACGGTAGTGGAACATATTCATAGTTTATGTGATGAACTTCACCTCTGGTTCCTCTATTAAAACCCCTGTGTGAACTTCATGAGAACGGACCTCATGCATCCACTAAAAGTCTTCAAAACACAAACTAGTTTCAGGGCTGGATTATATATCCAGTATATTTGTGATGATTTTGGTATCAGTCTTAAATAAATGAGATGTACAAATAGTGTATCTGATTTAAAAACCTGGAATATCTTTGATTCTTTTCTGTGAATCAGTTTAAACTGTGATTCAAAAACTCAAAATTCTGATTCAATGATTACAATGACGACTCCGATTCACATTAAAAAGTAAAAGTATATACTACTGTATGCATAACTATTTCTGTCTACCATTAGGTATCATTATATTCATGCACCTAAACTAAAATGATTAATTTAAAGGGATTTAATAAAAAATGTGTCTGTGTGTTCAGTTAGCCCTTATGATGGAGAGGATATTTTTTTCCCCAAAAATGCTAGTCAATGTTATCGCACTGGACTAAAACTTACTGACTTCGCTCACTCATGGTATAACAACATCACAAAAATGTATAATTGATCAATTTTTACCTGCCTTCGTGGTCAAAAATGATATTTACATTTTACATTTCTTGGTATGCCATATTATTGAATTCCATCTTTTCATCAACTTGTATTCTTTCAATTAGCACAAGATTTATATTTCTTTTTGGAGCTGATTGATCATACAGTAGGCCTCAGTGATCTGAACTTATGAACTTCAGTTCTTCAGTGAACATTGGCAAAAATATCCAAAATTAATGTTCTTTCTCTCTCTCTCTCTCTCTCTCTCAAAACTGAGGTGCATGAGCTCAGATCAGTGAGGCCTACAACAATCAGTTCCAAAAAGAAACCTGTGGTAATCGAAAGAAAACAAGTTGACAAAAAGATTGAATCCAAGATTTAGTGATAATATACATTATAAATAGATTTGGTGAAATATTTTGAAAAGGAACACCAAATTAGTTACAGGATTTTCAGCTCAGCACAAGAGTTAGACGAAAACACGAAAACATGTCGTTTTTGAATCTACTAGGCAAATATGGCCGTTTTGCTGAAATGTCATGAATGAAAAAAAAAATCCTTTCATTTCAGAGCATATACATAATTATTGGGATACATATTGCATATCGTGAAAGGACTGAAAATAACAATATTCTTTTAGCTGTATCGCTTAGCCCTAGCTGGATAAATGTCATTAAAAAAAACAAAAAAAAAGTGAAATTAATTCTGAGAAAAGCTTGTGCATCATTTGTTTCCAGAAACCAATTGCTTTGATATTTTATCATCTAATGCAATGACATTCAGACATTTTAAGCGTGTCCAAATGCATTAATGCCCTGTGATGCTCTACAAAACAGAGAAGGCCTCCTTTTAATAAAAACAGCTCATCCTCAAAAAACCAAGCATCCAGAAAATGAAAATGAGCTTCTTAGCGCATTTTTCCCAAGCGTCTATCCGTCACTTCTTACCTCTGCAGATGGGAATAGGAAAATCCCACACTGCTACGTTAGACGTGCTGGTGACACAGGTCAGCTGTGCGTGGCCGTCCAGGGTATATCCAGCCACACAGTGATACCGGATTCTGTCTCCCACATTGAAGCTTGTTCCGTTCAGGATTCCTTTGGCAGGAACTCCTGGATTCCCACAAGAACTGCTTTGTAGTTCTGAGGAGAGACAAAGAGAAGATGCCAAAATCAGACGTAGTAAAGGGCCAGTTGATGAGCGCAGTTTTATTCTTAACGCATTGCTGATTTCTGCTGGTTATAACCGGCCAATTAGAGAGTTGCAAAGCCTGTATTCATCAAAAAATAATGAAAAAAATGAATAAAAAATTTATTTGTGCACATCCTACAGCAATAAAAAAGATACTTATCTATTGAAAAAAAAGAAGATGCGTCAAGAATGCAGTCGACTGTCCTTATTTATTTCTCAGACATCTGACGTTGGACTAATATTCCTGCTTTGACACATTTCTAATCCTCAGGGACACGTCTGGATATGATATGTTAAGCTCGCTTATCTTTGATTTAAACCAGCACACATCCGCTCTGAGCACCTGCCACCATCATGAAATTCCATTTCAATCCCCAGTCGACTTCAGACACACTGCACTGCCCGTTTCAGACTGATAATTCTGACAATCACCTGATCAAAATTAATCAGTTCTGATTAAAATGAACTAGTCACTATAAATACTGTCTGGCACAACAGTATATGCTGTATTCTTAAGGGAATATTACAAAGAATGCAGAATAATGTTTTTATTTATTTGCAGTTTATGAAGTAGAATAGCTGCAATGTAAATTATTCTGCATACAAAAATAAATAAATAGCAGTATGTGAAAATGATGAGTATAATAAAATTTTTAATGTTTTTAAAAGTCATTGTTGCTCACCAAGCAATATATATATATATATATAATGCTGTCAATTGATTAAAAAAATTTAACTAATTAAATCACACATTTTTCTGAAATTAATTGCAATTAATCCCACCTAACATAAATGTTTTTAAATATATTTTTATATTGTAATAATTTCACATTAAATCTTCAAATTAATGTACCAACAACATAAACATATTTTTAATATTTGTTTAATGTCATCTTTTTTTTATGAATGAAGGCCAGTGTCACTGATACCAATACTACTGATGCCTCTATAAAATACTGATGTACTGATATACTGATGTCTCTATTTTTTCCCCTAATATTTAACCATTGACTATAGCCATTGGACATTACAGTATAACTGAAAGATATCAATTTTAACATATTAGACTTTACAAAAATAACTTGTAATTTAAGTGAACTTAAAACAATTTTCACATAAACCCATTATAATAAATGTCATATTTACCTGTGCCATTCAGCAGAAATATAGCCTACAGAAACTGAAGATATCAAACACTAAATTCTAAGCATAGATGAATCCATAAAAATATAAAAGGTTATTGATTTCCTCTTTTTTTCTTTGATTAATAGAAATCACAGCAGCTGGTTATTAGGTTGTTTTGGCTGCTATTTCTTTAAGAGATGCCGCTACTAAACATGATGTGGATCTGACATCGCATTCTCTCTCAACTCTCTTTACCATTTCTGGTGTGTTAGATGAGGGAGACCATGCTGGGCTGCTCTAGGACAGTTTTGAAAACCATTTCAGAGACATGTTCTTAAATGTGACTCATATAATATATTACATGCATGCACAGTTTTAAGGCAGCTTTAATCACCTTTTTTGGTAACTTCACGACTTAAATGACCACGATATTGCATGCTCATAGTTTCATTCGAGCTTTTATATGAAATGATACAGGCTACAGCGCATATATATATGAAAAATTATTACAAGTTTAAAACAATAGTTTTCTAGTATTCTAGTTTTCTGCTTCATATTTCTGTGGAAAGCATGTGCATTTTTTCAGGATTTTTTTGCAGTATAAAAAAACAGCATTTATTTGAAACAGAAATCTTTTGTAACTTTATAAATGTCTTTACTGTCGCTTTTGATCAATTTAATATGTCCTGAATCTCTACTGCATGAATTTTGATGGTACATGATTAAAAATTATTCCATATCATTTTTTGGTTTATTTTATTGATAAAACATTATTGTGGCCACCCCTCACTCCCCATTCCAAAATATTTTTTTTTCGTTGCCTCAGGGCAATGTTATGCAACAAAGGTGCAAAATCACGAAGGAAATTCTCGCTTCACATATCATAGGACAATGTGAGCAATACAAAATCACAAATCTGTCAAAAAAAATGTCAAGAAATCAATAAGTGAAAAACACTTGAAACGCATTGATGTATTGCATTTGATACAGACGTAGGTTTGTATCCTAGTGCGGGGCTGGCAAACTTCGGTCCTGGAGTGCCACTAGCCTGCAGAGTTTAGCTCCAACCCTAATTAAACACACCTGCCTGTAGCTTTCTAGTGATCTTAAAATACATTCATTAGCTGGTTCTGATGTGTTTGATTAGGGTTGGAGCTAACTCTGCAGGACAGTGGCCCTCCAGGACCGAAGTTTCCCAGCGCTGATGTAGTGTGTCATGGAATGAGATTTTACTCTGTGTTAAACTTCAAGAAGCACTTCTTCTCTGCTGTGAAACAGAGGTGCATGTTACACTTTTTGCACATCACTTTGAGTGTTCCTGTGCACCCAGGAAACTTGCATCTTCCCTTTTTGTCACACATTATTTGCCCGTATGTATTGTCAATGGGAAATCCTGCTTAGGGATGGGAGCTGTGGACCCCTTCTTCTTTACCCCTTACTGCATAACGTTGCCCTGAGGCAACGAAAAGAAAAACTGAATTTCTGAACATGCAAAATAAAAATTTAAATCATAAAACCTGACAAAAGTCCTCTCTACACCTTCATACACACACACATATTTTTGTATGTACAGTTTATGTCATTTTAAATAAGGTTACTAAAGCAAATAATCTTGCCTTTTACTCACACCATGTGCGCCTGTGACCATGTGTCAGAACAGGATGTCCCAACTTCAAGTGGTGCTTGATAGTGACACCTGATTGGACTGTTCTTTGATACTTTTCAAACATTTTAATCGGCTGCAATCATTTAAAAAAGCATGTACTGAACATGGGGCATAAGAAAAACTTTCCGTTGGCTGAGGGCAACACTATGTGTTAGAGGGTTAATAGAATTATTATTAATAGAATATAGCAGTAGTACAAAACATACAATAGTACAGATCAGACTGTATTTGTCATTTTTTGTGCTTCAAACACTGATACAGCCACACATGACATGAACCCTAACTTGCTGTATTCTGATTCCTATCACCACAGAAATAAATGTTTTGAGACAGAAGCACTGGATATTAGGAAATGGCACCATAAATTAAAGAATTTATCATGTCATCTAGAGCGAAAATGCATATAATAGCATCTGCACAGCATGTGAAGAACACAACAAATGTATTTTAAAGGTCCTTATAGTTTTACATTAGAAAGTATAATGCACTTTAATGCATTTCACTAATGTGCTTCTGCATTAGAATTATGCAAGTATAAAATGTGACCCTTTAAAACCAGCAGACGTGCAAAATTACAACTTTAGCAGATGATTTATAGACGGCGTTTAGCAGCTAGAATGATATGGCAGTGCATTTGCTCCCTGATACACAGTCAGTGAACCATTAATTTCATCTCAATTTGTGCTCTAAAGTCTTAGACTTAAAGTGTCTTAAAACCCCGTCACTTCACACCAGCGAGACCATTATCTCCATGTCACTCAATGAGACAGATCCTACTTTTCTTAATCTACCTTTAACAACAGAGCGTGCACTTTGGCACCAACGTTTGCGCAAACACGTTTTCCATTCGGTTTGCGATTGGGAGCTCCCTTGCTTAAACGAAAGCAGCTGAAGTTGATCAAATGCCGCTCGCGACCATCATCGCTCACTCTCTCTGTTGTCCTGTGTGACTCTCTGCATAGGAACACGGCACATCTGTCAGCTCATCTCCGCTCACGTATAGTCCCACTGAGCTTTACGCCCGTGATCTGGGGTAATGGAGGCATTTCCTGTTCATTACGACAGGTTGGACTCCGTGGCTTTCTATATTATGGCAGTCAAATAAATGGCCCGGAGTGGAAATGAATCAGGCTTACTACAGAAAGTGTGTTGAAGTATTACCTTTGAGAGAGGATTATTTATTTTTCTTCCCCTGTTCCAAAGAAGCAATTACAAACCTGGTCCCTCAGCAGACTGAAAAAAAAAACCTCAAATACAAACAGAGACATGACAAAGGAGTCTGTTTGATTGTGCTACAGGCGCTCGGACTGATGGGCAGGATACTGGTGGAGTGCGACATTTGGAGTTGGAAATTACTTTTAGAAAGAGGCCATTCCTTGTAATTGCTACTCAGGAGTTGTGATTGGTGGAAATACAAGCCTATTGATGTGAAATACAGCAGCAGTTCTGAACTAGTTCTGTTTTACGGGGTAGATTTCACTCTGGACACCAAAGACTCAGCACTAGTTTTTTTTTTTTTTTTTGTACAAATTCAAACTATCCATCCATCTATTCATACTTCTATCTATCTCTCTCTCTATCTATCCATCCATCCATCATGAATTGCACAGGCCCAACAATATACTACTCCATCAATCTATCAATCAATCAATCATCCATCCATTCTATCTATCCATTAACACCAATCTATAATCAATCCATCACCCACAAATCTATCCACCAGTCTATCATTCATCTATCAAAAATTGCATTGACACTGCTCCTCCATCCATCCATCCAATCTATCATCCATCCCTCTGTCCATCCATCCATAAATAAACCTTATCAATCCATCCATCCATAAATCCATTCACCAATCTATCATTCATCCATACATCCATCTATGATCCATCCATTCATCCATCAATCTAACATTCATCCATTCATTCCATCAATCATGCATCCATCATAAATTGCAGACCCAACAATATACTGCTCCATCCATCCATTCATCATAAATTGCATAAGCAACAATATACTGCTCCATCCATCTACCAATCTATAATCCATCTTGATTATTGATCCATCCACAAATCGATATTGATCCATCCACAAATATTGATCCATCCACAAATCATTCATCCATTCATCAATAAATACATCCACCAATCTATCATTCATCAATTCATTCATCAAAAATTGCATAGACCCAGCAATACACTGCTCCATCCATCCATCCACTACTCTATCATCCATCCATCATTAATTGCATAGCCCCAACCAAATACACATTAACATAAAAAATATAACTATCAAGTGGCTTTCGATGGCTGCATGCTCTATATTAATATTTATTCTAGTCTGGGTCATATTTTCTTTCACTTTGCGTAGGATGAGAGGATATCCAGCAACCTGTTCATGCTGGCATCGGTCTAATTTGGCTGGCTTCTCCCTAGTGACTAATGAATTTGCGCCAAAATACTGTATTATCGGACACATAACAAATGATATGGGAATTTTTTTCCCATAATAAGCCTATTTTGCTGTCGATGACCCTTCAGAAAGACCTGTGACGCAACAGCTAAAAACCACAGAAATACAGTAGAACATCCACATGTCAGAAATGTCACATTAGGAAAGTAAAATAGATTGTAAACCATGTTTCATCTTGATGAAATACTACACACGGGTATGTGGCGGTCACTGCACACCATTGAAGTGTCACTCCACAGATAACTATCTAAGAAACCGCTAAGATTTGGTGTGCTCAATCCTCCTGTGTTTACCTTCACATCCACCGCGGTGGCCTTTGCAACAAGCATCTGATTTATGCAGCACAGCAGGAGAGTGTGCTGTTTTACCTGTCATCGCTTAACATGACAGCTTCCACAATAAATACAAACATAAACATGACATAAGCATGGCATGTGGCCTGTCATAACCACTCACGGCAGGTTATACCTCCAGCACTCATGACAAACGACACCTCTCTGTCATAATGAATGTTGTTGGGTGATCTGCATTGACATTTACAGAACTGTGGAAGCACTAGCTTGTCTGTTGCTGCCGATTCAGTACAACTTAAGCTCTATGGACAGAATCTGTGACCTGCTTTCAACTTGGACAGAAAATAATTGGCTTGTGCCTCAGCTTGAGAAAGCAAATGGACCCACTTTATAAGTGGTTTTTAATTTGATACAATGCACTTAGTGTGTACGTACATGCTTTTATATTGTACTTTTAATTACCAAACAAATGCATGTGTACAGTAATGCATTTGCAACTGAAATCTGAGGCGAAATGTTAAAGAAAATCATTACAATACAGACTGTTTAGTCACTATAACTAAACACATACATGTTAATATGAGACTATTGTTGTAAAGTCACTTACTACTGACTTGTGTCAAGTACAACGTGTGTTATACTTTCAAATAATATTTATTTGAAATATTTGGTAACAGTTTATTTTAAGGTGTCCATAATACAGAGTAATTACCTAGTTAAATACTTAGTAGTAGCTGTTGTACTTACATTAAACAAAATGTACTTACCATGTAACTAAGGTTATGGAACAGCCTATAATTACAGTTTGTGATTATGTAGATGTAATAGGCAGCTACTGTTACACATATGTAACAGACTGAGTCTGTTACACAGTTACTTATGTAACCAAAGGATTGCTACATATGTGTTGGAGACTTTATACAACACAATTATAAATGTAAGTACACAGACATAAGCTACTTAAAATAAAGTGTATCAAGATTGTACTTAAGTGTACTTCATGTGTATCTATGCTGTAACACCTTATCCAGCTGTGCCTTAGTTTGATTTAACCCACCAGTACACATCTTAAATGCATGTAATACCTTTCTAATAACATTAAAATCACAGAATATTACACAGGCATATGCTACTTAAAATAAAGTGTATCAAGATTGTACTTAAGTGCACAAGTAGCTGTGTAACAGACTCGGACTGTTACATGTGCTGCCTATTACATCTACATAATTACAAACTGTAATTACAGGCTGTTCCATAACTTAGTTACATGGTAAGTACAATCCGTTTCCTGTAAGTACAACGGCTACTACTAAGAACTTAATTAGGTAATTACTCTGTATTATGACACCTTAAAATAAAGTGTTACCAAATATTTATTTTATATTTATTTTTCATAAACACTGTTATACTGTGGGTTACCTGCTAATCTGAAGAGCTGCTAAACGGTATTTTGTTGTTCCTAAACAATGACAATAAAGTTCTATTCTATTCTACTCTATTTTTATACATTAAAAAATTAAATCTGCATCTAAATCCTTTTTGCCATACAGACTTCTAATATAAGTGCATTCAAGTAAATACAGATGTTTGTCTTCCAAAACTGAGAGATGCATCAAAATAATTATCTGTGGTAATCGACAGCATGTCACAGACGCTGTCAATAGAGCTTAACTTGTATTGAACCAGGGATATTCTTTTCAATCAGAAACAGCTCAGATAGATTCCATTGAACAGAGAGAGCCCCTCGCGACTGACCCCAGCTCTCTTATTATGAGAAATGGCCGCTATTTTGATCCCACTTGTGCTTGCTGGAGATGTTCATAATAGCTCCCAAAGTGTCTGTGAAAAGACCACAAGAAACACTATAAGAACACTTTTATCTCAAATTACCTAAGAGAATAGGACTGCCATTATTTGCAGTCTTTCCTCAAACTTGGAGCCTTTACACTTTTATTTGTAACCATAATAACCCATAAATACATTGATAAGGTTTATTAGATACATTTAGCAAAGTTAAAAAACAACAACCTCCTGAAATGGTTGTTGATTAATTTGGCACAAAAATATATGTAAAATTGGAGAAAGTGAAGTTAAAGAAAATTCTATGACATGTCAGATGTTCAAAGAATTAAAATTAAATGTGTGAAACAAACAACAAATTTATAGATATAGCCCAAATATCTAGCTAAAAAACAAAAATACTGACTTTTAATGATTATTCATAAATTCAGCTTAATAATGTGATTTTCAAAACAATTTAAACAAGTCAAAGTGAAACAGTTCATCATTTTGTACTGTATTTCTGGAATTGAACTTGCTAGAAAAGAGGATATTTTAGTAGGAAAAAAGATTAAAGTTATGTTAAAGAGATAATTAAAAAATTTCAAGGCTAATGTTGATGACATATAATTTCAAAGTTCAAAGGGGAAAAAAAACATGAAGATATAATTATATATTAAAAATATATAAAAAATATTTTCTTTAAAAAAAAAAAAAAAAAAACATTTTTCCCTTTTTTCTTTTCTTTTTTGAGCATCCATTACCAACCCAACACAGCAACACCTCACCTCACCAATCACGTGAGCCTATAGTCTATCTATAGTCTATAATAGACAGAGACATTGGCCTGTTGGAACAATTATTTCTGCAATTCTGTGCCTCTCATGCTGCAGAATTTACACAGATCGCCTTTACTATCTATTCTCATTTAAAATTATATGCATTCATACATCTGGACTGAGCGCTGAGAGTATAGTAGGCAAACCGCTGAGGTAATTACCACAGGCTGATCCCAGGAGATGAGCCATTCATCCCTCCATACATCTAATGACTTTGCTGCCCTTGAAGATGATGGAAGTTTGTCAGAGCGTCTATATTGCAACACTGAGCACACTTCAGCACACAGCATTCTTTCCCTGGGAGCATGTCACAAGTCTCGATGCATTCAGAATTATTGAGCTGTTTTTGCATACAAGCAATCCTCAAACACCACCAGAAACCTTCACAGGATCCACAGGGACGGGGCCACCAGGAACCCAAAGACAGGCAGATTTCATGGGTCACCAGAGAGCATAAATGTATTTCAGAGACATTACGACGCAATAGGCCAAGAGCAGCAAATTTCAAAGGTTGACAAAGAGTGCTGCCATTTCTGCTGTGTTTTCGTTTTGCTCACATTTCCATAAACGAGCGCTCTTTAGTCATCCCAGAAAATGTTTCCGAATCAATGTTTTGGCCTGTCCTAGCATTTAGATGGCTAGAGGCTCTGCAGGGAGGACCATTAATGCACGTTGTGATGACCGAACATTAGCATGTTGATCGTGACATATGGTATTTCCAGAGTCATTGGCATTCAATTGAAGGGCAGACAGAAAGGTTGAGGTTTTGCATCTAATGCTATACTAAGAAGCTGACTCGTACCGGATGGCAATAGACACATTAATCAAAGCGCACGCACTGACTGTCAAACATGGTTTCAGTTGTTCCGACGTGACAGAAAACTGACAGGAACCAAAATGAGATTTCTTTTCCCCGGTGTGTGTCCATCTCTCTCTCATAAATGTTCAATCGCTAGCACATTAAAACCATTGGACATGAACCAATCCCTTGTTATTGCTGCTTGCTAAGAGTCATAACCCTTAACCCCTCACTGTTTGCACTATGGACAAAAATTATACCTGAAATCACAGGGCTTGTTGGTGTGTTTTTGCTTTTCTAAAGGATCAGACATACAATTTCGTCTGGTGGACCCAAAACACCCTAGAAATTACCTATAACATCCTACAAACTGCATTAAGAAAAATTATAAAAACAAAGGTTGGTTCTTTTGACTCATTGACCTAATCTTGGGACTCATAAAACTCCAATAATATCATAGAGACCAAATACCCTAGCAACCACCTAGAACACCCTACAAACCATGCCAAAAAAAAAAAAAAAAAAAAGATGAATTTTTACTAATTGACTTATGTTGCAACTCATAGACCCCAAATAATTTCATGGAGATTTTAATGGATTGGACATATAATTTCACATGGTGGACTACAAATACCCCAAAACACTACAGAAACTTTGTAAACATCCTACAAATAAGACAAGGGTTTTTTGACTTAATGAACCATGTTTTGACTCACAAGAATGTCAAAGAGACCTGAGAGCAATCACCTAGAATCCATTCAAAATACCCTACCAACTATTTAGAACACCCTACCCAACACTTATCCACTTATTAACTCCCAAGATGATCAAAGAGACTTACAATCATCAAGCAACCATCTAAAATACCATACCAACCTCCTAGAAGACCATAAAAACCATGTAAAAAACATATATATATATATATATATATATATTTATGTTAGGACTCATGAACCCCCATGAACCCCCAAAAAGACTTCAATCACCCAGCAACCATTCAAAATGCTCTAGCAACCACTTAGCAAGTACTTAAAACACCCTATAAACCGTTCCAAAACATCAAAGAGATTATGGTGGGCACATTTCCCTCATTGACCCATCTTGGGACTTATAGACTCCAAAGAATTATATAAATACTTGGGGGCAATCAGATGGAAACCATCCAAGATGCAAAGCAAAGACCTAGCAACTACCTAAAATACTCTACAAACCATGCCAAAACATCATAGAGAACTTGTGGGCTCTTTGGACTCATTAGCCAAAGTAATTGGGACCAATAGACCCCCAATAATATTATGGTGGTCAACAGACTTTAAGAGTCTTGGCAATAATCCTCTAGCAACCATCCACCAAGAACACATTAAAAGCTGTGCCAAAAAAAAAAAAAAAAAAATCATAGCGACCAGTTGGGCTCTTTTCACTCACTGACCCATGTTGGGACCCATAGACCTTGAAGAATTTCATAGAGCCTTGGGGGCAATCACCTGAAAACCATCCAAAATTCCCTAGAAACCACAGAACTTCCCACTAAACATGCCAAAATTCCTAGAGACCTGGTGGGCTCTTTGGACACAACCAAACCAGATGGGACCAATAAACCCCCAAGAATATTGTGGGGGTCAACAGACTTTAAAAGTACGAGACTTAGCAATAATCATCTATCAACTGTCCAAAATACCCTGGCAACTACCTAGAACACTTAACAAACTGTGCCAAAAAATCATAGAAACAAGGTGGGCTCTTTGGACACATCAACCAAACCAGATGGGACCAATAAACCCCCAAGAATATTATGGTGGTCAACAGACTTCACAAGTAAGAGACTTGGCCATAATCATCTGACAACCATCCAAAATACCCAAGCAATATATCTCTTAAAAAATGCTCAAAGGAGCCTCAAATTCTTCAATTACATACATCAATCTATGGAAATGAATGACGATGAGACAAAGTCATTGTGAATTCAGTGGGAATCCCAGGCCGTCTGGAGTGCAATAACCTGCAGGATTAATATTCCAAAACCCATAAAATTCAGAAGCACATTAAACACAAAAGCGTGAGCCAAAGCCCAGACTGGTCAATAGGACTGAATAATTCAGACTGTAAAGATGGAGCAGATGGGGCAGCATGCTGTGGTCAGGTCAGGAGGATAACAGGTGGAGAGAGTGATGGAAGATGGCGAGTGGTTGAAAAATGACAGTCACTGAGGGTGTAGATGACCCAGACGCTCGCAAACTCAACCAATCATGGTCAGAGGCTGAAATAAACTTGATGCTGCAGGACAACATCTGCTCGGATATTAAACATTCCCTTTTGGGTGAACTGAGTTATTTGGGCTGAAATATGTGATCCAAAACAAGGCTGACCAGAGACAAACAACATTAGCATTTTTAAACGGTACATATAATGGAAAATCAGATTTTTCTTAGTGTTTTAAAATACAGTCTGATTTACAACAGAATTCAAAACTACACATACATCAAACTCAGCACAGGATGTTCTGACTCAGGTTTCCTTCACCTTTCAAGCTAATCGGACTTCAAGCAACACAAAATGATTTTAACATCCATCTGTCTGCTGGACGGCCCATCTGACTATCTGTCTATTTATCTGTCTGTCTCCTAGCAGCCCACATCCTGAACAAGGAACTAACAATTGTCCGGAACACACTAGCAATACTGTAGCAATCATTCAGGACACCCTAGCATCCGCCTAGCAATGCCCTCGCAAATAACAGCCTAAACTAAGAACTAGCAATCACTATGAACACCCTAGTCTCAGCCTCAGACATCACGCCAACGGACCGTTGGCTAAATGTTTGATGCATATGGCACACTTATCTGGAAACACTTCAGGAGTGTCGAAGTCATGACGCTGAACGAAATGAACTGTGTCCTCAGTATGAAGGTCTGGCTACGCGAGACTAGGAACACCCTAACAGCCACCAAAATACCCAAGCAATGCCCTAACGAATTAACAGCCTGAACAATGAATTGGCATTCATATAGATCACCCTAGCAACCACCTAACAACACAAATCAAAAACAAAGAACAGTAATCATTCGGAACACCCTGGAAACCACCAAAAATTCCCTAGTGACACCCTAGCACCCACGCCCTGAACAAGGAACTAGCAATCAATCACCAACAATTACCTAGCAACCACTTAGCAACATCCTAGGAAAATGAACTACCTGAATAATGAATTTACAATCATACAGAACTCACTAGCAACCACTTAACAACAGCCTAGCAAATTATCCGCCTCATCAACGAATTCAACACAATCATTTGAAACACCCTAGCAGCCAGCTAGCAACACTGTAGCAAATTAACAGCCTGAACAAAACACTAGCATTCATTTGGAACAACATAGCAACCACCCAAAACATGCTAGCAATGCCCTAGCAAATCAACGGCCTGAACAAAGAATCTCCAATCATTTGGAACCCCATGGCAATCACCAAAAGCTTCCTAGGAACACTCTAGCAACTCAACACCCTGAACAATGAATTAGCAATCACCCAAAACACCCCAAAACCATCAACAATTACCTAGCAATTCCCAGGTGATCACCAACAATTGTCTAGCAACCACTTATCAATGTTCAAGTGAATTAACTGCCTGAACAAAGAACTAGCAATCATTCAAAACACCCTAGCAACCACCTAAAGTGCCCAGCTTAGTAACACACTAGCAACTTAACCCCCTGAACAATGAATTAGCAATCATCAAGAACACCCCAGCAACCAACAAAAAAGCAACCCAGCAGATCACAATCAACTCTTGCTCCTCAAACAGTCCTGAGTATTGATCCTACAAAATGCTAATATATCTCCTACTTCAAAACAGTTACTCAAATTACTCAAATTTTTTTTTCTTTTTCTTTTTCTAGTTTAAACTAAAATGCTACTGAAAGTAAACTAACTAAAATTATTAAAGGATGGGGCAATGCAAAATGTACTTGACCTGACAGAGAAAATAACCCGAAAGTAAGCAGTGTTACTCATTTCATGAAGAAAGAGCATGTGAGCCAATCCCAACAGACATTTTACATATAGAGATCCTACAACAGCAAAACTGGTCTTCCAAAACGAGTTTGACTTATGCAAGAAACCTTGACTAACATTATACAGTGTATTTTAGGGGGAAAAACATAAAAACTAGAATTTGTCCCCTTTAATAATAGTTACTATAAGAGTATTAAGGAATGAATTCACTGTTTTTCACTTCTCTTGCTTGACGCCCACTGCCTGCTGTCAAACACTTATGTGATGAAAAACTTTTAATTGACCGCTACAGTGTGCAATTTGCATCTCTGAACTAAAAAACCATGATAAATAGCAGAGAAAATTAAAGGCTGTGTTATGTTCCTTACCTTCATAATATATTTTAAATCCATGGGCGCTTACAGCGAAGTCGCTGGTAAGACGCAGGGAAAATATGGATCCGGTACTTGTAACGGGCGCTGGCACCTGAAATCCTGTTAACCTGTACGAGGAGAGAGAAATATTAGTCATCCAGACAGAAAGTAGTGAGAAATTTCATATGAATAAACATTACAACTGGTCATTGCCAGAATGTATCCAGACCTTTGCAATTTCTTTTTCCATTTCCTTTTATCAAATTTACTTTTTCTTTGAATTTTGGGATAAAATGTGACCTCTTTTACAAGATTCACCAACACTTCATGCAAAACATTCCACTAAAGAGCGCGTTAGGGCTGAAATGATAAAACAATGACTATATTACTTAAAACAGTCTCAGAAAAATGAAGTTAGTTCTGAGACAAGAGCTTGCATAATTTGTTTGCAAATGCTATTTGGTTGCATATTATCCAATTCAAAAATTCATGCATTTTTAAGCAAGGCCAAAAAAGTCCAAATACTATTTTGGTCCACTCTATTTTATTCTTAGTACATTTGACAATACTATCTCCCAGGAGTCACGCCCACTTTACACCTTTCGCCTACTCGATTCTGCTTTACACAACAAGACATAAAGAATGAGTCTATCTTTTCTTCCTATTTCATAAGAACTCATCCAAATCATTGTCTTAGTATCACAGCCAGTCCCGCTTTAACAGGATGTGAAGCTCTCTGATATTGGAAACTTGGAAAAGATCAATGAGCCCCAACGATTTGAAAATATCATTTCACAAAAGTACCATCAGCATTCAGGGAGCAGCTAAACTGTGATGGCTGAACCGCAGTGAGCTCTAGTTCCGCCACATTCATGATGAGAACAGATACTTGTGCACTTGATGCAATAACAAACAAGCAAATTAACAAACATATTAAAGTGGAAATGAATAACTGTTCATAACACAATTTAAATCCATAAAATGACATACTTTTTGAGTGACGCAGCATGAGTTGATTATATCCATTTGATTAGATTGTGAGAAGGCTTACGGTTTGATATACATATCTGATGATTTTTTTATTGTGATCGTTCCTGAAGACGCCCAAGATCTACTTTTCAAATGAGTCGTAGAGATACTGACCAAATGTGTTCTGTTTATGTCCACATGTAAATATATCTACTTATCTTTCAGCTGGCAGTACATTATAAAGTTTTAAAGTGGTAAAGAAACATGGATGAATGAGAAATTAAAATGAGTTATTAAAAACGGAAAAAGCCATGAAAGAGAAGCAAATCCGGTAACGACATACTGACAAGCTGTTTCTGTGTGCACACTACGAAACGGAGTGGAACTCAACTCGGACACACGAAGTATGTTTTGGGTTTGGGTGCGCACCTAAATGGCTGATAATACACACACAAAAAAAAAAGTCCAAATGCCAGTCTTGGAGAGTATTCACGTAAACACATTCTGTTATGTCTTATATGAACATAAAAAGCTGGGACAAAATATATTGTGTGTCAGTATTAGATCCGAGTTCTTAAAGTGACAGAAGTCTAAAAACCTGCTGGTATCTGTCTCATTAATATTAATCATATAACACAAGGAAAAGAAAAAAAAAGCACTCTCTCCTCTTGACCGAATCATTTTTGTAGCTCTCATAAAAATCAGTGTATAAAGGTTATATTTTATTCATACAGTGTTGTATTTTTACATTACTTTGAGTTTCTGTAATATTTCTTGACTGAATACTACAGTTAGACTTATCTGAAAAATTTAAAGCACATTTTACTTCACTTGTTTTTGTTCTATTGCATTTATTTTAATTTATTAATTGATTATTTGTTTTAATGCATTTGTTTCTTTGTTCTAACTTGTCTTTAATAAGCTTGATAACATTTTACTTATATTCATTGTAGGGCCTACTAGTTTTTACTTCTTAAGGCCAATTCACACCGCACAGACAAACGCCAACAAACTCCAACAAACAAGTTGGCTCAAGTTGGCCATTGGATTTAGAATCTTATGAAAAATAACGGTCATGTTCACACTGCACCAACAGACACTGACCAACTCGCACTGACTGGGGAGAAAATAGTTGATCAGTCGGGTCAAAACAAACTCCAACCAACACCAACAAACTCCAACAGACTAGTTTGATGGAGTTTGTTGGCATTTGTCTGTGCGGTGTGAATTGGCCTTTAGAAACTTGCAAAACAGACTTAAAAACCAACATGTAAAAGAATTGTGAAGCAATCGTGGATCGTGATATAATATTTTTGTCTCATCGCCCACGACTAGTTTGATATCATGCACTCTGATTAATTCAAGACAAGTGTAATAAGTGCAATAAGTAAAATGTCCATTCTGATTTCATGTTGATTAAACATTAATCTTGAGCATGTCTTAACCAGGTGCACATTGAAGGCTGTTTCATATGACTCACATTAGGGCTGTTTCAAAATGCTCAATGCAAGAGTCGCATGTAGCTTTGACATCCACTTAGCATCATGAAACGGCGATTTTATGTTGCTTGGTAGCAAGAAAGTGGGAAGTGTACAACATAAATATTATTTGACAGAATAAAGGGTAAAAACATGTATTTGACCTTCAAATAAGTAAAAATGCGATTGCTTTGATACAACAAAGAAAAGAAAGGCCACATTGAACATGGGTTCACTAAACTTTACTGTTTCAGGATGCTATAGGTGAATTTACATAGGTTCAAGAACCAAAGCACCATGATGACAGTTTCTAGTTTCTGCTCTTAATTATTATTATCATTTAATTAAACTTAATGTTCAACCATTTTTCAGCTTGTTTTACTTCTGCAACTGAGTGAATTTGGATATTCAATGTGAAAAAGTGAAGTGAGACTCAATTTTATGTGAAAAGTGGGCATTATTTTTCAAAATCCTGATGAGTGAATTGTATAAAATGTTATCAAATGACCACAGCATGTAAAAACAATATATTTTTCAATACGTTTGTTGAAAAGTGCCACTTTCTCACACACACACACACACACACACACACACACGTATAGGTATATGTATATGTATATGTATATGTATATGTATACAAACACACAAAGCTGCAGCACACACAAATTTCTGCACCACTAGTGACCCCAAAAAGAACCTCAATCTGTTTGCTTGGGCATTGATATAACATTTCCTCAACCAATGACTTTGAAGACTGATGAGTATTGAAGATGACTGATTGATTGTTTGAAGATGACAATGATTGAAGAGTGTTTGAATCCTGATTGAAAAAAGGTTTGTCATTATTTTTACAATATCCCTGCTCTTATTGCCCACGATTCATTCGATGCATGTTATGCAATAATTCATCAAAATGCAATAACTTTCTCCACCTCTAAAATGACTTTTCTGCTGATGTAATCAAGGCTACGGGGTGGGAAAAACAATATTAACCAATAATATCAGACTCCAACTTTTAACAATCCAATCAAATCACAGTGGATAAAATCAATTATTTTCACCCAAAAATTTCGCTTTGCTCTGAAATGTATAATCACTTAGAGAGCCTTTAAATGCGTTGCAAATGTCGTTTCGTGTTCCCTTTAAGATTACTTATTATTTAAGACTCTGAGAAATTGAATTACTGGAAAGTCTGTGCAACCCTAGAGCTGGAGTTAATGATTTGATGAGCACATCTCTCACCTGGCCTCAAGGCAATTAGCAGAAAATTGTATAGTTAAGTCCGGTGGGATATTAAGGAGGTTGAGTGAAACCATATGCAAACATAATGTGTGGTTAAGCTGAGGTCACTCAAAGTGCCAAGTAACATCAGCCTCAGCCTGTGGATGGCCTGAATCGACAGAAAACTGGACCAGACTTTATGGCAAAATTCTCAAAAAATTGTTCAAGATCCCCATTTTAAGCCACACAGGCCACTAAGAAAACCAACATTGTTAATTGCTGTTTGTATTGAAAAATAAACCTTTTGAGCCTGCGGACAGCCAGTGGATCTGAGGGATTAATTACCACGAGTGAAGAACAATCAAACGCTGGAGAAAAAATGTGAATGATCCCAAAGAGAGTGCCAATAAGAGATTTTCGGTCTTATTGGTTTTTGCTGGCTGACTGTGAGTCAGCATTCACACAAACAGACACACACACATACATAAACAAACATTTGTGTGTGTGTGTGTGTGTGTGTGTGTGTGTGTGTGTGTGTGTGTGTGTGTGTGTGTGTGTGTGTGTGTGTGTGTGTGTGTGTGTGTGTGTGTGTGTGTGTGTGTGTGTGTGTGTGTGTGTGTGTGTGTGTGTGTGTCTATATCCCATCTCACAGAGGAGACCCAAACATCTTGATTGTTTAGACAACAATGATATTATATAGAAACTCTGCTTAAGAGATCTCAATATATACCAAGAAAATACAAAAATTTGCAAAGAACTCAGTATAAACTCAAACTCTTCCAAGCACAATTTACAACTCATGGTAAACAATAGACTCATTTAGAAAAAGCTACTTAGACAAAACTGATGCTTACTTTTGACTAAATGAAGACCCTTGAGCTAAGAAAGAGCAACATGTGAGCAATAATTCTTTCCTTTGGATATGAATGTGTGTATAATATACAGTATATATGTGTATGTGTGTGTGCGTGTGCGTGTGTGTTAACCTTTTTTTGGCTCTCCAAAACTGAAAAAGCTTTGGGCATGAAAAATGATTGAGCACTGAGTATAGGTCAAATTGAATTCAATTTGCACAGGATTCTGATGGACGGAATAAAATGAAGCTGTTCTATACTCGTTTTGACAAGGGAGTATCGGAACATATCGAGGGACTGTTTTCTTAAGTTGAATCCAAGTGCTAAATGCTACAGGTAATGCCAGATGCATTTCGCATACTTCAGGTCTTCCAAGATGTAGATTAGTTTGTTTCTTCAACATATTTCTTCAGTAGATCCTCTGCAGTGAATGGGTGCCGTCAAATGAGAGTCCAAACAGCTGATAAAAACATCACAATAATCCACAAATAATCCACATCTCCACTCCATCAATTAATGTCTTGTAAGAAACAACCAAAATACTTGTTTAAAACTGTATTGGACTGTTTTTTGCTTGTAAACAGTGCTTTATTATTTCTCTCCTGATTCACGCGAGACAGAAGAAAGCAATATTATGGATTATGGACAGAAGCAACGGACTTGAGTTAAAAATGTCTTATAGATGAATTTGTCTACATGCAGCTTTTCGATTCACAAGACAATAACTGATGGACTGGATTGCTGTGGATTATTGTGATATTTTTATCAGCTGTTTGGGCTCTCATTCTCACGGCACCCATTCACTGCAGAGGACCCATTGGTGAGCAAGTGATGTAATGATAAATTTCCCCAAATCTGTTCTGGTAAAGAAACAAACTCATCTACATCTCTGACGCCCTGAGTGTGAGAATATTTTCAGCATTTTTTTATTATTATTTTTTTATGTTTGGGTGAACTGCTCCTTAAAGATGAATTGCTTGTTGAATTGAAGTCGCTTTCGTCTACATGAATAAATGTAATTGCTGAAGAGTTCATAGTGATGCATCAGTTCATAGATGTTCATAATGGTAATCAAGCTCCAAAAAGACAATAAATTAAAATATTTTCCATATAAGGATATTGTATGGCTTCAGAATAAGTAATATGAACTACATTTTGCTGCTTGTTTGTCTTTTTTGAAGTATGACAGCCTTGATCATTTTCAGCTGTTGTGGCTGCATGAAAAACAACTGCATTCTTCTCCATTTGCATTCATTTAATTTGAAGCCATGAAGGCGAGTCATTTTGGGTAATGACAGAATCCCTGTTTTTATCTGAACTGCTCCTTTAAAGAAAGCATTATGACCTCAGTGAAGATTTACATCAATTTACAGCAAATGGCTCTGCTAGCCCGACTCGCAGAGCTGAAATGTCATTTATCACCCGGATGGCACTGACCAGAGAGCCTGAGCTTTTTCTCCCTAGACTTGTAAGACGAATTATGGTTGCAAGATGACACTGTACATCAAAGAAAGTTGATTCTCGGCGTGCAAAACATTGCGCGCCTGTGCGGCGAAGACACTTCAAAGTTAAATGACTGGGCAGACACTATTTAGGAGAAGCAAGACAGGCCAATTACTCAAACGCACAGCGCTCACATCTGACCGGACTGCGTTATCCAATTAGCACGGTGCGCTCTGAAGGTTGAGTAAATAAGTGTGCTCCGATTGGCCTTGCATACAGAGCACCATCTCACCAATCAGACTTTGTGAGCAGCTCCTTGATTCTGATGCGTTGTCTCTTTGTGGTTAATCTGTATTTGACTACTGCTCCGTATCTCTGAAGCCGGCTGCTGAAAAGAGAGAAATCTACAGATATGCTTTAGCAATTCCCCAAAATGCTTCATGAGAGACAAATGCATTCCTCACGCTCGCACTGAACTCATTCATCAGGTCAAGAAAAGTGTCTCTCAGCCATTTCTCATGCAAACGTATTTGCGTTTCTGCAGGTATTGCGAGAATGTGCTCTGAAAAGCGACGTTGTTATCGTAGCTGCTGGCTAAGAAAAGGACAGAACGCAATTTTTCATTCTGATTGTTATCTTGACAATGTTTTGAAGTGGCGCCTCAGTTTATTGTTCATTTGTGTCTCCCTTGGGTTGATTTTAAAGGGTCATGAAACTCTACAACACATTCTTTGAGAGGTTAAATGAACAAAATGAAACTTCTGGTAATATTTATCCAGCTTCTTGTCCAAAGACATGATTTTCTCTCATGCATTGAGCACAAAAGTAGAAATTTTGCATTGTGCTGGTCACTCCTTTCCATGCAATTAAAGTGAAAGTGGCTGAAGCTTTGATGCTCTTGAAGCTTTTATGCTTCAAAGAAGCAAAATCACAATAAAATCATCAAAAACGTAGTTCATACTTTTTTGTGATATATTGTGTGAGGATCTCATTTACGTTATTCTTCACTGATAATCCTACCCACTGCGATCGAATGAGAACTGGATCAGTCCAGCTCGTAAGTGAATCATTCAGAATAGGGCTGTTTTCTCCAATTGCACCGAAAGCCTAAATCGACTGTACCATTGGTGCCAATTGTTTTTAAAGTCTACTTATTCTACTTACTTAGTTCTCGGGAATTGAAATAAACCTGAAGGAAAATAAAATATAAATAGTAGTTTAAACATGGAGTTAAAAATGAGAAATTGTGTCTAGACAAATAACTGAAAACAGTTTAAACTGAAGTACATAAATTATTAAAACTTAAACCAACAAGGTATCAAGGTATATATAATGCATTAAAGTTTTCATAATATACATAATAAAATAATTGCAATCAAAGTTAAAATGCATTATAATATTTGAAGATTTGTTTGTCATGTGTTTTAAAGCATTATATTTTCGTGAGACCATACAATGCATTATGAGGTGCTTTACAAGGCATAACTAATGCATGAAAACTACTAATGCATGAAAGCCAAACAGAAATATATATAGCACATAAAATATTGAAAATTAATTTAAAATTTTAAGAAATATGATAATGAATGCTTAAAAAAATAAGCATTTATATAATTATAATTATATAATTAAGCCTCATTTATTGCAACTGCATGGAAAACAGCAGACAACATAGTCTTTTGCATTCACATTTCACCAAGAAAAGTCTTACGGGCTTAGTTTGAACAACATGAGGTTGATTAAATAATGATTTTCTTTTTGGATGAACTCTTCCTTTAACCTCACTGAATTTAAATAAAGCTGATTGGAGCTCAGACAGTTACTGTGTGCTTTCCTTCCCTCCAGGTTAACCTTTGTTTCAAAACTGTGGTGAGAACTGACCTGCTCTAAAATGAGCCATTTCATGACACATATCACCATCACCATCTGTAGCTTTAACTTGTTTGTAACATTAGCAAAGCCAAAGCATGTAATTAGCTTGCCATGCTAGGAAGGATTTTCTTACAGACAAAGACAATAGAGTCTGTAATTAGTCAAATAATTTATTCTTTCCAATATTATGAGATATTATGCTTGCCAGAGTATGACATCGAGCTTTAATAACAAGCACGGGTCAAAATAAGCTATTAATTAAGATTTTTAGATTTCTGTGCAAAAATACAATTAACTAATTGTCACACTGTAATGAAAGTCTCTAATCTGACTCATCAAACATGAGGTCAACTTTTAATTGGAGATATTGCTTCATCATTCTGGACGCTCTGTGTGTTTTCCTTCAGGTTGTGCTGCTGCGAGTCGTGCGGTGCTATTTTGGGATGGCACGTTCTGAACGGAAAAATGACAAATTGCGATGTCAGGCAGTGGTGGGATAAGTAACGTATCAAAGGCATCTGCTTGAATTGCTTTGATAAATGGATTTTTCCAGAACGTGTTGAAATCGAGGGTCGCCAGAGGAAAGCTAAATATTTCCCTATTTGCCGGATACAAAACAAGTTACATCCTGAAATGTCGGCTGCCAAGACCTTCCGACAAAATCTTTGCTGGGAAAAATAAATCGCTGATGTAGATGCTGATACACAAAATCAGTTTAAAATTTGAAAGAAGAAAAAAAAATAGTGCAGGGACGCAGCTTGAAACCTAATGAAAATCTTGTGTACCTTTTCCTGTATGACTCATGCATAATATTTGCAGATTTTGGCATGTAGTCCAGCTAGTGCACTCCTAAAAGTTCACAAAACTGACTTATAGTAGAAACACATTTAAAATGTACAGTTTTTCTCTTATGGGAAAACAGACCAAAAATATTGATGATTCATCCACATAGACTGAAGAAATGTTGCCTTGACAACTAACTCCAAAAAAAGTTTAAGGTGAAGCACAAAAATACGAAAAATTACATCAGATAAAATGAATAAAAGTATGTATGTAGGCTATATACAGTATGTATGTGTGTGTGTGTGTGTGTGTGTGTGTGTGTGTGTGTGTGTGTGTGTGTGTGTGTGTGTGTGTGTGTGTGTGTGTGTGTGTGTGTGTTATTGTCAAGCAAAATTGATTCAAGAATTTGGGTGAACTTCACAAGGAATGGACTGAGGCTGGGGTCAAGGCATCAAGAGCCACCACACACAGACGTGTCAAGGAATTTGGCTACAGTTGTCGTATTCCTCTTGTTAAGCCACTCCTGAACCGCAGACAACGTCAGAGGCATCTTACCTGGGCTAAGGAGAAGAAGAACTGGACTGTTACCCTGTGGTCCAAAGTCCTCTTTTCAGATGAGAGCAAGTTTTGTATTTCATTTGGAAACCAAGGTCCTAGAGTCTGGAGGAAGGGTGGAGAAGCTCATAGCCCGAGTTGCTTGAAGTCCAGTGTTAAGTTTCCACAGTCTGTGATGATTTGGGGTGCAATGTCATCTGCTGGTGTTGGTTCATTGTGTTTTTTGAAAACCAAAGTCACTGCACCCGTTTACCAAGAAATTTTGGAGCACTTCATGCTTCCTTCTGCTGACCAGCTTTTTAAAGATGCTGATTTCATTTTCCAGCAGGATTTGGTACCTGCCCACAACTGCCAAAAGCACCAGAAGTTGGTTAAATGACCATGGTGTTGGTGTGCTTGACTGGCCAGCAAACTCACCAGACCTGAACCCCACAGAGAATCAATGGGGTATTGTCAAGAGGAAAATGAGAACAAGAGACAAAAAAAATGCAGATGAGCTGAAGACCACCGTCAAAGAAACCTGGGCTTCCATCCCACCTCAGCAGTGCCACAAACTGATCACCTCCATGCCATGCAGAATTGAGGCAGTAATTAAAGCAAAAGGAGCCCCTACCAAGTATTGAGTACATATACAGTAAATGAACATACTTTCCAGAAGGCCAACAATTCACTAAAAATGTGTGTGTGTGTTTTTTTTTTTTTTTTTATTGGTCTTATGAAGTATTCTAATTTGTACTGGTCTTATGAAGTATTCGAATTGGTGGGTTTTTGTTAAATGTGAGCCAAAATCATCACAATTAAAAGAACCAAAGACTTAAACTACTTCAGTCTGTGTGCACTGAATTTATTTAATAAACGAGTTTCACAATTTGAGTTGAATTACTGAAATAAATGAACTTTTCCACGACATTCTAATTTATTGAGATGCACCTGTACATATATATTCACATATACATACACACATATAAATATATATACACACATACATATATGTGTGTGTGTGTGTATATACATAATATATATATATAATATATATATATATATATATATATATATATATATATATATATATATATATATATATATATATATATATATATATATATATATATATATATATATATATATATATATATATATTAGGGGTGTTAACGCATGCGATTAATCAAAAAAATTTAACGTGTTAATATTTTTTTAACGCAAATTAATCGTTTGATAAGTTTTATCCCCAACTTCTTGCCATCATCACAGCGTGGAAGGTTATCTATCATTGTGTGATGAGGGGACAGTGAACCAGTGTTACCAGGGTAATGGCACAAGTAGGCTATTTTGAAAATACAGTCACAGGAAAAATTACAGAGCCATGGGTTGCGGTTTTTGGAGCTACTTTTATAATGTACCGCGCCACCCAAATTGTATATTGACAAATAATAATTAAAATAGATCCTTTTACTAATGTGTATTATACTTGGAATGTGTCCCTGATGACTTAAGAATGGAGAGGCGGTTGTAACATCACAAAGAATGTGAGTTTCAGCCAGAGCACGTTAAGGCTTTTACACAGCAGAAATAAACTTGACAACAGCCACTATAGATTATATAAGATAATAAACACATGATTACGATAGATATGGTCTGTATGTGATTTTCTTGAGGAGAATGTGTGCATCTGAAATGCTAATTTGTGCAGCGATATATAAAAGGCTATAAATAGTATATTTTAACAACAGTAAACGACCAAATTCCACATGTGATCGCAAAAGGAAGTTATTACAAACACTCGATGGTGGTTTGAAGTGAGTTCTGAGTAAAAGTGTACCATTAATCTCACAAATTGTCTTATTGTAACGGGTCAACAAGATGTGAGGCATGCAGCTCCATTTGCAAAGCTTTATTAGTCAGAGACATGGTCATAACAGGCAGGGTCACACAAATGGCAAACAGGTATATAGAGGGCAAGGCAAAAGAGTACTCAAGTGAACGGGCGTGGTCTCTGATCGGTGAACAATATCCAGAGGGCTAGACGAGAGGGGTAATCCAGGTACACGAGCAATAATCCGGGCAGGAATGAACAGAGTCCAAGACAGCAGGCAAAGGGTTAATCCAAGATACAACGGCAGAAATCAGAACACGTGGAAACAGGCAAGGCAAGACTAAGACAACTAAGTGGGCTCCATAGAGTAGCTATCACTGGGGGAGCGATAAACGCTAGACAATACGGGAACTAAAACACAGAACGGCTCGGTAAAGCAGCTATCGCTAGGGGAGGGATATATGCAGAACTAAACACAGAACTAAACAGAAACACAGAATGGCTTGGTAAGGCTGCTAACACTTGGAGAGTGCTACACGCAGAACAATACTCTGCAAACTGTGAACAGAAGTCCATGGTTTATATAGAGTGTGCGATAGTTCTCAGGTGTGAGCATGTGATTGAGACAGCTGTGTGTACTTGGTGCAATGAATGATGGGAAATGTAATCTGGTGAAGTGCAACAATAGTGTGGTGCAAGAGTCCATGTGATGAGTGAGTGACCTCTGGTGGTGACTGAACGGAAGACCATAACCCGGATTCATGACACTTATGAAGCATGATGCTAATATTAGCTCTAATGCAACTGCAGAACAGGTCCAATTCTTCTTCATAATGCATTGTCATAATACTTCATGTAAGGTCGCAAGAAAAATATTTTGTTGTATTTATTTAGAAATACTTTTGATAATAGTTGGGTAAATGTATACTGGGATTGAAGTGATGTGGCTTGGTAAACGTTTTATTGGCAGTATAAAGTCTGATAATGGCTGAATAAAAACAAAAGAATAAGGATAAAAGAATAATAAGGATTATGTCTCATACCTGGCAGAAGTGTGAAAGGTTCTGTTTCCTTCAACTAGTTTGTCATGCATTTCTTTTTCGATACATTTACAGGTAAATCCTAGTATTTTAAAATTGTGATTAATCATGATTAATCACAGTCCATGACTGTGATTAACACGATTAAATTTTTTAATTGATTGACAGCACTAATATATGTAAGGAATAATTGATGACGGTCCGTTGGATTATTAGAAAAATAATGCACACCCGAGGTGGTGATGCGGTTTACACCAGGAACACCTCGGGTGCGCATTATTTTTCCAATAATTCAAAAGGACCGAAGTCAATTATTCCGCTTATACTACGGTTGCCACACCTCAAGACATCGATCAGATGATATATTTCAAGGCATTCGTCCGGTATTTCTACTTAAATCGCTATTGTGAGTAGGATTATTTCTTCCGCATCTCAGCCAATGCTTCCGTTGCTAATTCCAAAACGCCATTTTAAACCTAGTAACGGAGGCTTGAGCCGTTGATAGCAGATTAATGCAGTTAATACAGTTAATAATTAAGTTATGAGAGAGAGAGAGATTACCTCCTTTTGTTCACGAACAGCGTCATTGTTGTTACCTCGCTTGTGAGAAGTCATGTAGTTTTTAAGTTGTTTACTGATAAAATCATCAGAGTAGCGCTAACAACATTAGCGCGATGTATGTTAGTGTGTGCAAACTGTAACTGTTATGTATGTGTGGTCTGTGAGGGAGAGAGAGCGGGAGAGATGGAGTAAGTGCTTTCCTTACGTACATAAAGCGTTATTTTGAGGAAAAATTTTGTGGTAATTTTGTCGTTTTTATCCTTTTGATTACTATATTTATTTGTTTGGCCAGTGTCGTTGTGGTTTTTGGTTATTTTGCTGTTGTAAGACCTTTGAAATAACAGAAATCATTTGGCGAAGTGATATGGTCATGTAATGTGGTCAAGAGCTGCCTGGAACTACGTTCGCCGTGCGTTTCCCTGAAAATAATTGCACACCTCAGAACGTTCGTCAGCCAATCAGATTCAAGCATTCAATGGCCCCGTAGTATAAATATGTGTGTGTGTGTGTGTGTGTGTGTGTGTGTATGTGTGTATACATATACTGTTTATTTATATAATAATAATTATTATTAAATAATTGAATACTTCTATTCAACACAGATGCATTACGTGACCATGAATACTCTTACATTTTCATTAAAAAAATTATTAGTGCTGTCAAACGATTAATCACATCCAAAATAAAAGTTTTTGTTTACATAGTATATATGTGTGTACTCTGTATATTTATTATGTAGCCTACATATAAATACACACCCATGCATGTATATATTTAAGAAAAATGTTGTTTATATATTAAATGTATTCATATATATAATATAAATTATATGAATATGAATATATACCATGTAAATATATGTAAATATTTTCAAAATATATACTGTATGTGTGTATATACATACACATATATATATATACACACATATATATATATATATATATATATATATATATATATATATATATACACACACACACATAATAAATGTACACAGTACACACAGATATATTATCTAAATAATAACTTATTTTGGATGTGATTAAACATTTGACAGCACTGAAAATTATATATACACACACATATATATATATATATATATATATATATATATATATATATATATATATATATATACATACATATACACACATATACACACACACACACACACACACATATATATATATATACATATATATATATATATATATATATATATATATATATATATATATACACACACACACACACACACACACGAATGAAGAGTTCCAATGCAAAATTTTTTTTTTTTTTTTTTTTATTCTGTTAAAGAATATATATAGTTTGGATTGTTAATTATAGAATTATGGCAGATATACATATTCAAAATGTGAAAGAAATTAATACTTTCATTCAGCAAGGAGACAGTACTGCCAGTGACAGTAATTTCACATCACAATTTTTTTAATAATAAATTCAGGAAATTAAGAAAACACAAATATTACGCAGCATGATGATGATGATGATACATTTCTTGAGCAGTAAATCAGTATATTAGAATGATTTGGGAAGGACCATGTGACAATGAAGACTGGAATAAGGATGCTGAAAATTCAACTTTGCATCACAGAAATAAACTACATTTTAAACTATATTCAAATAGAAAACAGTTATTTCAAACTGTAATAATATTTTATGATATTACTATTTTATTGCAATTGTGATCAAACAAATGCAGCCTTAGTGAGCAGAGTCTTCTTTCAACAACATTTTATAAATCTTATAGATGACAAACCTTTGAACTTTAATGTATATACAGTATCTCACAGAAGTGAGTACACCTCACATTTTTGTAAATATTTTATTATATCTTTTCATGTGACAACACTGAAGAAATGACACTTTGCTACAATGTAAAGTAGTGAGTGTACAGCTTGTATAACAGTTTAAATTTGCTGTCCCCACAAAATAACTCAACACGCAGTCATTAATGTCTAAACCGCTGACCACAAAAGTGAGTACACCCCTAAGTGAAAATGTCCAAATCGGGCCCAAAGTGTCAATATTTTGTGTGGCCACCATTATTTTTCAGCACTGCCTTAACCCTCTTGGACATGGAGTTCACCAGAGCTTCACAGGTTGCCACTGGAGTCCTCTTCCACTCCTCCATGACGACATCACGGAGCTGGTGGACGTTAGAGATCTTGCACTCCTCCACCTTCCGTTTGAGGATGCCCCACAGATGCTCAATAGGGTTTAGGTCTGGAGACATGCTTGGCCAGTCCATCACCTTTACCCTCAGCTTCTTTAGCAAGACAGTGGTCGTCATGGAGATGTGTTTGGGGTTGTTATTTTGGAATACTGCCCTGCGGCCCAGTCTCCGAAGGGAGGGGATCAAGCTCTGCTTCAGTATGTCACAGTACATGTTGGCATTCATGGTTCCCTCATGCAGCCCCAGACCATGACACTCCCACAACCATGCTTGACTGTAGGCAAGAAACAATTGTCTTTGTACTCCTCACCTAGTTGCCGCCACACACGCTTGACACCATCTGAATCAATTAAGTTTATCTTGGTCTCATCAGACCACAGGACATGGTACCAGTAATCCATGCCCTTAGTCTGCTTGTCTTGAGCAAACTGTTTGCGGGCTTTCTTGTGCAATATCTTTAGAAGAGGCTTCCTTCTGGGATGACAGCCATGCAGACCAATTTGATGCAGTGTGCGGCGTATGGTCTGAGCACTGACAGGCTGACCCCCCACCCCTTCAACCTCTGCAGCAAAGCTGGCAGCACTCATATGTTTATTTCCCAAACACAACCTCTGGATATGATGCTGAGCATGTGCACTCAACTTCTTTGGTCGACCATGGCGAGGCCTGTTCTGAGTAGAACCTGTCCTTGTAAACCGCTGTATGGTCTTGGCCACCGTGCTGCAGTTCAGTTTCAGGGTCTTGGCAGTCTTCTTATAGCCTACGCCATCTTTATGTAGAGCAACAATTCTTTTTTTCAGATCCTCAGAGATTTCTTTGCCATGAGGTGCCATGTTGAACTTCCAGTGACCAGTATGAGAGAGTGAGAGCAATAACACCAAATCTAACACACCTGCTCCCCATTCAGACCTGAGACCTTGTAACACTAACGAGTCACATAACTCCGGGGAGAGAAAATGGCTAATTGGGCCCAATTTGGACATTTTCATTTAGGGGTGTAATCACTTTAGTGGCCAGCGGTTTAGACAGGAATAGCTGTGAGTTGAGTTATTTTGAGGGGACAGCAAATTTACACTGTTATACAAGCTGTACACTCACTACTTTACATTGTAGCAAAGTGTCATTTCTTCAGTGTTGTCACATGAAAAGATATAATAAAATATTTACAAAAATGAGAGGGGTGTACTCAATTCTGTGAGATACTGTATAACTAAATGCAAATTTAACATTTCAAACATCCATCCATCTATCTATCTATTGTGTCTATCTAAAAACTTACAAGCAAGGTTTTATCAAACCCATATTCTGGGTTTGAATTGACAAACTTTGCTGTTCTAGTTAAAATACAGATTATATGATTTTCTATTTCATCACAATCAACTTGGAAACTAAATCTACCTCAACTCAAATTCAAAAACTATTTCATTTTCAATTCAATTCTGAAGAGGAGAAGATCCTCTTCTATTCTGTACAGACTTTAAGGGATGAGCATTATCTGACATTTTTGATAAAACACAGGCAGGAAACTCAGAGGAAGTCTGTCTTGAACTAAACCTCACAGAGCAGCAGACATAATGGGGCTAGCACTCAATGGGACACAATAACTTCTCAAGGAGAAGGTAGATCGCTCAAAATAACACAATGTACTGTACTGACATCCTCTCATGGATCAACAACGACAGATACTGCTTGTTCCAAAGAGGCAATATGATTATTTCTGACTCTGAGTTGTGCTTCTTGTATTGGATGGTAATTCAAGAACATCTATTACTTGATGGTAATGAAACAACGATTCTGCTGTTCTTTTATCGAAGCGCTTACCCAATACTCATAAATGTTTGAGTAATTCCGTTAAGCCCAAGAACACAGTACAGCTGGCATCACTGCTTTTACATTCTTCAAAAGATTAATGCTTTAATAACTGCAAATGAAGTGCCATGTCTGCAGAGGAGGGGGAAAAAAACTATTGATTTACTTACAGCTTAGATAATGAAGGGCTGGCTCTTATTCCACAATGTGTTTTTGCAAAGATTTGCTGTATTCAATCTAAGGTCTATTAAAGAGAGTATATAATGGAAAAACTTCAAATATTCAGTGACCAGACAGTACTTGTGGAAAATCACCTCAAATCTTGGTAAGAGAAGAGAGCACAGTGTTCATACTTTCAAAATCTGCAACTGACGCTTCACCAAGCCCGCAATAAAAACATTACTAACCAGTCCTGCCATAACATATTATCAGAGAGGCTGTTGCTCTTTTCTGATGGAAGAATATGGAAGTCATGTGCATTTTGAATTTTACGAACAACGCCCAGTTTCCTTCTCAAAAGTGACTTACAGGGTATAATGTAAATAAACATAGTTATCATTTTTAATGGCCTAGCTGCTTATTTACATCATAACCTGTTCAGATACAAATACAGATAGCCTCTTAATGATAGCCTCTTAAGCCAGATAATCGCTTAATGCAAATTATTTTGGAAAACCAAAGAATGTTTTTGAAAGGAGTCTCTTCTGCTCACCAAGGCTGCACTGATTTAATCAAAAATACAGTAAACCAGTAATAATGTGAAATATTAATTTAAAATAACAGTTTTTCTAGTTTAATATTTTTAGTGTAATTCATTCCTGTGATTGCAAAGCTGAATTTTCACTGACCAACATAAATGTATTTTGTAAATATGAGCAAATTTTGATTTTGACAGCTGTAACACATTCCAAAAAAGTTGGGACAGAGGCAAAATAAAAGTGAAAAAGTTTACGTTAAACTGTTTTGAAACAGTTCACAGTAAGCAGGTGAATTTGTAATGGGTCAAGGTATCATGTTTGGGTATAAAAGGAGCATCTGGATCATGGCTCATCACTTTGTGCCAAATTTCACAAGAGAGGTGTCAAACAAATCAAAAATTACATTTCGCAATGCAAAATTACAAAGAATTTAGGTCTTTCACCAAGTACCATACACAATATTGTGAAAAGATTCGGGAAATCCAGAGAAATCACAGAACATGTAGGACAAGACAAGAAACCACAGTTGAATGTGCGTGACCTTTGAGCCCTCAGATGGCATTGCATAAGAAACTGTCATGCTGCGGTGTTAAATATAGCCACATGGGCTCAGGAGTACTTCAGAAAACCACTGTCATTTACCACAGTCTGCTGCTGCATCAAGAAATGCAACTTGAATATCTACTCTAGGAGAAAGCTATCAATTCTATGCAGTGATGCAGTGATCTTCTCTGGGCCACAGCTTCCTCAGATAGTCAAAAAGACAAAAAGAAGATTTTGAGTTCTCAGTCCTTAAGACCAAAGGGACCATCCAGACTTTCATTAGCGACAGAAGCAAAAGCAAACGTCTGTCATGGTGTGGGGGTGCATCAGTGTAAATAATGTAAATAAATAAAGGTACCATTGACATGGAGGCATATACTGGGATTGTACAGAGACATATACTGCCATCAAGATGATGTCTTTCATGGGAAGTCCATGGTTCTTATATCAAGACAATGCCAGGTCTCATTCTGCATGTGCTACAACAGCATGGTTTCGTAGACAGGGTGATTTGCTAGACTGGCCAGCAGATCTGTCTCCTAATGAAAATGTATGGCTCATCATGATCAGGAGAATCAGACAACAACAATCACAGACTGCTGAGCTTCTGAAGTCTTGTATCAAGCGACACTGGACAAAAATCTTGCTTTAAGCAGAACTTTAACAATTAGTATCACCAATTCCCAAACAATGAAACATTGTAATTAAAAGGAAGGTTGATGTGACACAGTGTTAAACGTGCCTCTGTCCCAACTTTTTCGGAGTGTGTTACAGCCATCAAAATCAAAATTTGTTCATATTTACAAAATACATTTACGTTGGTCAGTGAAAACTTTGGAAATCTTTTATTTGTACTTTTTTCAATTAAATAAAAGTTAAAGAGAATGAACAAATCACAGATTCTTGATTTTATTGCATTTTACAAAATGTCCCAACTATAAATGTTTAAACATTTACTTATCACCAAAAAATAAATAAATAAATAAATAAAATAAATTCAATTTGTCTAAACTTTCCATTAAAGAGTCCTGTATCATTAATGCATCATGATGTTCACAAAAATATTAAGTAAAACAACTGTTGTCATCACTGATCATAGTAAGAAATGTTTCTTCAGCAGTAAATCAGCATTTTAGAATTTCACATCACTATTTTACTGCATTTTATGTTGCGGTCCTACTTGTCCCGCTCCGAGCGGGATTCGAACTGCAGTCTCCGGCGTGGGAAGCAGGTGCTCTAACAAGGAGGCTAAAGGCCACAGCCTCTAGTGTCAGTCGCTAGAGCACCTCTTTAGATCAGGGGAGTGAGGTTTTACCTGCACGGCACTTCCCCGCTGGCCTCTGCTACATTTAGATGAATTAAATACAGCCTTGGTGAGCATAGGAGATACATTCCAAAATGTATTACAAAAGTAAAGCCATCTACATTTGCTCCAGTGTAAGATATCATTAATAAACCTAAAAATATTTGATTTAGGTCAGCAACTAAAGAGAGTTCTCAATAACATAGTAAGCAAGCAGAAACAGTTATGTTCACGTATGCTGATGTTATCAGTTGCAACTCTCATCAAATGAGGCTTTTCTCTTCTTGGTTGATTGTGAGCGTTTGCCTCCGTTTTGACTGACAGTTGTAGCAGATGTTAATCATGGTCATTTAACAATTTCTCTAAAGGAAAACACAGATAATGCTTTGCATTGTCATTCTAGCTCATGCAAGTATAATATTGCAACTATTTTACTGAAAATCTCAATTCATTATAAAGCTTGTAAGCTAGGAACAGTAACAGGGGGAGGGTGGGGGGGGGTTGATCTTAGCAAAGAGTCAACTGATATTACAGAAACACTTTCCAGCATCAAAATCCATCCTGTGTTGTATTATATCACTTTCTAAATCATCTCTGACACCGAATACAAATCACAAGTGAATGTATTCTCAGAAAAACAAACACTTTGGCAAAAAAAAATATATTTTCTGACAACTATCTGGCATTTTAATAGAGTAGTTATTGAGGAAATGACATCACGGGTGCAATGAGTCGCTTCTTTTGCAATCTGTTCGGCCAGTGAAGCGTCAGTTTTTGGATTCAGTGTTTGTGATGCCCAGATTGGCATAAAATAAACACTTTCAATCATGGTAATTGCTACAAGTGAATCCCAGCTACCTGAACGCAGGGGGTCTGCTGATTTGGTTCCTAGCTTGTGGAGAGTTTCACTGCAATAATTGGTTTACCCTTTAATTAGAGGAGAGTTAGTGTAGGTTAATTTTGTGAGCTTTTAAGCATTTAGAAGAGTTTCGGCCCCATGTAATGCTAGTAATCAGGTCTATAATTCACAAAATGAACACTGCGTATGACTGCAGCAACTACAAAGCTCTCTGAAATACTATTTTTATTTGAGGAAATCGTGGGAAAACATTCAGTATACATAGAGTACATAATAGAAAAACGTCAAATGCTCAGACAATACAACCAGATAATATTCTAAACTTCTTAACTTTTTAAATAACTTTTGAGGAAACCACTTGTTTCATATTATTCTACGCACTCTTTTCACATAAAAAACATTTAAACACAAATAAATGTTTCAAGCCTACTTAGAAATTTGAAAATAAGTAGAAAAAGCAGGATCTCAAGCATTCATTACATATATTAAGTGTATTTAATGGGAAAACTTTTAATGCTCAGTGACTAGATTTTACCCAAGTAATGATGCAAAATTTTATACTTTCAGAAAGCCAATTTAATTTAATGTCTCTAATATTACTTAGTTTTAATGTTTTTTTTTGTTTTGTTTTTTTTTTAATGTAAGATAAGAGCACCAATTAATATTAAGTAGAAAAAGCAGAATACATAAGTAGAAAATCAGAGTCATGGACATTCAGTACCTTTAAAGAGTAATATAATATAATCGGAAATAATATAATATAATCTGCTAATATAATCTGCTAAAAGTCTATGATTAAATGTAAAATATAATATAATATAATATAATATAATTAATATAATATAATATAATATAATATAATATAATATAATATAATATAATATAATATAATATAATATAATATAATATAATATAATATAATATTATAATATAATATAATATAATATAATATAATATAATATAATATAATATAATATAATATAATATAATATAATATAATAATATAATATAATATAATATAATATAATATAATATAATTAATATAATATAATATAATATAATATAATAGGAAAACTTCAAATGCTCAGTGACCAGGCGGTTCCAAAATTAATAACGCTAAACTGTATAACTGACTATTATTCAAGGAAACCACTAGTTTGATATCTCTCATATTACTCTGAGTTTTATTATTTTCTTTTACGTGAGATGAAAGTGAAAATTATTTCATGCCTACTCATTTATTTGGAAATGAATTTAAAAAAGCAGGATCATGTACTTTCCACATATATAAAAAGTATATAATGGAAAAAATGTCAAATGCTCAGCAACCAGACAGCACCTGCAGATGATATGGTAAACTTTATAATTAGACAATTATTCCAGGAAACTAGTTTCATGTCTGTCAAATTACTCTGTACTCTGTGTTTTCACAAAAACAACTGAACTCAAATCAATATTTCAATCCCACTTATTGATTTGAAAATAGGTAGAAAAAGCAGAATCATGCACATTTAATACACAGATTATATATTAGAAAAAATAATTATTAAATTATATACCAGATGGTACTAAAATAAATAATGCTAAACTTAATAATTGACTATTATTCCTGGAAACCACTAGTTTCATGTCCGAAATGTGACTTTCATGTGACTTTTTATGTGAGAATAGAGCGCAAATTAATATTTCAAGCTCACGTATTAATTAAAAATAAGTTGAAAAGGCAGAATTGTGTATATTCAGTATATGTAAATAGATTATAACTTGTGGACGGTACCTAAATTAATAATGCTAAACTTTATAATTGACTATTATTCCAGGAAACCACTAGTTTCATGTTTCTCATACACTCTGTGCTCTCTTTTCAGATAAATAAAATAAACTCAAACATTTCATGACCACTTTTTTTTTTTAATGAATAGAAAAGGCAGGGTCATGTACTTTCAAAATAAATACAAGACCCTTTCAGTCCCCTTCAGGCTGTCTGGGTTTATATTGTGAGATTGACCAGCTGAATGTACATTATTCTTACTTACACAGCCTCTCCTGAGCTGACATATTTCTTATTGAAACAGGAAGTTGGGCTGAGACATATCGAAGGGCTCCCTTACCTTTTTATAGCCAATAGGGTTTAGTTGATGTCACAGCCATGAATCATGATTTGTTACTTGCTATTGCTGGTCAGCAGCAGGTGGTATCAGTGGGAAGGACATTCTCATTCATTTTACAGAGACAATTTGCATACACCCCTGAAATGATGTCATCAACATGTCTGCTCTGTTTTCCAGAATGAGTAAGACTGTGAAGTTCAGATGCATAATGTACAAATGCTAAAAATCAACTTCAAGCATAACTAACAGTCTCAAAGCAAACAGACATGTGCAAAACTCTTGATTTCAAACAATGAAGGCTTACCTTGTCCTGAAGTTTGCAGGATGAGGATGTCCATCATATAAAGATAAAAAGTCATATTCTTCCTCCACAGCGAAGGACTGAAAAACTATATGAATTCTGCTCCTCTCCTCGGCTACAATAACCCACGTACAGTTCGCTCCATTCGGGTATCCGTGAGGAAAACCTGGACTTTCTATGGTCCCATTTTTCCCTTTTAATGTCCCACCACATGTATAAATGAAACCTTTAAAAAGAGAGAAAGAGAAAAAGAAAGAGAAAGAGAAAGAGAAGAACGTATGAGTCCATAACTGCCATAATACACCAAAAGAAAAATAACAAATGTCTTGTAAGTCAACATGAAACATTTGCAACCATTTTTACTTTTGTGGTGTGATCTATTACTAAGTGAAACAGGACGTCCAATTCTAATAAAGGTAGGATGATTGATTTTATCCATGAGACAATTTCAGTAAGCTCCGCCCCACTTGGTTACTGTTGCTACTCAGACAAGGTTTACAGAGCATTCCATTGGAATTAATTTGAGATTTCCTGGGTTCATTGGAATTTAGAACTTTATGGGCAGTTTTAAGAAGTGAATCAATGGCTGATGCATAGAAAGTAATTCATTCTTACATATTCTGTTTCACTGTGAAATACACCAAATTATGGAAGTAAAATGGTTTGTGAACTGCATTTCACGTTGTAAGTTATGACAGAACAATTTCCGAGCAATACAGGAAGAGAAAGAGAAGAAAATATGAGTTTATAACTGCCATAACCTACAAAAAGAAATAAAAATCACAAATGCCTTGCAAGTCAACATGAATCATTTGCAACCTTTACTTCTGTACTGTGAGGTATTTCCAAAGATCTTTGACTATAATAAAGATAGGATGATTGATTTTATCTATTGTCTATAACTGTCATAACCTACAAAAAGTCAACATTAAACATTTGTAATTAGTTATACTTCAATAATGTGATGTAATACTAAGTAAAACATGATATTCAATTCTAATAAAGGTAGGATGACTTATTTTATCCATCAGAAATGGACTTTTCACTAAACTTAGTCTCACATAGCCAGACCTTCAGACTGATGGCAGAAGGTCTGGGAACCTTGGCTGCTTTGAATGGCCAAGGACCGCCCAAGAAGCCATATGACTGACAGGTAAACCAATCACGTTTCGTATTGTGCCACATCATGTTTATGGGCATGGAAATGTCAGATGACTACTTCGAAATTCCTGAAGTGTTTCCTATTTTGTTTGCCACATGCATCAAACGTTCAGCCAACGGTCCGTGGGCATGACGTCTGAGGCTGAGACTAGTTGCAAGTCAACATGAAACATTTGCAACCAGTTTTACTTCTGTATTTTGACATATTTCTACAGATCTTTGACTAATAAATGTAAGATGATTGATTTCATTCATCAGAAATGGACTTTTCACTAAATTCCGCCCCCTTGGTTACTGTTGCTACTCAAGATTTACAGAGCATTCCAATGAATTGGTGGTTTCCCAGTTCATTGGAACTTTATGGGCAGTTTTAAGAATTAAATAAATTCCTGACACATACAAATGAATGATTTCTAACATATTCTGTTTCACCGTGAAATACACCAAATTATGGAAGTAAAATGGTTTGAGAAGTGCATTTCACGCTGTAAGTCTCCTTAGGTATGACAGAGAAATCTCTGAGCAATACAGAAAAGAAAGAGAAGAAAATTATTCCATAACTGCCATAACCTACAAAAGTTTATATGAAACATTTGCAACTGGTTTTACTTCTGAAATATGATGTAAAACTAAGTGAAACCGAATATTCAGTTCTAATAAAAGACAGAATGATTTATTTTATCCACCAAAAATGTACTTTTCACTAAACCCCGCTCCCCTTGGTTACTGTTGCTTCTCAGATTTACAGAGCATTCCATTGGAATGAACTGGCGATTTCAAAGTTCATCTAATCAATTCCTGATGCAAAAAAATTCAATTATTTCTCACATACCATGCTTAACTGTGAAATACACCATATTATGGAAGTAAAATGGTCTGTGAACTAGATTTCTCATTATAAGTTATGTCAGAACAATATCTGAGCAATATAATTATCCTCTGGGAGTTGTTTGTATAGCTAGTTAGTATTCCTCTCTGAGCTTAATACAGCAGCAAAAACATTTCTCAACTCTCTAAAAAAGAAGAACTGGTGACATCTGACATCACAATCACATTAGTCAGATCATGCCAGTTTGTGCGTTGATGCCCGTAATGGTTCGGTTGTGACATGAATTACTATAACTGTGAATATTTGAATCACCATCATCAGATGGCTGCTCTCGGAAACGTTAGGGGTTTCGTTTTAATGACCGTTCCTCATATGTCAACCTGTCCGCCATCGTGGGTGTGCATCTACCACCTGCTACACACAAATTAGTAGGGGTTTTTATACATCAACCTGAGCAAATAGACTGGTAATGACAACCAGCATTAATTGAGCTTTTCCATTTATCCCCTTCCGCTTCCCTTAAGGCGTAATTAGCTTTGCCGACTCCCTGAGATCAAGGATCTTTTCTCTCCCATTTTTTTTTCTTTTCCTCACTCTTGTCAGCCAGGAAGGAAAGGAGAATGAATTCAGAAGGGAAAGGCCTGCATTGACTAATAACCACCGATCTCAGATCTGACACAATCACTCCACACATCCACCATCACCTCAAAAGAACAGCAAAGAGAAATGCATCAAGAATGCATTTTTAAAAAAATTAAAAAGACACTTTTAACAATTAAGCACATTTTCTTTAAAATTCAATTTACTTTTGACTGGAATTCTCATTAGATTGTCATTACTGCAACACTTGTCCATGTAAATAAGTGTTTGACCCAACAAGCAACCATTTGGTTTCTATTTACATGGCATCACTCCTAATAATCCTGCCCACTCTGAAATCTCATTGGAGACTGTTGCATTGCATTTTTGCTTTCAGTGAAGACAAACAAACCGCTTGTCACTGGAACATTATTGCAGAGGTGAAAACACATTTTTCAGAAAGTAAATGCTCAACAACCTGAATGATTGGTGCATATGACATTGAAACACCATGAAAAGAAAAGAGAAAAATCCCACACACTACAGTAGCTTGCAAAAACAGTCATTATATTGCAACACTGCAGTTATGCAATACCTGCTGAAGGCTATGAGGCTCAAACATTGCAATATATTGATTGTTTTTGTAAGCTATGGAAGTGTGCATAATTCTTTATTATATGCAATTAAAAAACTACAATATATATATTTTTTTTATTTAAATCAGCATGAACTGAATGCTAAACAGCAAATACTACATCAGGATATATAAATAATTTACAATTCAAATATGTCATTATCTCATTACAGTAATGATTATAAGGAGAGATTAGCATGCATATGTAAAACAGGCATAATTTTATTTAAGCAAAAAATTATTTACTACTTCCTAGGGGATTTCGGAGTGATGTTCTTAACAGGTTTGTGAGATTCATCAGACATGCAACACAGAGAGAGAACTCTAAATTGATATTTCATTTTCAATTCCATCTTATGGGGAAATAAAAAATTACATTTGTATTGGAGAGAATCATAATCCATCTCAAATAATGCAACAATTAGAGCAAAAACATACTAATTGGCTTCTATCTGTTTCCCACAAACAAAAATCTGTGAAATGGTCCAGAATGTACGGTCATGTCTCTAAAGGCCGTGTCATTAAAATTCGGATCGAGTTAAGCAATAAGGTAAAAGAGGCAGTTTAATACTGCAAATAATCATGGCTAAAGGCTATAGTTAGGAATGATGCACAACAACAGCGGGCTCCTTCATTAGAGCATAATGGCTTGATATGAGTGCACCAATGCTTAGATTTTAAAAAGGATCACACAATACTGTGAGATAAAGTATCGCAATACATTAATATAAAATTGCATACTGATAGGTACAATCCTATAACTAACATCTGCTATGGAAACTGTGCAGTGAACAGGTTGTTGCCATGACGTATTCAATTTAGCTTTGATGGAACATGTAATAAATCAGCAACTAGAACCAGTTCAATCTATTTTGAAAGGTTGATTATAAAGCAATGAAAAAGAAAAGTCAGGGCTGTGTCTGTTGCATCACTATTGCATTATATGCGGTTCTCTAAATAACTTGGAAAAATACAGAAAATCCATGTTCAAAAAGCCACGAATCCATTGATTTCTGCCCAGAGGCTCAACATCAAACAAACATTTACAGACAGCACCAAAGTCTTTTGCAAATCCTGCAAGTGCCCAATCTCTTTTATCACAAACCTTTTATGGCTAATTAAAAAAAAACACAAAAAAAACATGAGATAATCCCAGCAAGTACAAAACGTTTTCCTAACTTCTCAATTTGATTGCAGTTAGGTTACGTCACAGTACAACGTTTAAAAACCTTCTAGAAACCACATCAGAGATAAAACGAGAAATGGTGTCCAGTTTACAGTACATACGGATTACCAAGAAAGTCTTAGATTTTAAGACTTTAGTTGCAAATGCATCTTAGTCAAATGTTGTAGACCAAATCAGTAGACCGCACTATAACATTTGTCAATGATTTCGACTGTTTTATTGGACTTTTTTTAGGTCTCAAACCAAAGCTCTAGTGTCAAACGTGACCTAATTAATAATAATTGGTCTAATAATTGTGTAATCTCTACATCTATAGACCAAAATGAGATCTAAATCAGAAAACAGTGGAAATACTATCCACAACCCAAGCCGCATGATGTAATAAAGCAATAAGTCAATAAGAGGCAATAAGTTACAGTGACTTTACCACGATTCACAGATAAAATCATTGTACTGTACTTATTAGAACGGATTATTGCCATTATTAAAGCTTAATGTTAATTATTATTACTATTAAACATCATACCGCAGGTGATGTACCCTTGGCATATTAACAGAATTCAAAATAATTTCCACACTCATCCAATCCTACGGGGCAGAACGCCCCATTTTAGGACGTTCATCTGCGCGCTTCAGCGGGGGGCCGTAACATCTATGCAGCTGTGGTGGAAAGAGTCATTCTGCCTGGATAATGCTAAACCATTAATTTCTTCAGGCAGCTCCAATTGGAGGCAATCATGACCAAAATCAGCCTTTGTCTCCATTCTCAGTGTAACATCACGAGGTGATTTTGGACCATGACCGCCCTTAGTCTAGATAGAGAAGGCACAAGATAGACTCTTAGAAGTGAAGGTTATTTTTGAAGCATCGTCAAGCCCTTTGCACAGACATTTGGCATTCGGTTTTAAAGGCTGAGCACAAAACTCATATATTGTTCTTTTTTTATCTGACACAAGTACTACAATCCAAGGGCAATACTCAAACTCAACACTATTAAACAACAGTTTTGTAAATAAGGCTAAAAGGGTGCCATTTAATATTAAAAAGCAATTATTGACATCAAGTAAGCTTTAACTGTAAATGGTAAGACCCTTTTTATGTTTTCCTTAATTTGACAAGGAATATACACAACTACAGTATTTGCTAACAAAATTATCTTTATCAGTGCTTAATACAAGATTTTTATGCTGATTAAATAATAAAATAATTAATTAAAAACACTTAGTTATGATGTATAATTTTATATGAGGCTGAGTCCTCTCAAAACATCATCGGTATTGGCTGTATCAATATTTAAGAATCGTTCTGTTATAATATCTTGCATACAATCTAGCACAAGCCACTTATACTTTTTAATCAAAACTGTTTTAAACTAAACCAAACAAAAATATATCACAAAACAAAAACTAAACAAAAAAACCTCAAACAAAAACTTAACAAAAAATTAAACTAAAATAGAAAACAAAACAAAAAAATAACAAAAAAAAACTAAATTAGAAAACACACGACAAAACAAAACCTTTAACTAAAATAAACTTAAAAAAAAAAAACAGAATATAACAAAACAAAACAAAAAATAAAATAAACAAAAAATAATGTCTTGCCAAATTTTTACAAAACACACAAACTAACAAATTAATAAATTAATTAAGGTAATAAAAATTAGCCTAGGTATCATAAAATATTGTTCTTCAAGATAAAAATTCTAAGGAACTTGTATTTAAAATCCACTTGGTTTAAAAAATAAAAAATAAACGCTAAAAGTGCTATGTAGTTTTGAATGGGTGTGACACCTAAAGGTAAAACACAAACAAAATACAGTAATACAGGAATTGATTGTATCCGTAGGGAATTGATTAGATTGTGAAAAGCAGAATGGGGTCACAAGAACTGTACTGAAAAGGTTTCAAATGGTTCGCACATTCTCTCCGAGCTACAGGAGGGCACAACGGACCCCCTTCACATCAAACATGCGTGTTAATCACTTCTGAAAGATTTCTATCGAATGCTGCAATCACTTTTTACAGTTTGCTCAGAGGGTTACGGCCAGTCTAATCTTTAACCCAGCAAATGGCATGAAACAGCTGCAGAAATAGACCTTTCTGGAACAAAATCCATTAGAGATCAATGTAAACTCGCTTCAAAACCACTTTGAAAAGGCGCCGCCCCAAAACGAACCCTCATGCTCCATCACGCACGATCACATCGTCCCAAAATTCATTTAGATGCTTTATCTGCGCTCCTCATTCTGCTTTACTTTCACGGCGGGAAATCTCGTCTCATCCACCAATCACTCTGATTATACGCTGCCCTCCCCGGGTGACCGCTGACACCGTGATGGCAACGCGTCTGCCGCCGCCCGCTATAAATTGATACGAGAAACAGCATTAGCATCACGCTGCGATCGCCGAGCGGAGAAAATAGGTCAGTCATACGAATCAACATCTAAACACATAAATCTCATTCAAATAAGAATGCGAGCCAAAGACGGGACCCAGCTGCTCATGCGGCGATTTTAACACGTCGTCTCCACCCGCCAGCCACCGTACAGACCTACGAGGGCTCAATCAATTTGTTTTGCCACTGGAGATGCAGAACAGAGATGACAATACACCTCAATCTTATTTCTTCACACATAACCAGATGGTCAGAGAAGAATCGGAGTTGACAAGCTCCAAAGGCTCGTACGGCACAGCGCATTCACGCCGGCTTCCTCTTAGGGCCTCGTGTCTATAAGATACGAAGGGATATGCATGCAGACAGATTGAGAAAATAGGTTTGGGCTTCTGGAAGGGTCACTGTAGCACTGTGATTCAGTGTGAAGTGATTGGATACAAAAATGCAAGCCAGTGAAGGCTTGATTCATTGGAAGGTAAGCTCTTTTAAACAACACTATAACTCCAAATGGAATGGTTTAGCCTGGAATGAGCTGAAAAGTAGAGGGGAACATTATAAATCTGCTTGGCTCATGAATATTGAAGAAATAGTTCAGAGGCAAATGACTGTATGGAACACTAGAATCTTCATGCAGCTCTTCTCTATACAGTGCAAGTCACAGTCGCCGCATGTGTCAAGCTCAGAAAAGAACAACAAAACACCATAAATTCAATCTATATAAGAGCATACGGGTATGGAATAATGTGAGCAAATAACAACAGAATATTTCAATGAATTCCCTTTATAATATATAATATAAAATAATATAATATAAATAATGAAGGATATATATATATAGATACACATATATACATATATATTGGTTTTGTCACATAATAAAATATAAATATATAAAATATAAAAAAATATTTAAAAATAAAAGCTAAAGTTGTATGAGATGTGAAAATACATATACACAAAATATTCGTATATGTAATAAAAATAATGAAATATGTTTTTTATTATAGCCTATATAAATGAACAAATCACCCTGAAAGTAATTGATAGGTGCGTAGGAAAAACAACAGACAGATAGATAGAACTAGGGGTGTGCAGCGAAGCCAGTATTTGTATCTGTATTTGTTACAATCACAAAATTATTCGTATCTGTATCTGTATTCGGATAAAACCGGAAGTAGGCGGGGCTTGAACCAGAACGTCGTACAAATACTTGATAAGACCGTTAGTGTGTTCATGGTATTACAGCCTTTTTTCGTAGTTATCACTGAACAAATAGGCTGTGTTTAACTAAGATCTTTTTTTTTTTTTTTATGACAGTCGGAGCCGATACCCTTGTATTGTAGCGGTGCTTTGAGATGCAGTGCGGTTGTGCTTCGAGCAACGCGAGTTCGAGTCCCAGCTTGGGGACATTTTGTGATCCGATCTAAATATCTTCTAATTAAAACAGTAAGGGTTCCTACACAGTTTAGAAATATGGACATTGATTTAAGTAATTTCCAGGAAATGCATGGAAGGCAACTGCAACACTGCTATTTTATTTGCGTTTATTTAATTCATACTTTAAACTCATTTACTTCACACACTTCTTGCTGCGTTGAATTTTAGAGGTTTATGTAAAACATGATTTCCTCTGGCTCACCGGTTCCTGCGCAGTTTAAAAAGTATTTTACTTAAGTAATTTACAGGTATGTAAAAGTACTTACACTCTCAGAAATAAAGGTACAAAAGCTGTCACTGGGGAGGTACCTTTTCAAAAGGTACACTTTTGTACCTATTAGGTTCAAATATGTACACTTTAAGTACTAATATGTACCTTTAAGGCAGTGGTTCTCAATTCCAGTCCTGGGGCCCCCCTGCTCTGCACATTTTGCATGTCTCCCTTACATAACACACCTGATTGAGATCATCAGCTCGTTAGTTCAGTTCATGGATCTCTCTCCTAACGAGCTGATGGTCTCAGTCAGTTGTGTTAAGTAAGGGAGACATGCAAAATGTGCAGAGCAGGGGGCCCCCAGGACTGGAATTGAGAACCACTGCTTTAAGGTACCAAAATGGACCCTTTAGGTACAAACATGTAATTCATGTCACAGCTTTTGTACCTTTATTTCTGAGAGTGTAGGCTATGGGAAAAAAGGGAACAGAGTATGGAAAAAAAATTTTGTTTCGACTATTTGCCCTATTCAGTGTTCTAAAATATAAAATTAAAAATTTCTAAAAAATAAATTTATCATACAAGTAGAGAGATTTCATGATGCATTCATTATGCAGGACTCTTTAAACAAGCCTTTTTTTTCTTTCTTTTTTTTTAACTCTTGCCACACTTTGATTTTTGAGAGATGCACGGAGAGGCAACAGCAAGCTGTGTTTGATTTGCGCTCTTTTCTTCCATAAAGTTTGCATTCATTCACTTCACACACTCATTCCATGAATTTGGTTTGTGTGAAATATCACGCTGATCCCTAAAGACTGATTAAACCAATGCATGAGTTTGTGCAGAATAATCTGTTCATCCAAACAAGAGTTTAAGAAACCTGTTTAAAAACAGTCATTATGCTTGCAATGCTATTCAGTGCTACTAACAACACACTTCATCTTTGACTGCATCTAATCCTTGATTTGAAGAAAAACAGGCTGAAATCAGCATCACGAACAGTATCCCTCTAGACCTACAGTATATTAACAAGCAGAAAAACCATTAGACATGGCTATGGATCAATCATTTCTGTCATAAGAGCCATCACACCCAGCTGGGGGTCATCTCAGATAGACTCACGCTCTTGTTTAAGACTTGTTCATTACATCTGAAAACAAACTATCAGCCACGCTGTAAGTTGCAATCGAAAGCCAGTATTGATTTATAGCAAGGCTAGTCGGTGGATGAGGCAACAGGGATCTCAACATGAGTCAGGTTGATCAAAGCAGAGGAGATGGTCCTTTGAAGCCAAAGGAAAGGGCAAACCTTCGGCTTAGCAACCAAACAACTGTTCCTTTGACTTTACAATGTTTTCATCTTCATTTTAGTGATCAAAAACAAGTATGTACAGTACTCCAAAAAGTGTTGGACGCTTATAGGTGCACTTCCTTAAGTTTTACAAATGAACACAGAACATGAGATCACATGATCAATCAAATACTCAGTTTATCTTAAAGGAACACTCCACTTTTTTTGGAAATAGGCTCATTCTCCAACTCCCCCAGAGTTAATAAGTTGAGTTTTACCGTTTTTGAATCCATTCAGCCGATCTCCGGGTCTGGCGAGAGCACTTTTAGCATAGCTTAGCATAGATCATTGAATCCTATTAGACCAGTAGCATCGCGTTCAAAAACTATCAAAGAGTTTCGATATTTGTCCTATTTAAAACTTGACTCTTCTGTAGTTATATCGTGTTCTAAGACCGGTGGAAAATGAAAAGTTGCGATTTTCTAGGCTGATATGATTAGGAACTATACTCTCATTCCGGCGTAATAATCAAGGAACTTTGCTGCCGTAACATGGCCGCAGCAGGCGCAGTGATATTTCGCAGCGCCTGAAAGTAGTGCCCGGTAGCTGGGGACTACTTTCAGGCGCTGCGTAATATCACTGCGCCAGCCGCGGCCATGTTACGTGGCTATGCTAAGCTATGCTAAAAGTGCTCTCGCCAGATCTGGAGATCGGCTGAATGGATTCAAAAACGGTAAAACTCAACTTATTAACTCTGGGGGAGTTGGAGAATGAGCCTATTTCCAAAAAAAGTGGAGTGTTCCTTTAAGAACCTGCCTATTGGGCGAATCTGAATAAATGAATCATTGCTGACAATAAATAGAGTATTTCCTCAAAAGCATCAGTCACTGAAACTTTTACATGATGCATTAAAGTTAACAGGCATAAAATCCAGTGAAAAAAACAAAAACAGAAAGAGTGTAATTAACCCTATAAATGCACTGTATTATTTAATACACACATTTCTAATCACTCAGTGTAAAGGATCAACATGATCAAAACACTGCTGAATAACCTGTTGCACATAATCAGCTGCATGCCTTCTGTTGTCTGATTGATAGTTCATGTTTAGCAAGTAAAAGGCCTTTTAGGATAATTGTAAAAACACCCACCTTCAGGTTGTGGTTCATGTGTGTATTTGTGGTGAAATTGATGCTGATTTTATAAAGTAATGCAATAATAACTCGTTAGTATATTGTTAGTAATATTTTAAGATGAACACTCACTGGACTAAAGCAACTTCGTTTTTTTTTTATTTTTTATTTTTTATTTTTTTTATAAAAATCACGTTGAAATGTGAGTATCAAATATGATCATCATGCTTTTGAGGAACATTTATTTGTTCATCTCTCAACCATTAATGTATTGCATTGCATTATATGGTTTGAAACTACAGAGCATTGATCATAAAACTAAGTATTTAATATAGACATTTTATAAGATATAGTGACAACTGATATTTATATGCATTCACTGTAAGTAGTCTGCTATGCTGTCATAAACATCCCATTGATTTACAAGCTATCAGAATTTATAAATAAAAATAAATTCATAAAATAAATAAACAGGAACCAAATCGCATATTTTTGCTCAGTTTGGGCCTCTGAATAAAACTGAGCTGTTTTTTTCCTCCTCAAGTGAGATCCATATTTTCCTTTATCATGCTATATGAGCCATAAAATCAAGATAAGATATTCAAAATAAGATACTCACCAAATAGACATACACAATTTTTATTTAGAGCTTGTCTAAAGGTTTGTCTAAACTTTCTCATTTAAAAAAAAAGAAAGGGTCCCACTTTATATTAGGTGGCCTTAACTACTATGTACTTACATTTGAATTAATCATTTGATACAATGCTCTTACTGTGTACATACATGTTTTTACATTGTACTTATATTTTTAAAAATACCTATGTGTAATTACATCTGTAACTAATTTCTGTAATTAAAATGATAATTACACTGTTGACCCATCACTTACACCTTAACCCACACTTAAACCTACCCAAACCACCAAACCTGTCTCTAACCTCACCCGTATCCCACCTCAATAGCAGTAATAGTGTTTTTCAATACAATATGAACATAGTAAGTACATTGTACTTATTTTTTGATGTAAGTACATAGTAGTTAAGGCCACCTAATATAAAGTGTGACCAAACAAAGTTTTATTTTACTATTATTTCATATGTCAAGCTTAAGTTAAGAATGCAAGTTTATTATAACAATAGCATAAAAAGTGTTCAAAGACACAGACTGTCTCTGGAAAATTAAAGATGCTGTCTTTTCAATGAATATGTACAAATGTAATCAAATTTAAGTGGTTGCAAAATTAAATCAATTCCTAAATGTTGACGTTTTTCCAAGTCATGACTCTATTTCTACTGGGAAATAAGCATTGTAGACATTAAATACGTGCTTTTTTGCTTCTTTTTTTTTTTTTAAGTAAAGCTTAGTTGAATTTGTTCTTGGTCATTAAATGTGACATTAAAGTGCTTTGGAGCGCTACTTGTTAAATCACTGACCGACTGGGCAGCTGTGTTTTCTTTTCTGACACAGCCAAAATCCTATTTGTACACTTTCTGGTTAGTGGAACATGTTCATAATTAAGGTACATCCACTATTGAAATCACTTTGAAAGTCATTGCATGCATCATTTAAATCACAGATGCCACTTGCACCCATATTTTGTTTTGTAATGAAATCACATTAAGGCAATAAAAGAGATGTAATTTTTATCATCATTTACTCATCCTCAAGCGGTTATAAACCTGTTTGCTCTCCTGAAGGAAGATTTGAAACAACATGAATGATGCCAGAGGCTTTATTTTTAGGTGAACTGTCCCTTTAAGGATCATAATATGCCAGTTTATGTTTCATGTCTAACTGACAAAGATTTCCTAAATCTAAGACACTTCAAGAAACTCAAAACAGGCAATATATGTGGATTAAGTTCACTTAGAAGTAAAGAAACTACTAAGCCAGTGATCAAAGGTAATCTGTTCTGACAGAAAGCAATCGCTTGACAAGAAACAGATGACGTAATCGAAATTGAAAGCACTGAATTATTGAAGTGAGCACAAACAATACAAATTTCAGCATTACACAGCCTGAAAACTTACCCAGCAGGTCTTTACAGGATATTAAAGCAAAACGTCCCAACACAACTAATCAAACTTTATCAGTGTCAATTACCACAGGCCCCTTTGCTTGCTAGAATAGGCCGTGACTTTACTGCTGGCTCTGATTTGGTTAATAAACGAGAGAGCACTCCTGATTTGCTGGTGAATAATTACGATCGCCCAGGTCTGCCATCTGTCATTCGATTTGTGAGAAAATGCCTGCTTTCCAAGACCAGGGATTCCTCGACGAGAAGGCAAGAGCCAGGGTTTGTGTAATGAACTTAAGCGGTGTTTGTCAATCAAGCCGTTCTCTGGTGAACCCAGTGAAGCGCCGCCTGATAACCGAGCAGAGAAGTTGTGCAACTGAGCGAGACATCTGAAAGCTTCTTAAAACAAAAGACTGCGCCGCATAGGCAAGACGTTTGAAAAAACTGATGTCAGTAGATAAATGTGTGGGGAAACACAATGCGCAGGTAGGAGATGGAAGAGAAATAAGCGGATAGACAATATCACTATTACTATTAGGCCTACTGTCACTCATACTTAGGATTAGGGATTTGTTTAAAGATTTTCCCTACATGGTTTATGTTAAAAACATGAATGATACCTAAACCAATGCAGTTCCCCAATGCAAACTTGCAAACAGGACTTTTTCCAATAGCATCAATCTATAACATACCTGCAAACTCCAGAAAGAATACGATTTAAGCAATTTAACTATTCAAATAACACATGCTCACATTGCAGCCTTATAAATTATTATGCTTGTCATATATAACAACAAAGGCAGACAAAAATTGAATAAAAATGCACATTCAATGTCAGAACCACAAATTTAGTATAAATAACATTTGTGTGTAATTCATCAACCACCAAGCAACACCGTAGAAACATGGCAGCAAAGCAAATGCTACAGAATAAAGAACATGTAATGTAAATATAAATAGCGTTCACCAAAAAAGGACTAAAAATTAATCAAAAATCATTTTAAAAAGTGCGTAGATATTCACTCGAGTTACACAAATTAAAATGCTCAAATTAACAAATGAATGAAATATTTTAAATAAATTAAAAAGTAATGTTTAAATAAATAAATCCAAATATTGATGTTTAAATAAATATAAAACAGGTGTTTAAACTATTAATCAAATCACTGATGTTTTTTTAAAAACATAAAAAAAAAAAAAATCTAAATACTGAAGTTTAAATAAAACAATGATATGTTTAAATACATAAATAATAAATACTAAATCAAAACATTGGTTTAAATAAATAAACCCAAATACTGATGTTTAAATAAATCTAAACATCGATGATGAAATGAATAAATTAAAACATTGATGTTTAAAACCAAAATGATTGATTGGCTGACTAATTTATTGATTGATTGGATACGTTTATTCAGTAGCAATGATATTCTTGTTCAAACCAAGAAAAACTAGCTCACATCAAGCTACCAGTCTCTCAGAGAACAGTGGATGAACATGTCTTCAGACAACCTAATACATCATTAGTTTTATGAAAGATGACTGGGCAAAATATTTTAAGCGCATATTAAAAGTCATCCGGATAGCTACAAGACAAATCTGACATCTGAGCAGCATTTCAAGTCAATTATCTTTGATAAGGACGGAGAGGTTGATGATGGATCACAATGTCAATTAAAGCGTCATCTGCTTGACTGATTAAATTAATTTCCTAGATGCTTCCTGCCCTATTCCACTCAGGGGTCATGCTGTTTTTTTAAACGTGATCTTCACAGCATTTCAGCTCGAGAGTGATGTTGAATAAAGGTTATCAGGATTAAGTAGAAAATAGTTTCATATTGGCTCTTTTGCTGAAGGCGACATGCTGACACATGAATCTGATGTTGTGGAGAAACAAGGCAGTAATATTGGTAAAACTTTCATTAAAACCTCACTGCAAGTCAATGGTCTGAAAGTGATAATATGTCATCTTCAACCAAAATATGTAATAAAAATTCAAAGTTTGGTCTTGCTGACTATTTGATAATCATCAGACTGCTACATATACCATGGTTCCTGAACAGACTATATGTTATATGAAAAACAAACATTAAAAAAAAAAAAGATAGAAAGAACAGCCTTTATTTGAAATTGAAATTTTTTGTAACATTAAAATAGTCTTACATTTTAACTATAAACAACATAAAAAACGTCTCAACTGCCAGTTTTGATTCATTTAATGCATCCTCCTTACTAAATAAAAGTGTTAATTTAAAAAATGAAAGAGAAAGAAAGAAAAACATACTGACCCCAAATTTTGAATGGTAGTGTAAATAACTATGTATGCATGCAGAATTACCCACTATTATTCTTCAGACACAAATTTTAAAATCCTAACCGTAAATCTAAGACTTCAATCATCTCTCAAACTGTGTTAGGATTTGCCCAGATACCAAAGCCAGAAAACAAATGTCAGATATCTCTGAACCCAAACATTTTTCATCAAATTCCTCCAAAACAAATTGATCTGAATTGCTATTCACATCCATTTATAGCTCTATGCTTTTATTTCTCCCAAAACTTCTAGGAGAAAAATATGAGATGTATTCGATGCTTGAGAGCTCAATTAGGTCTCCCGAGTTATAAAAAATCTGGGCAAAATAGTTTTGCTTTGGGGATGTTCATAGCTAAAGGGATCAATTAAATTATTGAAGAAAGTTCATGATGAGCATTCATTTACAGTAACTACACAATGGACTCTTAAAAATACTGCAGCGTCTTAATAAACCCCAGTTTGCATCTGAACATGTAATTAAAGCAGTGAAGAGCGCTGCAGATACTGAGCACATGTAACATCTGAACAACATCACATCCTCCACAGTCAATCACTGGTTAAAGCAGAATCACAGGCATCTTCAGGACATGCGCTAGTCAACAAGCAAGTATCTTTGAGAAGCATGCTAGAAATTAATGGCAGTTTCAAAGACATAGCCAACAGAAAAGGTGCAATTTTTAAGCAGTTTCAACTTGATGTTGATCAAATGCAATTTTAAAAAATAGCTCAGGAAAAAAAGGAGAATTTTGATTCATCCTCGTCTTGTTTCATCCCTGTAAATTATTAGTTTTTTACTGTTCATACAGTAGTGATCGCAGCTGTCAAGCTTCAGACAAAGACCAAAAAGTAAAATAGTTGTCCATGACTTATGCACTACATTACAAGTTTTTCAAGAACCATTGTTGGTTTGGCGTCAAGGAAGTCAAAGCTGGCGTGATGTGTGCAATTTTTTTAGCCTGAAATCAATGTGAAAGGGATTTGAGATCTTTGTAAGAAAACAAAAATTGGTTTTGCTTTACTTTTATGGTGTTTTGGTCATTATGACCTGTCCTTGGACTAGATTTGCCTTACAATTCTTCAAAAAATTCCCTTTTAGGTGTGAAAAAAGCAGAATGAGGGCGAGTAAACTAAAACTGAACTATTTCCAACGCCCAAAGTTTAAGCTACCTACTCTTTTTGGACAAAAAAGACAAGCAATTGAGATCAAGGGCATCCTCCAACTGAGCAAATGAAAGAACCGTGCAGATTTAAATGAATAATTCAGACAAAAATGAGAATTTTGACTCATCCTCTTGTTGCTCCAAACCTGCAAACTGTCTGTTTTACCTTTCATAGTGACCACAGCTGTCATACTTTACAAAGGACCAAAAAAGAACTATAAATGTAGTCTGCTTTTTAAGTCATATAATAGTTTTGTGAGACAAAGACCAAATCTTTCCGGATCATTGAATGGAATTTGGTGTAGAAACAATTTTCACTCAGAAATTGCTTGTAATTTTCTCAAGTAACAAAGAAAGTGCAAGTAACACATTGAATTAAAACATAGAAAGCCTGAAATAGTGTTATCTCACAAAACATACTCCAATAATCTCTCCAATATATATATATATATATATACTTTGATTTAAAGAGCCAATGCTGGTTTGGTGTCAAGGATGTCAAACCTGGCATGAAACGCCATTTTTGAATCTGAAACCAATGTGAATGAGATTTGAGATCTTTGCCGGCGAACAAAAATGGGTTTTGTTCTGTATTTAAGGTGTGAAAACAGCAGAATGGGGGCGAGTAAACAATGACTGAACTATTTCCGATACCCAAACTGTTTTTGGACAACAAAGCCAAGCACTAGAGATCAAGGACATCCTCCAACTGAGCGAACGAAAGCACCACACAGATTCGCAAACTCAAAACCATACCAGACCATCCACACACCACGACCAACCAAGCGGGACCTAGATCAATAATTTCAAATGAGATGAAAAGTTATTTCATTGGTCTTCCCATCTTACACGCTGCCCAATTTTCGAAGCGCCTCTTATTAAAAATGCATCAAGAGAGCCTTGAAGGCAGTGCAGCGCTGTTTGTTTGGCCAAGGACATTATATGAGAAATAACTTCAAAGCCACGACTGCAATACCCGCGGCCTTGTCTCATCGCTGGAGCGCTGTTGATAGAAGAAAGCCACTAAATATTTGCATTCATGAAAAAAGGGCCCATTATTTACCAACGTGACATCATGATGAATCGAGCAGATCTCAGAGCTGAACTACAGTAATCATGCTTTCTGTCCAACGGCATTTCAATCGCAATACCGTATGACATTTACCTACACCGGGAGGGAAATGTAATGAGGACTTTAGTATGCACAATGATCTGCTGTTGTTTGGCACACGAACGTACGCAAGAAAGCTAAAAATGAATACGAGGGAGGTTAATGTCGTGCTGCGGCAGCTCAACTTCATTCTATAATTTCCATTAGATTTCCATTAGACTGAGTCACTAACCACTAACGCATGCGAGGGAACACTGCACGAGTGTAAAGGTGTTTGTTGAAAGTAAAAATGGTTTTAAACAGCAGCGTGGGGGATTTTTACTCATCTTGTCAGCTTCAAGTCACGTCAAATGCGACTCGTGTTGATTGCAAAGCCAAAAGATGGATTTTAGTTTCCAAGAGTGAATTTGCAATATCAACCAACAGATCTGCTTGCTACTTCATTCACAACAAACCAACGACTATCTCCACTATGACATTTTATGACTCGGATGGCTTATTTATTCTTCAAAAGTTGCTACTTTTACCCTACGAGCCGCTATATGTGACAGACAGTTCTGGTGAGCAGTTATGAGCTATTTCTGTGTCCCTCTGTGAGGTTAGTCTGCTGGGTATAAATCTAATGCATAAACATACGAACACCAATCAATCATGCCTGCTGTCCAGTACTACAAGACCCATGCAACCTGTGCTTTTCATTAAAGCAAAGCCCTGCAGAAATCCTGAACTGTGCACTTCATTAAAAAGATTAATAAGACCGGATGTATTATAAAGTGTGATAGAGAAACGGTAGAGTCAACAGGGGAAATAAAAATAAACACCTTGTCAAATTAAGCATTTTAAGGTGCATATGCAACAACTGTGTTTGAATAAAACAATTTTTTTTAAAAACTGTCCGATAAATCTGTCCACCTATGTCTGTGTCCATCAACCCATCCATCCACCTACTTAGATTGCCTAGTTATCTAACTCTTTCTCTACACTGTAAAAATTGTATGACAACGTTACAAGTATTACAAGATGGCATTCTTTACTGCTTCACTGTATGTGTCATTAAATTTTATAATATTAATACACCAACCTATTTGAGCTATTGAAATGTTACTGTAAAATTTACCAATAATAATATCATGTGGAAAGCCACATGCAACATTGAATGCCATGAAGACACATTTAGGACAAAAACAACCTAAATTCTAATAAGGGGAATGCCCCTTTCAACATAAATTATTGCATAGGTTACATAAATTAAAGCATGCTGCTTTCAGTTTATTTATTTTTGACTGTAAAACTATATATTGCCTTGTTAAATATACATCATCTTTGGAAAAAATACATTTTAAAATGACATGATACAATATTTTGCGCACACAAGAAAAATATCAGTAATGCCACAATGTAGAGAGAGAGTGAGGGAGAGAGGGAGAGAGAGAGAGAGAGAGAGAGAGAGAGAGAGAGATTTTAAGCAGTGTTGTTCACTTCCATAGCGATAGATAGATAGATAGATAGATAGATAGATAGATAGATAGATAGATAGATAGATAGATAGATAGATAGATAGATAGATAGATAGATAGATAGATAGATAGATAGTCTTAAATGTTAAGATTACTTTTGCTCACTTCCATACAGTATCTGCACAATCTGATGAGAACATATGCGATGAAAATGGACATTTCTTGAGAAAACGGACGTCTTGAAATGGGACAAAATGAAAGACAAATTACCAGGAACATGTTATTAATCCTGTTCAGTGTCCTGTAATAATGTACTCGACTAGTGAACGCATAAAAATTATTTTCGAATATGATAGTTATGGATGTGTGTGAACACACGTATGTTCTGCATTATACAGACACAACTGAGGCTCTGCAAACTCTTGCCTATGTTTTTTGCGTTTTCCATCTCATCCAGACACCTGCAGCCCCTCACAGTCTCACAAACCCACCGACAGCAGCACTTACCCTGCACACACGACAGTATACAGCAGAACACTATATTCCCAATGATAAATCCAGTTTTAATCGTCATTGTGGTAGCGTGAGCGCATCTGATACATCCTCTATGTGAAAGCACTAGAAATCCTCGCCATCCCTCATTATCAGCTGCTTTCATAGTCTCAAGTGTCCGGCAGAAACGGATATTCCTCGCGCTGGAGAGGAGACTGATCGCTGGAGTCAGTCAGCGCTGGATGTATGAGGAGACCAACAGCAGCAACCTTGACGAGGACTCAACCATCTCGCCAACAGGGGCACAAAGTATTCTCTGTACTCCTCATATGACTCTCCTCACTTACAGAGCAGCGCATGCTGCTTTCAATGCATCTCTAATGAACGCATGCATTCGCATGCACCTTGCATTTCACAAAGAGTTACCAAATACACGCGCGTTACTGTTTCAAATGTTACCGATGCATCAACCAAAAGCAACGTCGCTTTAAAAAAAAAAAGTGAATGCATGCAATCGGCGACATCAGTGCATCGTCATTGATCACTATATGCAGTGTATAATTAATGTATATCAAAAATAAAATGGTTCGCCAAATGCGCGCTTTAGCCTAAATGGTGGCAATGCATCAGCCAAATGCGAACGTTGTTACATACAACGCAAAACGAACGCAATCGCATTTTAAAATAGTTACCAAGTGTTACTTAACTACTGGAATAGTTCAAATAGAGATGCATCTACAAAAATCAACGCCTTACTCTAATAAACGTGTGCATTGTCTTGGTATTACATGCATAAATATAATTTTTCAAGTGGTTGTCAAACGTACATGCATTACAGTCAAAAATGTTTGCAATGCACCAAGCAAAAGAATTGCCTTATTCTAATAAATGCAATGCAGAAAAAAGTGCTTTGTCATTAAACACTGCACGTATGCACAACGCAAATGCAAAAAGTTGCATGTTTCTATATATTTAACATATTTGCAGTGCATCAACTAAAACCTATGCATCAGTTTGTTGCATTATCATAATCAGTCCGTTCCAGCACTTCATTAAAAGTGGGAGAGCGTCCAATTTATCTATGTATAGCCCCCCCACCCCCCCACCCCCAAGGTACATTTAATCAAAGATGGGATTTTAGAGGGAGTCTTCCGCCATCTGTAGGTTAGCACCACTTCTGTTCCATACAGCACTCTTAAAACACACACAGCCAACTTCTCTCTCACTCTCACTCTCTGATAAACCTAATACAAGCACACACATGCATTTGCATGCACACCTTCAGATAAGGATGGCTGAGAGCTTGGGTTTCTTTGAAAAATATTTGTTGACAGCTAAAGATTACAGTAATCAGAAAGATAGAGACTCGTATTATATACAAATTGAAGATGTTTTCTATAGCAGGGCTTGAAAGCATCAACAGTGTGAACACACATAGAGGTCAGTCAAGAGCTGTCCGTGGTGCTGAATTAATTACTCCACACTATAGACTGCAGAAGGTGCCATTAAAGGAATACTTCACCCGTAAACTTACCCTCATTTACTCATCCTAAAATATCAAAGTATGATGACACTTTCTGTAGAAGACAAACGGAGTTTTTCTAACCACTACTAATGTTCCGTACAAATGACTGCTAGGCTTTAAATAAAGGACAAAAAAGTACCATAAAATCCTCTGTATGACGTATGATGTGTGCAAAAAGCAGCCTTTAATGATTCATCTTCCCCTCAACCGTAGCTCCTTCGTGCTTCCATATATTCAATGTGTGTACTGCAATCAGTTATGAAACACATGAGAACCCATGGTTTCACCTGACATCAAGTTAAACAAGATTAAACATTTGATTTAAGCAAAAATGTATTGCGTTATGTTAATATGGATTATGGACTCGTATTTTGGCCAGAATCAATGGTATGAAGTTAAAATGCTTCATTGTTGGATTTGTTTCATACAAACATGCAGCGTTTTGCTGCATAAAATGTTAATTGATGGACTGGAGTGATGTGGATTACTTGTGGATTATTGTGATGTTATTATCAGTTGTTTGGACTCTCATTCTGACGCAATGTTAAATTTCTCCAAATCTGTTTTGATGAATAAACAAACCTAACCTGAGGTTGAGTAAATTCAGTAAATTTTAATTTTTCAGGTTCAAAGTCAATTCTGTCATTTACTCACTCCCATGTCATTCCAAAGTATGAGTTTTTTTTTTTGTTTGTTTGTTTGTTTGTTTTTATATGGACCACAAAAGATATTCTGAAGAATGTTGGTAACCACACGGTTTTGGTTCCCACTGACTTTCATTGTTTTTTTGTCAACACAATGGAAGTTGATGGGAACTGAAACTCTATACAGGATAGAACGACATGACTGTTGTGCTCTATTGAGTCCTGGACGTGTTCTTGGAGAAAATCACACACAGTACAATCAATTGTACAGCAATATCCAGAGCTGTCATTGTGCTACATCAATACATATTGCATGACATGAGCACACTGTGAACCCAAGACACATACTACTCTAGTGCAAAAACCAGGTGAAAAACACCTTTTGAGTTATAGTCATTTTAAATCAGGTCGGAAAACCAAGACTGATGCATTTCTTTACATTCTGATCCTCTGAAGATAGCATGTCTCATGCAACTTACACTCCTGCCAAGCACTAGCCCACACACTGCAACACAGCACCACTGCAATAACATCTATGATACATGGTCATGAATGCAAAGCATGCTGCTTTTCTATGATTTATTTCTAGAGCAACCCATCTGTCCATTGATTTGGTGGAGGCCAGCAAAGCTGCTACTCACTGAAATTCTGGCTTGCTGTCAAAGCGTTTGTTTCATATCAATACAACTGAAATTAGATATATAAACGAGCAGTGTTGGAGGCAACGTGTTATGCAATCAGATTCTGTTTTTCCAAGCATCGCTTGTTAAATTTGCATCACAACATGCATTTTCTGATTGATGTGATTGAAAACCTTTCTCTTCCTTGTGTTGGGATTAATAGGGATATATTTTAGGTGTGTACGGAAACATGCTTTAGTATGCATGATGAGTATTATATTTCTAGAGTGTGAGAGACATGCACAGTGGGACAAAGACTTCTTTCAGCTTGCCCTGAGATTTATGTTTTAGAAACGTCAAAATACTGCTGGTAAGCAAAAATAAATCCGAGCACTTTAATGGAATCGGGTTATACTTGTTATTTGTAGCGAACAAAATGGCAGAATTTAGGGGTTGCATCAGAGCAGCGGGGATTTGCTCTGCCCTGGAGCCCGAGGTGCGGCCACTATGAACTTTCCCAATGCAATTTCATGGTACAGCCTATATACGATTGCATGCAAACGTGTCTGGAAGTAAAGACTTGTGCACTGCAAAAATTTCACTTCTGATGTGCAAAAACATCTGCAAGCTAAGCATAACACCTCAATTCTGGAGCAGAGTGTCTCAGACCAAAAGTGAGAAAATGTAGTGCAAAGGTAACTGCGTGTTACTGTCTACAAAATGCAACAGAATTACTTATATTAATGATATGATAATATAATCTTAATTATATATAATACAGACAAGGTATAATATAATATATAAATCTAATGCAAGCTTTTAAAAGCCACAAAAAAAACAAGCACTGATAATTCTATTACAGCTGAAAAATGTCTAATATATAATATATAAAAACACAAAAATAATATATCATAGCATACAGTATATAAGAAATATATCATTTAGAAAGGGAAAAATATAAATGCTGCAAGTTACAATATACAAAAATGTGCATTGAAAAAAAATCATAGTATAGCTGACAAAATTTAAGTCAGATATTTATAATATATTATATTATATATTATATTTTAACAATTTATAATTTAGAAAGGGAAAAAATATAAATCCTGCATGCTTCACACAAAAGACATTAATAAAATTATAGTACAATAGAAAAAAGTAATTAAATTAAAAAATGTTAATTACATACTGTATTATATTTAAAAAACTGGGTACTGTTAAAATTTCAATATGATAGAAAAAAAAGGTAATGAAATAAAATGAAAAACCCTTGACAATGCAATTTCATGGTACAGCCTATATACTAGTACAAGCAAACATGTCTGGGGGTAAAACTTGTGCACAACAGAAAAACAAAAACAAAAACAACATCTCTAATGTGAAAAACATCTGCAAGCTAAGCATAACACCTCAAAACCTCAGTCAGATGAACAGTGAGAGAATGTAGCACAAAAGTGTATTTTCTACAAAATATAACATAACTAGTTACATTTTATAATGAGTAATGTAATGCTGTAACCCATTACATTCCCCAAAACTGACTGCAAATGAACATGCAAAAAAAGCATGTCAAGAAACCGCATTAAAAACACCAGCCCACACAGACATCATGCAAGAGTCTGCATCATTCATGTTACAAGCCAAACATGGTTGTTTGAGAAGTTAAACACAAGGCCCCTGTGGGCTACATAACGCAGTGAAAGAATGCTCTAGACTTGTTTCTGTCATCTTTAATACAGCTTTGAACATGACTGAGGTAGGAAGCGCGCTACTTGGACATTTCGGGCTTTGATTTCCGCTTCATTAGCATAGATTAGGAGAGAGAGGGAGTTATCCAGGGAAGCTAGGCTGGAGGTTCGGCCTCCGCTAACAATCTGCATTGGCCTCCCTGCCAACAATGGGCTCCATCTGAAGGTCTGGTTCAAAGATGAGAGAGAGCATTACAGAAACTCATTAGTGATGCACTTTGCGAGGTCTCGTCTGCCCCCACGTTCTGCCTGCTGGCCAATTTAATAACTAGCCACTCTCACCTCGTCTGATCCGCGCCGCTTTCTGAATTCCAGGCAAGTCCCTCTTACAGTCCTTCCAATTTAGTCTGTTAACCGCCAAGGTGCTCCGTCCATTTTCACCCATCTGGAAGCACTGATCTCGTAGTTCTATCAGCTCGTGAAGGTCGTTGAGCATCTCTCAATATTTCGTCTAGACAAAAGAAACGTTGAGTTGCACTAAAAGAAACAAACACACCGACTGAAAAGATTGTTTTTCTGAAATGTTTATTATTTCAGAGCTTCAGCCATTTTTAAAGTCAAGTGTGTAATTTGTTTGTTGTTTTTAGGCCAGGAGGTCTGTCTTACCTGGAGGTCGCATCCGTTTAGCTGTCTGGCAGGCGCTCAGCTGGCACCGGGAAGGATGTATGCAATTTGAAATCTGCCATCTTTACTCATGGCCACTCAGTTCTGGGCAGGGAAGTTGTTAAGCCAATCACTTGAGCCGTAAATGCCATGTGACTAATCTCTCAGGAGCCACAAGAACATGCACATGAAAGACAGCACACAAGGACATACTTTTAGGAGCACTCATAAAACTAAAAAAATGAAAAAAGAATTAATTAAAATTAAATATAATAAAATCTAATATTAAATAATATAATATTACACTGGAAAAAAAATCTATTACATTCTTTTAGGAGCCCTACATTAAAAAAATATGCACAGATAATGTATGTACAGTAAAAATTAATTAATTCATTAATTATTTAAAACAAGTAACATTAAATATTACCAAAAACAAATGAAATGGTATATATAATATAATAAAACTGTACATATGTGACCCTGGACCACAAAACCAGTCATAAGCAGCACGGGTATATTTGTAGCAATAGCTAACAATACGCTGTATAGGTCAAAATTATCGATTTTTCTTTTATGCCAAAAAAATCATTAGGATATTAAATAAAGACCATGTTCCATGAAGATATTTTGTAAATTTCCTACAGAAAATATATCAAAACTTAATTTTTGATTAGTCATATGCATTGCTAAGAACTTCATTTGGCCAGCTTTAAAGATGATTTTCTCAATGTTTTGATTTTTTGCTCCCTCAGATTCCAGATTCCAGATTTCGGCCAAATATTGTCCTGTCTTAACAAACCATCAATGGAAAGCTTTTTTCAGCTTTCAGATGATGTATGAATCGCAATTTCAGAAAACTGACCCTTATGACTAGTTTTGTGGTCCAGGTCACATATATAATATAATATGGGCACTGATAAAATTTATATGGTAGACAAGAATAATTATATTAAAAAATAAATTAAAGTTTTAAAATGTATATAATAATATTTTATAAATACAAACACACAAAGTATATAATATGATAAAACAAAACAGACTGGGAAAAATATGCATTCATTTAAGTATATACAGAACCGTGAAAAGGTTTTTGCCCCCTTCCTGTTTTTTATTTTTTGCATAATCTGTCCAAACCTACCTGGCCCTACATGAAAAATGAATTGCCCCCTCCTGTTAAATCGTGAAAGAACTGATTAATCATCTGGTGTAAAACCAAAACAGCATTTCATAAAAAGAACATCATACCAACAGTCAAACGTGGTGGTGGTAGTGTGATGGTCTGAGGCTGCTTTGCAGCTTTAGGACCTGGACGACTTGATAACCATATCCATATAACCATAACTGAAGGAACCATGAATTCTACTCTCTATCAGAAAATCCTGAAGGAGAATGTCCGGTCATCAGTTTGTGACCTCAAGCTCAAGTGCACTTGGGTTATGCAGCAGGACAATGATTCCAAACACAGCAGCAAGTTCACCTCTGAATGTATCAAGAAAAACAAATTTTTTTGTTTTGGAGTGGCTAAGTCAAAGTCTGGACTTAAATCTGATTGAGATGCTGTGGCATGACCATGTGTGTATTAACCATATTGTAATTAGTGCTGTCAAAATTAGCGCATTAACGCAGGCGATTCATTTTTCAGTTTAACACATTAAAATTATTTAAAAGAAAGAAACTACGTGCATGCAATGTCGTGGTCAGTTACGTCAAAGTTACCAAAAAGGCGATTAAAGCTGCCGTAAAACTGTGCATGCATGTAACATGTTATATATGAGTTACATTAAGAACATGTCTTTGAAATGGTTTTCCAAACTGTCCTGGAGCAGCCCTGCACTGTCTCTCTCATCTAACACACCCGACTCAACTCGTCAGTTCATTAGTAGAGACTTTAAGAATTGAAATTGGTCAGAAAAGGTAAAGAGAGTTGAGAGAAAATGTGATGCGTGTCAGATCCACGTCACGTTCAGCAGCGGCAGCTCTTAAAGAAATAGCAGCCAAAATAACCTAATAACCAGCTGATGTCTGTTCATCAAGAATAAACAAAAAAAAGAGGAAAGCGACAACATTTATAGCTTTAAGGATTCATCTGTATTTAGTTTAGAATTTAGTGTTTGATGGATTTATTCAATTTCTATATATTTCTGCTGAGGAGCACAGGTAGCCTAGCTAAATATGACATTTATTATAATGGGTTTATGTGAAGATTGTTTTAAAGTTCACTTAAAGAAGTTATTTTTAAAGTCTAATAAATGTTAAAATTGACAGCTCTTAATTATAATGTAATGTTGAATGGCTATAGTCAATTAAATACTAGGGGGACTTTTTTATTTTATAGGGAAATCAGTATTAATTGGTATCAGATGCCATCAGATCAAAGATGTCATTAAACAAATATTAAAAATATACTGTCTTTATGTTGTTTGTACATTAATTTGAAGATTGAATGTGAAATTAATTCAATATAAAAGTATATTTAAAAACTTTAATGTTATGTGGGATTAATCGTGATTCATTTCAGAAAAAATGTGCGATTAGTTTTGTTTTGTTTTTTAATCGATTGACAGCACTAATTGTAATGCAATATAAAAATACAAGAAAATACAAATACAATAAAAAATATAAATCCATCAAATCCATCATTAAAAGTCATACAAAAATATGAAAAAAATCTTTAAAGTTGTACAAGTAAAAATCCAATTCTTGCTCCATTGGGTTTGACAGCAGCTTCTGGTTAAACCAATTTGGGGCAAAGCATCCAACCAGTGGTAGATGGGAGACTTTTTTGCAATTGTAATGCCAGTGCATAAAGTTTAGATTGCAGCATAAAAATAACAGCACACCATAATCATAATCACCACAACAAGTGTTCAACACGATCATCTTCTCAAAGCTGGTGTGATGTTTCCCCCGAGAGGAGCCCGCTGGCCCTGGTCATCTAAACACGAGCGTTCAGCTGATGTGCCGCCCTAGAGCACCAAAGCAACACAGAGAAATGGAAGACTTCAGTGTGTTAATTCAGCAATAAATCACAGGCCAGCACACTGGGGGCTCGGCTGAGGGGAACGCACTGATTGAACACTCATTGACTTTGCTGCAGTCTCACCATGAATATTTTACAGTTTGTGAGGGGAGAGGTTATGCTTTTACAAAACACTGGACTAGAGAGTTATGATCAGCTGTATATATCTGATAGGGAAAATGGGTAGTAGGTAGTTGACAAAAACATTTCAAGTTTCACCGGAGGCAAATGTTATCCTGGAAGACATAAAAACTGACAAGAAGGTAAGACACTGTAAAAATAAAAAACTGGAGGTGAGTGAGCAAAAATACAGCTTATGAGCCCTTGAACCGGAAAACTTAGACTGTGTTCCTAGTGTGCTGTTCATGTAGGGAGCATGTTAAGCCATCAGAGATGCACGTCTGACTCAGGGGTTCTTAAAAAATATGTACTTTATATGAAATGATACAGCAGCATCATATGTATCCATCACAAAATAATCCCATAATGTATTGCAAAAAAAATAAAACAATTAAAATAATACATAATTAATTAATTAATTAATTAATTAACAACAATCATTATAATATTTCGTATTATAAAATATTAAATTGTATAAACATAAATCCATAGCATGATTGAAATAAAATAAAATAAAATAAAATAAAATAAAGATGGGGAAAACTATCAAACCTGTGCATTCTTATAAGAGCCAAACAGAAGAAGTGTGCACTGATCAAATTAAGATATGGTAGGAAAATTATATAAAAACAAAAAACTGAATTAAAATTTAGAAAAAAAGTAAATGTATAACAATATAATATTAACTGGGAAAATATAAATCCACCACAGAGTGTCATACAAAAATATGAGCACTGATATGGTACAAAAACATTTTAAATAAAAAATAAAGTAATATATAATAATAAATATAATAAACTAAATAAATAAAATGTAATAAAATATGTAAAATGCACCAAATTAAATTTATTAAATTAAAATTGTACAAAAATAATAATGCAATAAGAGAGAAAAAATATAAATCCACTGCATGCTTTCAATAGTCATGAAAAACTTTTATTAAAATGAATAAGTACATGAAAATTATTATGTGAATTATTATTATTATTATTACTATTAGGAAAATCATATGATATACTGTAACCTAACAATTTGAGCTTATACTGATCCACAACATAAACAAAGGAGCGGAATGAAACACCCCGCATTATCGTGATGTTAGCCAAACAAAATGCCAACTCCTAAATCTGCTTAAATCTGTTTTGAGTCTGGTTGACACCTAGCGCTCCAAATCAGTCACTTGTGATGTTTCCTGTGAATGAGGGTGCTGCCTATGTAGTCAGCAGACAGTAAGGCAGCTTACAAGGTTTTGAATCTGAGCCAAAGGCAAGTCTCTGTTCCCATAGGATACTCGCTGGTGCATTTTTAGTAGAGGCGTCCCGTTTTATAGAGATTATATTTCAGAAACGCAAGACTCTTTTTGTAAGTGCTCTTACACTTGCCAAGGTGGTAAAGAGAATAACAGACTGGCAGAACAAACAAGGGAAATCATCTGTCTGCACATTTCCCACAACATCTTTGCTCTGCAGTTAATTTTATTAGTCTTCGCTGGATTTTGAGGGGAAGTATTACATATTCTCCACAGATTTTACTGCTAGGTATTTACTGAGCAGGCTCAGGTTAAGTGCTTTGCTCAAGGGCACAACAGCAGTATAATCCGTACAATATTACTATCAAAGCCCTAACCGTTTTTTTCTCACCAGGAGCCTTGGATTCTCATGAATTTGATCAGCTCATTTGGCCGGATGGCCTGCATGCTTGCCTTTGCTTGACATTGCAGACTGAAAGAATGGAATAGCAACAAGATTTTTACATCTTATGAAGAAAAATGCAAAACTGGGGTGTTGTGGGAGGATGCTCGGTAAATACTTACCTGCTGAACTCAAAAGATACATGTCTGTATTCTGGCCAGATTTGGATCCCTCCTTCAATGAAAGTCTTGTGCCTTTTGGGGAGAAAAAAAAAAGCACAAAAAAAAAGCTGATAAATAAAAGCACAAATATAGTGAAGATAATTCTACCAACAACCATGTTTATTATTAATAATTATTATTATAAGAAATACTTTCTAATATGCAATAGAAATATATTTGTGATCATTTCTGCATCATTATTTATTAACTTTGATCTTGGTAAGTTGTCAAAGGTCGTTGGGTTTCTAGGTGTTTTTTAAAAATTGCATTAATATCATAATTGTCTTTTTTGTACTATATATTAATTATGCCTTATATTATACCTTACACATATATATGCATATACACACACACACATACAGTAATAATATTTCACGGTATTACCGTTTTTACTGTACTATTGATCAAATAAATGCAGCCTTGGTGAGCACAAGAGACTTTCTTAAAAAAAAAAAAAAAATCTTAGCAAAGAAATAATCTCACTAATTTGCTTCCAAAAATTGAAGCGTAACTCAATATTGACTAAACGCTTGACTCAATCCCTCCTGTACAATACAATATCCTGCACCGCAGTTAATCATTCAGCCAAGACAGGTGTCTGGATTTCGGGTCTAATTAGCGACCAAAAACAAGAGTCTGATTTATATTCAGTCGTTGTTAGTCGTCTTTAACAGACAATCTAGCTTGTTAAATTCAGGTTCAAGGGTTCACAAGGGCCGTTTTGAGTATGAATGTGAGTGGATGCGCAAACATTGGATTTGCTGGAACAATATAGAAATAGCACATTTGAAAAATGAAAGCGTATCGGGTTCAAAACAGACGATAAAAGCACCAGGTATGAGCCGTACTGGAAAAGAGCAGAGGCTGGGCTTGCAAGGCAATGCTGTAACTTGCCTTTGTTAGAAAGATACATGACTTTATGGGACACAGTAATTAAGGAGGAAAAACTCTTGCAGCAAAAACTGGCACCAGAAACACATTTTAAGACCGGACTAATCCCTTAAGCCTTTCTTTGCCATGCTACAGTTGATTTTAGACTCATTTATAATGATCTGTTCAAATCCATTTTTCCTCGTTAAAATCAAATGTTCTAGAGTCAAGTGCTTCGCACCCTCAGGGCATTAAAAGTTGCACTGTAAATGTTATGGAAATTGAACGGTCAAGGCTAGTATCCTACCTCAAGAAAAGAATCATAGGTTTGGTTTTCACAGGTCATCCATTCAGAGGGCTATCGGCTTTTATAATTCATCAAAAGACCAGAAGTAGGCCTACTCAACTGTGGAGACAGTATCTAATAACTACAGACCTCAGGGCCGCCGAATGACGCGGGATAACTATTCATTTAAGTTTTCCAGCAACTATTGACTCTGAAGATGGTGATTTAGTTAGCACCGCTGAATCATTCTTTCTCGTTTTTGCGTTGGCTTGAAGAATGAATGGTTTGTTTGGCAATTCAGCCACTAAAGAACATTAACAACAAATTTGACCCTCCTAAAAGCCAACGTCGCTCCTCTACAACGACATCCCACCGGGATCAAGCAACCGTTGTGACAGAAAGCTGTACTGCCGAAACCCCCCAAGCCCATTTAACCCTGTGTGAATGCAGGTTAAATGGCTTCCATTGTGCTGTAATTGCCAAATAGTTGTTCATTATATAATTAACGCCAATTAGTCGGTAATTACAATGACTCCATGTTCATCATTGGTTCTTATAGAAAAACCGCACGCCGAGAGCTGGATCATACTGCTATTGACAAATCTTTATTGCAGCCGCAGTCATAATATGGGAAGTAATAAAAGCCAAAGCTATAACACTCCACACAGATTGACAGCAGGGCTGTGATTCAGTGGAAATCCTCCAAAAAACCAAGCACAAAAAGCCACGACACAGGGGGATGATTCTGTCATCAACGCGACTCACTGGTCGTGAATCGCGGCCACAGGTTGTTGAGGCCAACTTTCAATCTTCAGACAAAAAGGTGCTTTCTGACATTTCATCTTCCACTGACTCTCGGCTCTTTCATTTTCTGTCACTCGCCTATTTTTTGCTCAAGCCTCCCTAGATTCCTTGAAGAAAGCTCATTTTGAAGTTTAATTTAAAGTTTCCATTGTTCAAAAAGCTTCTGTTTCGAGATGGACTTGACGTAAATCTAAACGGCAAACTGTAAAGATAAAAAGTACACTAGGTTTCTAAATTTATTTCTATCCGTCGCCCTTGACTTTAAACAACAGAGAGAGAGAGAGAGAGAGAGAGAGAGATGGATGAGCTCAGAATGCTCTCTTGTTTATAAATAGCTGAAGCTTTTGAAGCGTTTCAGATGAAATGGCTCTTTGAGACGAGCGATGGATCGGACCATCTACACTAGAGTATCGCGAAATAGGACGATCAGCGCTGCTGTTAAAAGCACCATTGCGCACAACCTTCTCAACATCCATGACAGGTCAGTTAACCTTTTATTAAGGATAATTATGACCCCAATTTCCTTTAAGACAGTATAGCATGCGATGACTATCCATGGAGGCCGCCAGCACCTCTGCTAATAAGACTCTGGAGATAAACGCTCAAATGTTAGACCTCAATAGGGCACAAGATCAAGGTTACACTTTCTCTTTGTCCGGGCATCACTGAAGAGCTTATTATTTATTTTATTTTTTTACTGTATATTGTTACACTTAAAAGTCAAGTCAATATTAGCCTAACATTATACTTTCTTCTAGTGTAATGGAGATAGGCTATTTCTTTGCATTTGCAGTATAATATGGCTCAATTACATGTTAATTAAAGGATCGATTTATTAATAAAAATAAAAAGATCTAATAAAAATACAAAAGAACGCTAACTATTAATGAATAACATCATTACAAAACTTATGTTTATGCATTTAAATATTTGCATATAAAACACTAAATATAAATCATCCATAGTAGGCCTAATTCATAATTGTCAATATTATATTAATAATTAAGAGCCATTTAATAAACAACGTATTAATAGTTTTTCATATCTATTTCCATATTTAACACCACAACATTCATGCATGCGCCAAATTAAGTATGATGAATTAAATTACAAAAAATAATGTCTATGCATAGTAACATTATTAAACAGTTATATATTAATAATTCTATTAACAATTATTAATAATTGTTTTAATTATGATAATTGTACGTATAATTTAGTAATAATATAAAATTACTTCACATAATATTAATTTTCAAATTACATTGTCCTCATACCAAGTACGTTACTCAAATGCAGTCTCTGTTCAGTAATGTTGCAGGTGTTCAAAATAAGCAATACTATAGATTCTTCCCACTGAGTGTTTAGGGAGCTGAGAATGTAGGGATCCTTGAATCAGAATGCAACTATACTATTAGGTTGAGTCATCAGCAGAAGGTCATCCAACTAACCGGCTGATTGGCTCCGTCACCTGTTGAAATGCATTTGCAGGCATGTGTCCTGGAGGAATGGACCTCGTTCTGTGTTAACCTGAACTTACAGTTGAGCTGACAGCAGCCTCAATCAATCCAGAAGCAGCTATCAGCTCTCATCACCGCGTCCTCCAGCCCTCTCAGCAGACAGATAAGTGTGTCACACACTACGGCCCATCTGCCCTGCAGTAATTACAGTCTGACCTCCCTGAATTTCTCCATATCAGTCTATATACAGATGCATCGACCACAAATAGCTTCCATTCTTCTCCTACACGACCACACACGGAAACGGGAGTCAGGAATTCTCGCTTGCCATTCAGAAGCGTTAAACAGTAGAATCAATGTTCAACTGAAAGTGCAATCCACACATTTTCACATACCTGTATTAAAAATAAAAAACAAATCTTTAAACAAAGAATAGTAATTTTTTTAAAATATGTTCATAGACTCCTACCCCAGTGGTCAGTATGACCAAAAAAAATAAAAAATAAAAATTACTAAGTGCACCTGTTAACTGGGGTTGTTGTATGAACTTAAAATTAGAAAATGGAATAGATTTACTTAGATTCAGGTCGTCCACCCACATGCATCACCACTCAGCAAATCATGCCACATGAACTCAGTATTTATCAGTATCTGATAAAAAAAAAAAAAAAAAAAAAAACTTTACATTTTTCTTTTTTACCAAACTTTGGCTATGGATAGTTTGTTTTCCCAGGTATACAAAAAAAAAAAAAATTAAATTTAAGTTTATGAGAAAGAAAGAAAGAAAGAAAGAAAGAAAGAAAGAAAGAAAGAAAGAAAGAAAGAAAGAAAGAAAGAAAGAAAGAAAGAAAGAAAGAAAGAAAGAAAGAAAGAAAGAAAGAAAGAAAGAAAGAAAGAAAGAAAGAAAGAAAGAAAGTTGTACTTCAAAACTTTAAATATGGTTGCAAACAAACAAACAAAAAATGCATTTCTGACTTCCATGCTTATATATTGGTTATAGCCAAAATAAATCAAATAAAATCTGAAGCAATTTTTCTATTTTTATAAATTGAATGCTTACAATACAATTAAGTACAAAATGTTCAAGAAGTGTTTTGTATTTGAAATAAAACAAAAAGAATACAATAAAATAATTATTCTGTAAACTAAGCAAATAGTGGGTAATGCAAAAGTATGAAGACAGTAAACAGACACTGCATCTTTTTATTCCAATGTCTTTGCTTCCTTAAGTACAAAAAGAATCATTAAGTGAAATCGGAGACCAGAACCAGAATCATTACATTTCTTCCCATTCCTAATGCAAACGGACTGTCACTGGAATTGCAGCTGTGATTTTGTGTCTTGGGAGCATGTGAAATGCGTACTTAAAGCAAGGTAATTAAGAGGAGGGCGCTGCGCTCCCCTGGGCTGCTGGCATTAGTGAGGTATCAGCCGGACTACTGTAATTTACCTGTGTGCAGCCACTGTGACAGAACTCCAGTCCAGAAGGAAAGCTGTTGCTTCGGAGGGAGCTTCAGTGTGAGCATCTGTCTGCCTAATGGTCTATCCGCATTGTGAATATAGACTGCAGGAGCACATTTGAAGTTAACTGATGCCCTGGACCTGTGCCAGAGTCCATTTTGGATGTTTTAGTCCAAAGTAAATTCATGTTCTAGCTCCATTTGATGTTAAACAGTATCCGAGTTAAAGGCTCATGCAAAACCATTTCACTCACACCATCAATAGACCAGTACTTTAATATTTATATGGTAACACTGTACAGTAAGATTCCATTTGTTAACATAAGTTAACTACATTAGTTAACATGGACTAACAATAAAAATTCCTTTATAACAATTAATAATCTTAATTTCAAAATTACTTTCATGCAAACAAATTGTAATAAAAAATAATACACTTAAAAAATAAAAAAATATTACAATTAATAAATAATATATATATATAGTATAAATATTTATATAACATTACATAATTTATCATATTTAATTGACCTAACATTAACAATGAGCAAGTTGTATTTTTATTAACTTATGTTGACACATATTAATAAATACCAATTAATTAATTAATTAATTATCAATCTGTTATCACCCCCAAATTGTTCCAAACTTGTATGAATTTATTTCTTCCGCTGAACACAAAAGACATTTTGAAAAATATTGATAACCATTCAGTTGCTTTTCCAAAGCATGGAGAAAAAAATACAATGAAAGTCAATAGGGTCCAGAAACTTTTTGATTACTAACATTCTTCAAAACATCAGAAGAAGAAAAACTCATATAGGTTTGGAACAAAACAGTGAGTAAATGATGACAGTTTTCATTTTTGGGTGAACTGTTGCTGGGGTTTTATTAAAAATCCCAGTTTCAGGCCAACAAATTTGCTGGGATTACCGTTATTTAATTCAACTGAGATAAGCTAAAAAGTAGCTCACTCAAAGACACCACTTTAGGTTTATTTTAGGTTCAGACATGACCTGAAGTGATCCAAGCAGGAGAGTTGTTTACATATAATTAATTCATCAGTTTTCATGAATTTGACCTGAACTGCAGACCATTTACAAACAGAGGTGGAAATTGTTGCAGCTGATAAAGAGAACATAAGAGGCGGGCATTAACATATTGATGGTAATGAATCCATCCAGTGATGTGAATGTCCAGAACAAGCTCAGGGGAAGCCAAAGAGACACTAAGCAGGCTATTGTATGACCTCATATTTATTGTTTTCTAATCTCGCTGCCTCCTCGAAAAAAAAAGCCTCTGCCTGTAATGAAAGCGTCTTATATCTGTTAGCAGCCTTATATACGAGCAACAGTGTTCAGCACCGTTATGTGTTCTGCACGGCAGGATGGATGCGAAAATAACAGGTATAATCAAATGATCTACACCGTGGCTTTAAGTAAATCAGCAGGCTAATAATTTTACTAAAGGAGCTTCAAGATAAATAACAACATCAGATTAAAGCCCGGGTTGCATATTAATTATGGAAACAAGGGAGCGAGCCGATAATTTCAGTGGGCGAAATGAATCACAATATAGTTTGATCAGTTTTTACGCAGAAGCTACAGGACTCAGCGTTGCGCTCCCAGGTGGCAACGGGGGCGGGATGGGGCGAGTGGCAGAATGCCAATTCAATCCCCAGATAGTGGACAGCGCTTTTGTACCCTTGGGCAGGGCATTCAGCGCGAGATTGCCAAGAGGGTGCTAAAACACAAAGAACCCAATAACCTTCCTTTTCTTACTTTCTCTGGTATTTACTGGGGAAAACAGACACGAGGAATCTGTCTGGACCACAGCGCTGGCAGGGAGGAAAGAAAGCATTTCTTTGAGCCCTAACATGCTGTACGAGCAAAAGTAATGGAGATACATGCCTTAGCAGAAGGCTAAGCATGGTACAACGAGGCTATCTGATAGTAACACTGTGGTACTTAGTTTTGATATATACCACAGTTTTTGCATGGTACTCCAAAGTAGCTCCGAGAATACCATGGTTCTTTTTTGTTAAGTGATGCAAGTACCATGGTAATACGATTGCACCTTGGTGCTGCCACAGTACTTTTTGTAAGGGTATAGTATTCATCCTTTACGACAAAATATGGTATTACACTGTTAAAAATAAATGTTCCAAAAGGGGGTTTGCACAGTGTTGTCATAGAAGAACCAATTTTGGTTCCTCAAAGAACCTTTCAATGAACAGTTCTTAAAAAGAACCATTTTTCTCAGTTTGATGAACATTTTAATAATCTAAAGAAACCTTTTTCCACTGTAAAGAACCTTTTGTTTAATGAAAAGGCTGGATGGTAAAGGTTCTTTGTGGAACCATTGATGCCAATAAAGAACCTTTATTTTAATGTAAATGGTAATACTATGGTACATTGAAATATACCATGTGACTGAAATTCACATGAGTTTCTGAAAATTGAAATTTTTTTGAACATTTTAAAAGCATTTTTTTTCTCTATGTGAATGTTAGAAAGGCATTAAAGCAATGTTCAGTTATCATTTTGGAAACCTTACATCTGAAAGTTCTATGAACCGTCAGTAGTAATTAGTAACACTTAAAAAAATATTAGACTAACGTCCTACTAAATGTTCCATAAAAACATTCCATGAATGATGTAGAAATAACATTTTGGTGTTTTAACATTTTTGGTAAATGACATTAAAGACCAGATAACTTTGGCTGGAAGACGATTTGTTCATAACTTTTGAGAGATTGTTGCCAAAATGTTTGCCAATGTTCTGGAAACGGTTGTTGTTAGCTGGGACAATGAACCTTTTTTGAAAACGGTAACTTGATTACCATGTAAATACTACGGTATATAAAACTTGTTAAAGTACCATGGTACTGTCAGTACTTTTTGTCTTATACCATGACATTAATTCGCATGTGCTCCAAAAATACTATGGTAAATGTCTAAAAAATATTGAAAAATGCAAAAAAGTTTCATTACCACGGCATAATTAATGTAGTATGGTATAACCTTTAAAAAAAAAAAAAAACTGTTCGTACCATGATGGTACTATATAGTAACATCATGGTACGAACAGTTTTTTTATTTATTTTTTCATTTCAGTGCCATTGTATTTATCAAAAAAAAAAATAATATATATATATATATAATTTTTTTTTTTTTTTTTTTTTTTTGATAAATACAATGGCACTGAAATGAATTTGTATGGTATGCCAAGGTATTTCCAAGAATAACATGGTAGGCCTACTTTTTGTTAAATACATAAATACCATGGTACTGAAATTCACACATGGTTTTTACTGTATATGTGAAAGTACCAGAGTATTCTCTTTACTGCACCATGGCCATCCATATACCAAGGTATTTAATATAAAATGTAAAAAAAACTTTGTAGTTACTTTTAAGTGCCAACTTGATTACCATGTAAACACAATGGAACATGCATTTCAGTACCATGGTAATTCGCTTACAAAAAAGTAGGTACAGTGATTTTATGAAATATAGATGTATATACACTGAAATTCATATAGCCTACCGAGCATTTTTTTTATTTTTTTTGTAACTGATACCATTATAGCACCACAGTAATCGTCAAAGAATACCATAGTCCAGATCCTGCGCTGCTCTGTATCCTGAAGATGTGAGTTTCATCACTCTCCTAAAATCTAACAGAATAACAGCAAGCCTCTCTGCTGAGCCGTGAGCGAGCAGAGGCCGAGGCCGAGGCCGTGACCGCCGGCTCATTCTCAAATATGTGGCGGCACAATCGTATTACTCATCTCCATGGAGACCCTCTGGTCCCTTTACCACACGGCGCGGCGGGCCGCCCCACAGGCAGCACTGGGGCTCACGGGGAACTCGACAGGCCGATTAGATTTTTCACCCCTTGTGTTTTTTTTTTTTTTTTTTTTTTTTTTTTAACCCTCCCTCCTACCCGTTTTCTCCACCTCGTCGAAGCCGAGCGACTCTCACAAAACCACCAGCATCAGACTCGCGTTCAGCAGGTATAGCGCCATAGCAACACTGTCAATTCATTCAGTCGACTGGCCCTGAACCCTACAATTACTGCTGCTGCACAAGCAGATGTTCCTGCTGAGACTGAACACAGTATGAGTGACAAAATGCAGGGCTCGCCAGTCACGGCGTGTATTAGAGGAAACGCTGCGCTCTTAAACCGCCTCTTTTACACGACACTTACTTAAGACTAAAGCCAGTGTTATGGGACTGACAGCCGGATTAATAGGAGCCCGTCTGAAATCGTAATGTGTACTGTACACTACAGCAGATAGGAATGGATCTTATATAGCTGAGATTCCCACAACATTTTTGATACCTGAACCACTTTGACGAAAAATATTTATTGGACTGAAATTGAAACGTAAAGCTGCAGTCCGTAACTTTTTTTAGGTTAAAAATGAACCGAAATTACATAACCAGCCAGTATTCAAAACTATCACGTTATTTTAGCCCGATTCACAACGGTTAGATTATAATAATGTTTTCTAATTTGAGTGGTACGGGTAGGATTTCGCGGGAAATTCGAGCATGGCACTGTGTCATTACGTCACGTCTGTAAACCAAGAAGTTTTCCCGGCTACTAGTCTATCGCGTTGTTTTAAGCAAAATGCACTTAAATGTAGTTTTTTTCCACTTGAAACAAGACTAAACATCTTATGTCATTTTGCTTATCTAGTAAAAGCATCTTGATTTAAGGATTTTGAGATATTTTGACTAGACACAAGACAAAAATGCTAAGTAAGATAAGCCATTTTTTGCAGTGTATGTTTTTATATGAAACGTGAATGAAATTAAATTATATTCCAGTTTTAAATGTGCTTCTGATTACAGATAGCCTGGGATTACACAGGATTTGTATTTTAAAGACAACCAATTCAAAGGGAGCATGGTTTGCTTTTTGGGTTAAAATAATTTCTTAACATGAAATTGGAATGGTATGACAATTAGATATTAGACTGTACAGAAATTGAAATCTACACGCTAATAAACACTATACTCAGTCACGCAATGCTGATGTTGTTAACATTAATAAATTTGAGAAAGTACAACAATAATAATTTTCACGGTTTAATGTGATATGAGCTAACCGATCGTTAGATTTAATTGGTAGCAAGATTTATTGCAATTCTTTTTTACTCAGTTGGTCAGAACAAACGTGGCAGACTTGTTACTTGTTCAGATGGCAATATATGGTTAAAATTCTTATTTGGGTCACACATTCCAAGACGTAGGCTAGAATCTGTGATTCCTGAGTACAGTATCCACACCGGTGCGGAGACTGACTGCCACACATTCACCTCAAAACATTAGATTCGTCGATTGAGTTGGACATGTCATTCCACCAGGAGGGAACGTTTCATTTAAAGGTCCGTGAAAGTGATTTTGTGCCTCTTTACGATGGCACAATAAAGCGACGTTCACTTGCAGAACGCAAGCTTCTAGAGGGCACATAAGTCTGAAGTAATGAATTTAGGTAAAGGGGTGCAGAGCCAGTTTTGTAGGCAAACATTAAAGGAACACTCCACTTTTTTTGGAAATAGGCTCATTCTCCAACTCCCCCAGAGTTAATAAGTTGAGTTTTACCGTTTTTGAATCCATTCAGCCGATCTCCGGATCTGGCGAGAGCACTTTTAGCATAGCTTAGCATAGATCGTTGAATCCTATTAGACCAGTAGCATCGCGTTCAAAAACGATCAAAGAGTTTCGATATTTGTCCTATTTAAAACTTGACTCTTCTGTAGTTATATCGTGTACTAAAATCGGCGGAAAATGAAAAGTTGCAATTTTCTAGGCTGATATGATTAGGAACTACTCTCATTCCGGCGTAATAATCAAGGAACTTTGCTGCCGTAACATGGCCGCAGCAGGCGTAGTGATATTACGCAGCGCCTGAAAGTAGTGCCCGGTAGCTGGGGAAAAAAAAGTGGAGTGTTCCTTTAATGTCTTGAATTTTATGCGAGCAGCTATTGGTAGCCAGTGCAAATTGATGAACAATTCCGTGAATTGACACTTTTCTTTCATTTTCACACTGACTTAAGTATGCAGGGGGAATTGTTGCTCCTTTGTCCTGAAATTGTTCATTTTGGTGGCATTTCTGCCAAAAGCCCTGTTAATTTTAGACCCTGGGTACTACAATGGCATCTTTGCAATGGAGTATTTCAAAGTCCCATAGTATTGCCATCACTGTGCCATGGCACTGTCATAATTTTTGTAAAGGTTTGCCACATAAGCGGCAGGTTTGTCAAAAGCCTGTCTAAGCAGGACTAAGGCAGCGCTGCGGTGCTCAGCGGGCTCTCAGCACTGTTAGCAAAATGTCAGAGTAAAAACACTCAATAACATTTAGATTTTTTTTTTTTTAAATCAAGGGAGAGGAAAAATCCCACAATCCCTTTGCAATCAGCACTAACAGTTATAGACAGGCACACAGCAAGCACAACTTGCAAACAAGAGAGCTTGGTTTACTTTCCTTCATGCCCACAGTAAACGCGACGTGACTAAACGCACCATTTGTTTGGGTAGAAACGACCGCAGTCTGTGGTTTCACAGAGCGAGTCGTCCTGACAGGTGAAGGCGGTGTTATCTGTGCCAGTGACAGTCTAAGAACTTGGCAACGGAGCAACACTTAGCTTTTTTCTATAAAGGCGTGCAAGTTAATGAATTAATGTGCAGTGCCTTCATTCTCATGGAAACACTCATTAACACTCGCATGTGGAGTTAGACTGCGTTTGACTTGATTTGCACTGAAGGGTTTTGCTGTAATTAATTATCCCTTAGTTGAGATTTTTGCTATACTGTGTGTATATTTGTGCAGCTATAAGTGGCAAGACGGTTTTATTGTGGTTTACAGCTATTGAACAATGTCCTAACTTTCCATGATAAAAAATAAAATTTGATTTATAATCACGTTCGTATCGGCTCGTTTACTACTGCTTCAGATGTGGCACAACCACTCACAAAGTTAGAGTAGGATAGATTTTTCTTTTAATATTCGAGTCATAGGTTTTTGGAACAGAAGTATTTTAAGCTGTTTTGCACTCTAATGTTAGACTCTGATATTAGGGTTTGTGTTTATTCCAAATAAGATTTTATTTGTAAAATACACTGATAAAATAATTTGAAACAATTTTCACCCAGATTTTGCAAGTACATTTTACAAATAACTTCAAAGAAACATTGAATTAAACATTAATTAAATATTATTTAATGAATGTATGAATTCAGTTGGAAGTTTTAAGTTCTAAATATAATATTATTACTTCAAATTTAGGTTTTATAAATGTTATTTAATATTTTGGTTCAGGTCAGTATAATTTTTAAAAAGTAAATAATACTTTTATTTGTAAAGGACGCATTAAATTGATCAAAAGTGACAGTAAAGACAATGTTGCAAAAGATTTTTATTTCAAATAAACACTGTTCTTTGGAACAGAACAACTGTTTTCACCATTGACATCTGAAGGATCATGTGACACTGAAGATTGGAGTAATGGTGCTGAAAATTCAGCTTTGCATCGCAGGAATAAATTTCATTTTACAATATATTCTTTTTTTTTTTTTCCTTAACTGTTTATTGAATTTTCTTCTGTGAACAGTAGTATAAAACAAAAAGCAGCTTTACAAATTTAGAACCCATCCCACCCCCTGGTAGACTTAAAAAAATAAAATAAAAATGAAATGAAATGAATAATAATAATCAAAAATAAATTAATTATTATTAATAGATAAATAAAATAATTTTTACAAAGATTTTAGAAAATATCATAACATTAAAAGCTGAATGCTATGAATTTACAGTTTTCACATTAGATCCATGTATACGAGAAGTTGAGAGTTCCATCGAGATAATGTCCAACAAATGCACCGTCCATTTTACAACATATTCAAATAGAAAACACTCATTTTTTTATTTTAATAATATTTCACAGTATTACTGCTTTTATTGTTTTTTTAATCAAAGAAATGCAGCCTTGCATTGAAGAGAATTTTCAAAAACACCTTACCAACCCCAAACTTTTGAACAATGGTGTATAAATATATAGCATTAATGCAAAATAACATTACTCACACCATTATGTGTGTTTTTAACAGTCGCCCACCCTAAATGTGACTAGTTATTTTTCTTTTGCAGTATTAACTGGAGTGAGAGTAGGGGGGGGGGGGGGGGATCTCTGCAGGAAAGGAAACTTTTTCATTACAGTGTCAATGATAACTCTAAAGCTGCACTTCATATTCCTGACTAATCTGGACCATTTAGGCCTATGTAGGGCAGGATAGAGTCAGCAGTTTACCGGGACAATGCAGACCGGCTCTCCTTTCTTCTGCTGTTCATCTGTAATGCATATAGAGCGCTGAGTTTGTTGGCCTCGCAGTTAATATTTCTTTCCTTTTCCCTTCTCAAGTCCGAGTTAAGCCGGGTGCACACTGGGCACTCCATTTTGCTGTGCAAGACAAATTTCTGGAACTAGAAAAACATTTTTTTCCCCACTGGCAGTCTGACTGTGACATGCTCACCGACAGCTGATTAATTGACTTCACAATGAATCTCACCGTCCAAAAGTTCTGACAGTTTTGGTCAGCAGTCCTGCAGCATGACTTATCTTATGGTGAGAACCTAAACAACCAAAAAGAACACAGTGATTTATGACGCATTTAGGCAAAAATTAATAATTAAAAAAATTAAGTACATTGCATATGCATCAAACTAACCATAACCTTGCAATAAAAAATAAAAACACTTTTGAATTCACTTTTTTTTTTTTTACTTAGTTCTATTTCAGAATTTAAATTAACAAGTTTAATGACAAATATAATAGTGTTAATAATAATAGAAATAATGTGGAAAAATTCTAAAAAATAAAATTAATTAATACATTTATAAAATAAATAAATATACAAATAAAAATAAATACACATAAAATAACAAATATAGAAAGAAATAATACATAAAATGCACAAAAAAAAATGTATAAATGTTTCAACCATGCTAAGAGTAAAATGCACAACCACGCAGACTTTAATTCCTTTTCCAGGCAAAAATTGGGAACATAAATTATTAAAAAACAAATACAATTATTAATAATTAATACATAAATGAACAAATAAAAATAAACAAATGACATTGCAAAAATTTCCAAGGGTTTCATTTAAAGTTTGCTCGTCAATGTAGATGTCAGATCACGAAATTATTGATAAAATGATTGTAAAATGGCCAGGCAATATTGTCCAATCAAATCATGACCAAATCTTAAAATAGCCTGTATATTGTGCAGACAAAAAACCTTTTACTTTCAACCACTTAGGTCATATTGTCAAACCAAGTGACCTTTATTTATATAGCGCTTAATGCAGTTGGTTTCAAAGCAGCTTCACAATAATAAAAGGAAAATACTGTAAAAATCACTGATGCAAGCTTCTTTGAAAATGAAACCAATTCAATTTCTGCTGTAAAGCAGCTCTAAAAAAGACAATAGTGTCATTATTCAGTTCAAGTCTGTTAAGTGTTGATTCAATTGATTCAGTCAGATATTGTACGACCTGACAAGCGCCATTTGACAATGAGGAAACAGAAAAGACTGTAAAGGAAAGGACAAAAATCAGCTCTAAGTGCCATGCAATATGATCTTACATTATTAAGTGTGTCATTCACATTGTTTTTGGTCCCATTTTGGTGCGTCAAATTGATGATTATTAACAATGTGCAATTATTTTGGCTTCTTTGGCCTTGATTGCCAGAACGGAGAGCCAAACATCCATGCGGGTGAGTAAATAAATTCAAGATGAAATGCCGCAGTAATTGAAAGCGGTTTATCACAGCTCTCAGATTTCCTTGTCTGAGTGAGTTCTGTTGAGCTTTGATCCCCACAATTAGCATTGAGATATGTCATCTTTAAAGTGCAGCCAGCGACGTGCCGCTGCTTTGTACTGCTCTCCCTCCTGACTCCAGCTCGGCTTCGCATTAGAGTCAAAGCTCAGCACAGACCTGATGAGTTCGGAGTTGTCTTTGGGAGCTCCAGTGGGTCTCGGAGGACTTTCTGCCATCTCACTGCATTCACACCAGGGCTGGAAAAGCTACAAGCTATTCATAATTAAAGAAAGAGAACATGCAATCAGGCATTATCACTTCAAAATAAAGCTTGGTGATGAGGTCTTGGATCATCTTCAAGGGGTTTATTTTGCGGTAATAGCCATCTGATGGTGCATTATCCTGCTTAATGCATGCAACAAATACATAAAAAGTCATGAAATATTGATTTGCGTTACCACCACAGCTATAGAAATCAGTCGCCGGGATATTTCTCTTTATTTAGGTAGTGTATTTTTTAAAAATCTTTTATTTAATCTATCCATCCATATATATCACACAAATTTGACTGCAAAAGCTGCAAAAGACTGATTTTACCGACTTTTTAATTTCAAAATATTTTACTTTTCTACTTTCATTAAAATGTACTTGTAAATTTAAATTATAAATAAATAAATACATACATTTTTAATGACACTAAAAGAGAATCTCAATTAATGTTATTGTATTAAAAGTATATTTGAAAAATTTAGATTCACCCAATTTCTTTAGCAGTTTTCACATTTTTGGAATACATCCCATATACATCAAACTAACCTTAAACTTGCAACAATGAAATAAAATTTACTGACTTCTTGATTTCACCTTACTTTAATATTTACTGAATTCTACATTGGCATGCATGCATAATAAAAATAAATAAGTAAATAAACTAGCATGCATGCATACAATTTCTAAATATGTTTCAAACATTTTGAAGTAGACATAATTTTGCAATAAGGCTGAGCAAATGTACAGCTGCCACACACACACACACTGACTTCTCGTCAACAGGTCATTTAAACACTTTCTGTAAACCTTTTCTGTAAACTAATGAACTCCAGGCATTGAATAACTCCAGAAGATACTAAACATGACAAAATCAACAACAGAGTAAATAAAACTGGAAAACAGTGTTAACATACAACCTTATTCATTATTCATGCTTCGGTTTGATTGCCTCGGTTCTCTCGGCTGCATCTGCATTATAATGGGATATAAAAGCAGCAAAACCGAAAAGCTGCATCACACTACCTTCACCTCGTAGTAGTGAGTCTCTAGCACACACAACCAAGTCAACACTTCATAAAATCCCACCACTACACTGTAAAAAAATAAATAAGGCAACGCATCACAATCAACTTAAGTTAACTCAACTAGCAACCAACAAATTAAAAACTTTAGTTCGTATAATGAATAAAAGTCAATCTACTGAGTGTTAAAAGATCTGTTAGAGCAACCAAAGATGCTTTTGAATTTAGCAATGCTAATCTTTTTTAAAAATCCTCTTTCTTTTAGATTTATGTTTATTTTAAAAGCCTTCTACATATTATGGGTAGTATTTGCCTCTTAAAACTAAAGGTAAACATTTGTGTTAATAGACAAATGTATTAAACAAGTTGCAATGAGATGCATATATGATGCACATACAGTACCTCTCAGCACACGATTCTCAACCATGGTGAGGATCAACAAATTTTAAATCAGTAAAAATATGAACTCTGATCCACATGACAGCTAACTGACCATGACAACAGCAGCACCAACATACAGGTGCATGTCAATAAATTAGAATGTTGTGGAAAAGTTCGTTTATTTCAGTAATTCAACTCAAATTGTGAAACTCATGTATTAAATAAATTCAGTGCACACAGACTGAAGTAGTTTAAGTCTTTGGCTCTTTTAATTGTGATTGTGTCTCACATTTAACAAAAACCCACCAATTCACTATCTGAACAAATTAGAATATGGTGGCATGAAAATCAGCTAATCAACTCAAAACACCTGCAAAGGTTTCCTGAGCCTTCAAAATGGTCTCTCAGTGTGGTTCACTAGGCTACACAATCATGAGGAAGACTGCTGATCTGACAGTTGTCCAGAAGACAATCATTGACACCCTTCACAAGGAGGGTAAGCCACAAACATTCATTGCCAAAGAAGCTGGCTGTTCACAGAGTGCTGTATCCAAGCATGTTAACAGAAAGTTGAGTGGAAGGAAAAAGTGTGGAAGAAAAAGATGCACAACCAACCGAGAGAACCGCAGCCTTATGAGGATTGTCAAGCAAAATCGATTCAAGAATTTGGGTGAACTTCACAAGGAATGGACTGAGGCTGGGGTCAAGGCATCAAGAGCCACCACACACAGACGTGTCGAGGAATTTGGCTACAGTTGTCGTATTCCTCTTGTTAAGCCACTCCTGAACCGCAGACAACGTCAGAGGCGTCTTACCTGGGCTCAGGAGAAGAAGAACTGGACTGATGCCCAGTGGTCCAAAGTCCTCTTTTCAGATGAGAGCAAGTTTTGTATTTCATTTAGAAACCAAGGTCCTAGAGTCTGGAGGAAGGGTGGAGAAGCTCAAAGTCCAGTGTTAAGTTTCCACAGTCTGTGATGATTTGGGGTGCAATGTCATCTGCTGGTGTTGGTCCATTGTGTTTTTTGAAAACCAAAGTCACTGCACCCGTTTACCAAGAAATTTTGGAGCACTTCATGCTTCCTTCTGCTGACCAGCTTTTTAAAGATGCTGATTTCATTTTCCAGCAGGATTTGGTACCTGCCCACAACTGCCAAAAGCACTAAAAGTTGGTTAAATGACCATGGTGTTGGTGTGCTTGACTGGCCAGCAAACTCACCAGACCTGAACCCCATAGAGAATCAATGGGGTATTGTCAAGAGGAAAATGAGAAACAAGAGACAAAAAAAATGCAGATGAGCTGAAGACCACCGTCAAAGAAACCTGGGCTTCCACACCACCTCAGCAGTGCCACAAACTGATCACCTCCATGCCACGCAGAATTGAGGCAGTAATTAAAGCAAAAGGAGCCCCTACCAAGTATTGAGTACATATACAGTAAATGAACATACTTTCCAGAAGGCCAACAATTCACTAAAAATGTGGGGGTTTTTTTATTGGTCTTATGAAGTATTCTAATTGGTTGAGATGTGAATTGGTGGGTTTTTGTTAAATGTGAGCCAAAATCATCACAATTAAAAGAACCAAAGACTTAAACTACTTCAGTCTGTGTGCATTGAATTTATTTAACACACAATTTGTTTCATAATTTGAGTTGAATTACTGAAATAAATGAACTTTTCCACGACATTCTAATTTATTGAGATGCACCTGTAAATTAAGCCAGTAAAATTTAAAACAATGATAATATTTTAATAATAATTAACAAAATGTTTTCAAGCTGCAATGCATGCTGGGAACTTGTGCAATGTTGTTCAACGTCAAATTGTTTGTTCAGATAACTCAATTTGAAAAGTTGGGGGAACATTTGGATATGTTGTGAACAAATACTTGAGTATCTAAGTAAGGTAAACAAAACTTTTGCTAGCGTCATGTTTAGAGTATTTTTGTTCAGTTCACATTTCACAAAAAATTAAACTGACTTCTACTAAAAATTCTTTGTGCAGGCTACTTTTTTACATTGGTTAATAGAACTTTTCGAAAGTTGGATTTTTTACAGTGCAGTAACCGTGTTGTATTATCAGGCATGATAGTGCTGGAGCAGGCAGCATCTCTGCCTCTACTGTGTTTTCAGCCATGCATTCACTCAAAACAGGGCAGATGTCTGATTTTCTGCTAGCCTGGTTGTGTGGATACGGCATCTGTGAACAAACAAACACAGGCTGTGTTCAGAAAGTCACTCACCTCACAACTAAAATCTCAGTACTGTAAACTGATTGTAGAAAGTCAAATACATCTGATATCACTTTATGTTTTGCAACTTGTGCAAACTCAATCAAACACTCGATGCAAAATGTTTGCATTTTGACAATTTAGTATAGATCAAATTGTATAAATAGCAGTGCTATTTTAGTATCAATATGATAATATTAGCCTACAGTTTTTAAAATTTTGAATTTTAAATAGTTTCCATTTTAAATTGATAAGCGTTTAGCAATTTTGAACTTACTACATTTTATTAAACTTTTTTAAAACTATTTTTATGTATTTTAGCTATTTTAGTGCATCAAGTTAAGCTACTGTAAATAAAAATGAGAAACGTTGCTTTGGCAAGTAGCTTAAATGAAATAATTTTAAAGTTTATTTTATCTCAAGTAACAAATGTTTTTTGTTTGTTTTTAGTTTTAGCTAACTATAATAATGCTTATGTAATAAAAAAGTATCTCAAAGAAAAACAAAAGGACAAAATTCAACCAAAAGCTGTGGTTAAAAAGAAAAGAAAAGAGGGTTTTTTTTTTTCAACTTTTTTTTTTTTGTATAAACTTAAAACAACAAGTTGAGAAAACTCCACCTGCTGAAGCTGGTTGCCTTAAAAATTTAAGTTGGCTCAACTTTATTATTTATATATATATATATATATATATATATATATATATATATATATATATATATATATATATATATATATATATATATATATATATATATATATATATATATATATATATATATATATATATATATATATATATATATATATATATTTTTTTTTTTTTTTTTTTTTTTTACAGTGTACACAATTCTATTAGTTATACATAAGCCTATTGGTTTTTAATTGAAGGGATGTTAAAATAGCAATGAAATATGTACTAACATTAAACGATTCCTCTCAGTTAGCTAAATAAAATACTAAATCAAATATTCTCTATAAGCGTATGCATTTTGAATACTATTTTCATAAATCAAATAAACAAGCTACATCTGAATTAGACTATATATTTCTATGAATTACGCAGAGGTCTTTTATAATAATTGATTAAATTTTTTTAATTCACATTACTCCGCTTACATGATATATGACATGAATAATAAAGATTCATGCAACAAATGACATGCAATTCAAGGAAGTATAACTCCAGAAATTATAATTCTTAAATTAAATAATAAAAACACCAGCAACAACATGCCACCAGGGGCCTTCTGCCCCAATTTCTGCAGAATACAGCATGTAGGTTGTGCATAGTTTGCAGATTTTCTATATGACTGCAACACCCAGATGACCTGCTACATGTGCAGTGCACAAAACATACTGCATGAGCTTGACATGAACTTCTATTTCCCGCGTGATAAATCAGCCAGACATGATTTTAACAGCTTATCTGACCAAAAGTTTGATATTTTAACATAATATTCTATTACAATACAATGCACAATCACCAAGTGCCTCTTGCAGAATTAATATTGAATGTAATGTGACAAAATACAACAGCTGATCAATTAACAGAAATTTCAGTTCAGTAAATTACACAAAATTAAAATTGTGCAATGATCAATATTGTCAAAATAATGCTTGCAACTTTAAGAGGTTTAACTTAACCATGCATTTATTGAAGTTGTGGCAATAGGGCCAATGAATTTCTTTTAGAGTGTACTTCAAAAAAATAGTAGGCAATATATAAAATATGTAATCTATAAGAAATACATTAGTTTTCAGAACACGACCCAAGTCAATTTAAGACAAAATGAGTCACTGTTCCACCACAAGTGTTTGATGCTAACGTGAAAATAATACACATTAAAAAGTGAATGGTGACAGAGAGTGGGCTCCAAAATAATGATACATTACTCAATCAATAGTTTTTTATTGCAACATTCCATCTAGTTGTTTAAGCCGTCAGCAATCAGAGAACAAAATTATTCATGCCTCATTCCAAAGCCAAACACTGCGGCTTGCCAAGAATACCGATAAAGTGTTTACACGATGAGTCCAGCTGTTTCTGCTCTTTACAGAGTCATGCGAGACCTCCACCAGCCCAATTAAGAAAGCATGTCTAACAGTTCTTTATCTGCAAGTTGGCTGGATAAAAGAAAAATAGCAGAAGGTGTTAAATTCTTGATGGCTGAGAAACAAATTACACAAAATCAACAAGTTCAATAGATGCCGTTTACTGTGAATTACGTCTGAAAATTCAGTGACTATGATTTTGCCAAGTACAGTTTTCTTTTGTTGATCCTGAAAAAACATGCATATTTTCTCAGAGGAGGAAAGAATGAAGGTGCCTGGACCAAAAGTATGGAAGAGAAAAATCAAAGCGCTAACAAAAAAACATGTATGTTTGTTTGACAAAAGTTGGTCCGTTTGGTTTCAATTTGGGGACCAATTCTCACCATTAACTAACTATTAACTGCAACTTTTTTCTCAAACTACTAATTTGTAGCTTATTAATAGTTAGTATGGTAGTAAAGTTTAGGTATGGTCATGCAGAATAAGTCATTAATATATGCTTTATAAATACTAATAATCAGCCAAAATGCTAGTAATATGCATGCAAATAACAAACTAGTTAATAGTGAGAATTGGTCTCTAAACTAAAATATTAACGTTGCATTTAGCAGATTAGAGTTGGGCGATAATATAATTTAAGTCTTGCAATGAAACGGGCAATAAATGAATGAAACGAGCACCCGTACGATCAGCATTGGAGCTCCTCAGGGCTGTGTTCTCTCCCCACTGCTCTTCTCCCTCTACACCAACGACTGCACATCTAAAGACCCCTCTGTCAAGCTCCTGAAGTTTGCAGATGACAACACAGTCATCGGCCTCATTCAGGACAGTGACGAGTCTGCTTACAGACAGGAGGTTTAAGAGCTGGCTGTCTGGTGCAGTCTTAACCTGGAGCTCAACACGCTCAAAACAGTGGAGATGATCGTGGACTTCAGGAGAAACCCCCCTGCTCTCCCCCCACTCCCTCTTTGAACTGTTACCATCTGGTCGACGCTACAGAGCTCTGAGCACCAGAACAGCCAGACACAGGAATAGTTTCTTCCCTCAGGCAATCCATCTCATGAACACTTAACAATAAACATGAAACACACAACACTATCATACATATTTAACACACATACTTATTACATTTCAAATTTGCACCTAACATACCTGTACATACTAAATTGTCTATTTTGTATATTGTGTTTGTGCTATTTTGCACATTGTCTATTTTGTATATTATTATCCGTGTCGTCACTGTGGAGCTTGTGTCACCAAAACAAATTCCTTGTATATGTAAACATACCTGGCAATAAAGCTGATTCTGATAAAGCCAAAAACAAAAAGCAATATATAATGTGCGTGTATGTTGGTCCTGTATATACATACGTATTTGTGGATAAGTGATATATTATAGATAGATATAGATATAGATAAGATATAGATATAGTTCCAGATTAGTTCTTACTAGAACCTGGCAGCAGGTGCTTAATGAGGACTACATAGAACTATATAGTTCTAACCAATTAATGTAAATGTAGTTGCAATGTAATTGATAAGTGGTTTTATTATTAATTTGTTAATTGATTTGAGTTACTAATTTATGTGGTGATTTTTTATCCCCTCCAATTTGTAACAATGACATCCATGCAGAAATTACACTTTGAAAATAAGAGAATTTGTTTTTGGAACTGATGCCTTACAAGAACTATTTTGGGTTCTTGAAAGAACCTTCCAGTGAACAGTTCTTAAACCAAGAACATTTGAATAATTTAAAGAACATTTTCCACTGTAAAGAAACTTTTGTGTAATGATGGGAAGGGGATGTTAAAGGTTCTTCATGGAACCAATCAATGCCAGTAAAAGTGCCTTTATTTTTACTCAGTCCTGTGTGTACTCAGTCCTATTTGGCAATGTCATGGCACATAAATCAATACAGGGGGTTTAATTCTATGACATAAGTATAAAAGTCTGAAGCCAAACTCCAGCATGCCTCAACACTGAGGTCCATGACTAGAGAAAGTTTCCCTGGTGTCTGCCTGAACCGCAGTGGTACAGATGAGAGACTGAGATAAGTGACCAGCCATAATGTGTCGCGGAGGATATCAATGCTCACTTATTTACTTCCCTTCTACAAACTCACACAGCAGACTGAAAGCTTCAATCTGGCCACATCCATCTGGCCGGCAATGATAAAAGATGTGATAGGAGGAGAAAAAAAGTTCCAGTTGTGAATCCAGCCAAGCGCGTGAGGTCAGCAAGCTCGCGATTCTGACCTCAAAGCGCATCGCCGTCACACAAAAGCAACACAACGAGCTCAAGAATAAGTTTTATCTGGGCTTGTCACTACTGAAACACGGTTTCATGGCAGTCATTAAATCCTTTAGCTAAGGGAATCGTCCCGGCGTACTTTATACTCCCCGTGCTGTAGTAGGTGTCCAGTGATTTGTAACAATTGAAATTTCCTGACAAGCGTCCTTTGGGCAGTTGCCTTTAGGGTTGGTATTGACTGATCGCATTTGGCGTTGGAGTCGACTTTTGAGCTAGAACAGTAATTCACCCGTGGTCTCTCCTCAGTAAGCACCGCCATTCAGGCAGGAAAATAAAGTCATGCCTCGGCTAATCTAGAAAAGCTGGCAGCAGAACGTTTTCGGTTGGAGTCAGGGTAGTCTTGCGTAACCAGACTTTTGACTTTTGGCATAAAGTCTGGCATAAAGGAGGTCTATATATACGATATATACTAGTGTTTATCCAACACAGTCTCATTGAAAATGGTAATAATTTAGCATTTTGTTGAATTGGTAGTGTATTTGTACAATCTCATTCAAGTTCTGTGGTGGTTATGATGAGTTAAGTTAAAAATCTTACAAAATCATAAGAAAATTGTTACATTTTACTGAGATATCAGGTTGGTTCATGTCAACGACAGTTTCTCAAATGGCACATGAACTCCGGATACACATTACATACTTCCAAGAAACACTTTTTTTTAATGGCTGCTATAGTGGAGAAATTTGCTTTTCACCTGCAGAATATGTAGCTAAAGCATCAGATTCGGCTGGTTAGCGTTAATGGTTAATGAGACCATGCCAGCAAAATATTGACCGCGTGGGTCCATAATTCAGTTTATAGGGTGCAGAAACAAGCATTTTAATGAGTTGAATTGGTTAAATGCCTGAAATGAGGCCTGTGGTGAATAAGCTCAAAATGTTTTCATGTTTTATTCTGCAATATGAAATGTATCAGTAGTGCCCCATTTGTGTTTTTTTTTTTTTGTTGTTGTTTTTTTTTAAGCTTTTGTGTGCCTTTCAGAGGGCAGTTATTAATGAATGGCTAAATGAGGCTATAGAGGTTGTCTGGGACATTAAATGTCATCAGGCCGAAAAGGTAAACCCTTCTACTAACTACACTTTGACATCTATATTGCTTTTACTCACACTCTTGCAAACTAACTCAAACTTGTAGATTTTAAGTAAAAATCACAGTAGTTAAAGCTTAATGTTGACGTTTGAGACCGTGGTGTAGATCATTGTTTAGATCATTTTCTGCTGTTTTTTTTCTGATAGCAATACCTCGAATTTGCCCACATTGACTAATGGATTCCAATGAGTT